>WOFM01000206.1:436886-662888 GCA_011428145.1 Ericerus pela | reverse complement strand
TGAAAGTGAGTTGATCGCAATATGCGTTGCTACCACTGAGTCCATATGGCTGAAGTATCTACTAGGTGATTTTTGCATCCAAGTTGCTGACAGGGCTGTAATCTATGAGGATAATCAGAGCTGTCTGTCTCTGTTGCACTCCGGCAAGTGGAATACTCGTAGGTCAAAACATATAGACGTAAGGTACCGTTTTGTGTGCAGTCATGTAGATGTAGAATTTAGATACTTGTACGTGCCAACTTCGCGACAGTTGGCTGATATGTTCACGAAGGGCTGCCCGAGGCCCAAATTTACCGAATTTTGTAGACTGTTGAATTTAACGTAACTTTTTGTTTATGTATACCATTTTTTGTTTGTATGTGTGAGAATTACTGAATCAAACGATGACGAACTTCATGACCGAACGAATTATTAAACGCCATATGAAAAGATGAATATAATATCACAACCGAATTTGAGTAAAAACACAAGATTTAAATTTCAGTGTAAAACAAATTTATTACACATATATCAGCTCAATGGCTGGTTGTTGAGAGAGTGACAGTTTCATATAGATAAACACAGAATAAACAGCTTACAATATCACAGATTGTTACAAATCACAGTCAAATAATATCAGTCACGATTTGGAGGTTATCATTTTTCTCACACGCCTCCTCAAATCTGACTGAGCAAAAACAAAAGAATGTATACACACAAAAATTTTCACATAATATGTAAGTCAGAGTGTATAAATAAAAACATGATTAAAACTTATTAAATATTGGTGATCATAACTGTCAGTTAAAAATTATATATGAGTTAAAAACATTATTACAGCATTGACTAGTTAAAAGTTTCAATATTATATGGGATACATCATAGTACAAAAAAAAAAAATTACAAACGCACAATTATTATAGTCATTCTAGGTTTAAGTCTTCAACAAATTTATTAAATACTGGTCGAACAAGACCCTTCGTGAAAATGTCACCTAACTGGTGTTTAGTCGAAGTATACAAATATTTAAATACAGTGTCAACATAATCACAAATAAATCTATATTTAGTGTCAATATGCTTGGAACGTTTAGAGTTCCATCTAGCTGACTTAATTAAACCTAGGCAACTCTGGTTGTCTTCAAATATAGCGCACTTATTATTATGAGTAATCCCAAAGTCAGTTAAAAGGTTGCAAAACCAAAGTCCTTCAGTCGTAGTATCGCATAAGGCGATCAACTCACTTTCAGTGCTAGAAAGAGCAACTGTGGGTTGTTTTCGACTGGACCATGATACAACAGAACCAAAAACTTTAACACAAGTGCCAGAAATGGACCTTCGAGTCGAGACGCAGTTTGCCCAATCGGCATCAGAATACATTTCTAAAATAAAATTATTATTTGATCTTCGAGTGTAAGTCAACTCAAGATCTTTGGTTGTGATAAGATATTTAAGTACACGGCTAAGATATTTATAATGTTCTAATGTGGCAGCACTAGCAAATTGACTAAAGTACGATATGGCATAGCAGATGTCTGGACGTGAGCCTAACATGATATACATGAGACAACCTAATAACTGCTGATATTTATTATTTAATTTTTGATCTAGACTATTAATGTCTCTAGTTAATTGCAGTTTAGGTTCAATCGGAGTGTATGTTGGAGTACAATTTTCTACTTTAAATCTTTTTGAAACAGACTCAATAAGTGATTTTTGATTAATTTTAATTATTCCACACTCTCGATTATATTTTACGTTAAGTCCCAAATATTTATTTATTTCTCCCAGGTCTTTACTTTTAAATTTTTCACTAATTTTATTTTTAAAATATTGAATAAGTTTTAAATCATTAGAACTGATGATTATATCGTCGACATACATTAACAAATAAACTATTGATTCGCCTTGACGATATACATAAAGACACTCATCAGCTTTACCTGGTTTAAATTTTAATTCCGTTAAAAATTGGTGAAACATAGTGTTCCACACCTTGGGCGACTGTTTAAGCCCGTATATAGAACGATTTAACAACAAAACATCATTACAATCAGAATTTGGTTCAATGCCTTCTGGAATTTCTAAATAAACTTTTTCTGACAATCTACCATTCAGAAAGGCACTACAAATATCAATCTGATGAATATAGAAACTTAATTGATTGGACAGAGCAAGTAGAGTTCGAACAGTTGATAGCTTGGCAACTGGAGCATATATCTCAGTAAAGTTAAAACCTTCTTTTTGTTGGCAGCCCCTAGCTACAAGTCGGGCTTTATACAACATGTTGCCAACAGAATCAACTTTCTTTGTAAAAAGCCATCTGCAAGTGATTGTCGGTTCATTAAACGGACGTTTGACCACCTTCCAGGTGCAGTTCGAAGTAAGAGCATCAACTTCATTTTTAATTGCCTCTTTCCAACTTTTAGATTCAGGAGAACAATTCGCCTCCTCAAACGTCTGTGGACAATCACTTTCGATAGCGCTAGCTGTAAAAAAGCACGAATTAACTACATCATCAAAGTGTACATCATTTATAACAATGTTATTGCCCACATTGCCATCAACTTCAATCAAATCAACATTCGAACCATCTACTTCTGTCAAAATCGGATCTCTTTCATTATATTTAGATTTAATAATTGAATTTTCATTAAACTCTACATCTCTAGAAATGAGAATGTCAGGCTTAGGTTTGCTCACGTCCAGCAACTTATATCCGCCAGGAGAATATCCTACCATAATCAACTTTTTACTTTTTCTTTCAAATTTATGAGAACTGTGAACCCAATGAAGCATAAAGGCATCGCAGCCAAACACCTTCAGCTTTTCATAATTAAAAATTTTATTATGCCATCTTTCAAAAGGAACAAATTGTTTTCTAGTAGGGCATCTATTAATAATATAAGCTGCACACATTAAAGCTTCGTTCCAAAAAACCTTATCTAAGCTGCTTTCATAAATTAATGTTCTGGCGCGTTCACATAATGTTCGATTCATACGTTCAGCCTTCCCATTTTGCTGAGGGCAATTTCCCACAGTTGGCTGTAATTCTATGCCTTTTTCGGCGCAATAGGTTTTAAATGGACCATTAATATACTCTGTGCCTCGGTCACATCTAAGAGCCTTTACATTACAACCAAATTTATTTGCAACTAATTCATTATACATCTTAAACTTAGAAAGAACCTCAGTCTTATTGTTTAGCAGGTACACAAAACAGAAATTTGAATAGTCGTCAAGAAAGGTTAAAAAATACTTCTTATCGTCATAAGCAACAGGATTTATTGGACCACATAGATCCGTATGGACCAACTCAAGTGGTTCTTTTGTTTTTGGTTCATGACGATCAAAAGGTTTGCGATGTTGCTTGCCCATGACACAGGGCTCACAAAAAATTCGATCTTTCAAATCAATTTTTGGGATAAGTTCCCTTTTAGATAACAACTTCACATCATTATTATTTAGATGAGCCAACCTTTTGTGCCATAACTCCATCGGACTATTTGTGCATAAAGCAGTTAGATTACAAGATTCAGTTACATTACTTGAAAAATGAGTGATATATAGGTCCGATATGGTACTTTTACCTGTTATTATTACTTTATTATTATTAACTTCATCAATAATATCTACCGTCTCAGCCCTAAATTGTGAAAGGAAACCAGCATTTCCCATACGTTTAACAGACAACAAGTTAGATGGTAGCTCACTAGCAAAACGAACATTGTGAAGTGTTACATCAAAACCTAAATTTGACTTTAATTTAACAGTACCAACTGCTGAAACAACAAGCGAGACATTCTTTTTAGCAATCATAATAGACATAGGCTTCTTTAATTCAATATACTCTGTAAATAGAGTCAAGTCATTAATTATATGTGAGGTGCTACCAGAATCAACTACAAACGGTACACCAGATTTAGATTTACTTTCAAAGTGTGTGACAGGACCATGAGCCATAAAATTATATCCTACCTCTGAACAGTCATTAGACACCTGTAATGCAGAAGAGCCCTTAGAATCATCCTTTGGTTTCTCCTGATTCCTTTTAGAATAACATGTTTTCGCTATATGACCAAGTTTGCCACAAAAATGACAACGAACATTACTGTAATCACGACCTGAATTATTATTTTGATTTTTATAACTATTATTATTCCTATTAGACGAACCTGCATCATGATTACTGTTACTATTTCCCTGACTAAAATTATTATTTTGTGTTTGACTAGAATTACTTCTACGGTCACCATAGCCGCCACTATTTCCCTGATTTCTACGAAAATTATTGGACTGAAAATAATCACGTCCTCTACCACGAAAATTACCCTTATATCGACTGTTGCCACGTTGAAAACCAAAAAAGACATTCTCTCCAGTAGGTGCAACATCTACTGAAGGTTTTTGAGAAACAGTTGTCGGAGGAGCCAACACAGCATCCTTTTTGTCCGACAACAAATCATAATGATATGACAAAACTTTACTTATTACGTTATCCCACGAAGGTTTTGGCATATCCTGTAACATCAAATGCAGCGGTCGATATTCGCCAGGAAGGGACTTTAAATACCACAGAATGAACTGCTTAGTCGTCGTTGGATCACCCAGTTCATCAAGTCGTCGACACTTAGCTCGAAATGACATAGTATGAGCTTGCAAATCACCGCCGAAAACGAATCTCTGAGCGCACAATGAAGTTCGAAGATCGATGAGTTTTTGATCATCATCACGTTTCGCTGAATTGTAGATCGATTCAAGCATATCGCGAGCAAATTCGAATCCCCTAATGACTTCCAAAAATTGATCGTGCACATTATTTGCGATATAAAACATAGCTTTAGAATTCTTACTACACCATTCAGCATTCCGATCCTTAATTGCAGGAACATGATGCGCAACTTCGTAGAGATCTTTCTTCCGCAACAGCAATTCCATTCGAAACTTCCAGCTCTGCAAGTTTTTGCCATCATATAATTCGATGTTGGTTTTTCTTCCACTCTCCATCTCGAAAAAATTCACAGTCACGTAGCGAACAGCTAATCCAGTGACAAAATCAGGCTCAAAGCCAACAGAGACGAGACACGCAGAAAAACGGCAACAGCAGAAAATACAAAGAACACAAACGAATTAGTAAAATGACATGATCATTACCAGACAGCTTTTGACTGCAGAACTTTGCTTGAGAATCACAATAGCGGCCATGCTGAACACGACATCTGGGCCCATAACCTGTGAGAATTACTGAATCAAACGATGACGAACTTCATGACCGAACGAATTATTAAACGCCATATGAAAAGATGAATATAATATCACAACCGAATTTGAGTAAAAACACAAGATTTAAATTTCAGTGTAAAACGAATTTATTACACATATATCAGCTCAATGGCTGGTTGTTGAGAGAGTGACAGTTTCATATAGATAAACACAGAATAAACAGCTTACAATATCACAGATTGTTACAAATCACAGTCAAATAATATCAGTCACGATTTGGAGGTTATCATTTTTCTCACAGTATGTTAATATTCTTGTTTGTGATTACTTACTTGTTTTTAATTATTTGTTGACCTTTTTGTCATTCTGTGTTGTAATGACAGTATTAGATTAATAACTTTATTTTTATTTTTACCATTTTTTAATCGTAATCGAATATGTATAATTTGAGGAGGCGTGTGAGAATAATGGCAAATTATAATATTCGATAGCCACTTATTCTCGCACATCACATGTTGTGGCAACACTGTTTTTGTTGTTATTATTAATCTGTGATATTTGTGTTTGTAACTCAACTGTGATTATATGTTTTGTATGCCTTCTCGTCGCTCATCTCTCGTCGATGAATTAACATGTATGTTTTTTCATGGTGTTTAATAAAAAGTTTGTGAAACATTCAAAGTATCTAGTCTTCTCTTTTATATGTCGTAATGTGTGCTTCTAGTCATCGTTTCTTCGAATTGTCGTTTTTAAAGTTCTTCATCATCGTAGTTCGTGTATGGTGATCCGTTGAAAATTCCACCCTTTTTCTCACACAAACAAACCATTAGCAAACAACAATCTCATCATTATCAGATTCAAACGAGTACCCTTTGGAGTCATAGCATCACCATTTTTATTAGCAGCTACGCTACTTTATCATTTCCAAACCACCAATCCACAATTCTACAACGTATTAATGAACAACTTTTACGTAGATAACCTAGTTACATCAGTACCAACACACGAACAGGCCGTAAAATTATACGACGCATCAAACAAAACATTCAATGATATATCCATGGAACTGGAGCAATGGGCAACAAATGACGAAACATTACGATCATATTTCACAACTAAAAATGCAATTCAAAACCCACCCGTTAAAATATTAGGAATCCAATGGGATTACATCAAAGACATACTATACTTACAACCAAAGATCAAAATACCAGATCAACATACCAAAAGAACCTTTGTCAGTAATTTTTCAGCCATATTTGACCCATTAGGTTGGTTTGCCCCATTAATGGTTCCAGCAAAAGCATTCGTAAGGACATTATGGAATCACAAACAAGAATGGGACACACCATTACCAATTGCACTAATCCCAATCGCAGAAAACATTATAACAGACATAACCAAATGCAATGACATATGTTTCCCAAGAAATTTTTTTCAAAAACCATTTCTCACAGAACAAGCAGAAATCCACATATTTGTAGACTCTTCCGCAATAGCTTATTCCGCAGTCGCATACTTAAGATATAAGACAGATAACATACACACCTTAAGATTTCTGATAGGCAAATGCAGACTAACACCAGCAAAAACACATACAATACCAAAATTAGAATTAATAGCAGCATTACTCGGAGCACAACTCATTAAATTTCTTAGAGAAACATTACAAATCTCACAAAACAAACAATCATTTTTATGGTCGGATAGCAAATGCGTACTCATATGGCTCACACAAAGGAAAATCTTACCCCCCTTTACACAGAATAGAGTCAAAGAGATTATAACAATTCCAAACGTATTATATCAATACGTACCAACAAAAGAAAACCCAGCAGACATAGGATCAAGAGGAGCAAACCTAATGTCCCTAACACAATTGAAATGGTTTACAGGACCAGAATGGCTAACACAAGAAAAAACAGAATGGCCACAAACAGATCTACACACACTAAAAGACGAAATTTCAGAAATTCAAACAGAAGAACAACATGAACAAACCTTTTGCACTATAGCAGAATCCTTACATGACTATGCTCAACCATACATTAATGAAACAATATTAAACAACACATATAATGACCACACATACACACGCAAACATAGACAGACACAATCTAAAACATATAAAATACCACATTATGAAAAAATATCGGAAACAACCAACAACAACAAAATAAGGCCCGATGTAGACCATGAAGAAATAATTGACAACACACCAACAACACAACACCCATACCCACACGTGAATCACGAAGAAATAATCACAGGATCCACCTTACCAAACAAAGACATATTCGTCACGTACATATATGGAAAAAATATGACACTATTTAATTTAGACATTCACAAATTTTCCTCACTACAAAAATTAATCAAGACCTTTACAATTACGATAAAAGCATTAAAACAATTTAGAAAGAAAATATCGAATAATAAATTCTATACAATACCATACCTTCATACAGATTACCAATTTTTTCAAATATTAACTATCTTCATCAGTGCAGAACAACAAAAATATTGTAAACCCATTCTACAACAATTACAACAAACAAATCCACCACCATACGCAATATTCAAAAAATTTCACATAAAAGTTGACAAAAACAACATGCTCAGACTACATAACTACCTACCTCCACATACATTGCACACACAAACTTATGCTCCATATCTATTACCCCCACAATCACACTTAACCAAATTAATAATACTATACATACACGAAAAAGGTTACCATAGTGGAACTCGATATACCGTTGCAAAATTTAGAAAAAACTTCTTCACACCAAGCATAAACAAACTAGTCATATCAACAATTCGTAAGAACTGTTACAAATGTAAAATTCATTCAAATAAACCCTATAAGCAACCACCATTTTCAACTATACCAGACTTTAGACTCAATGAAAACGCTCACCCATTTACACACACAGGAGTTGATATATTCGGACCATTTTATACATATAACAGAATAATAACAAAACAACAATCACAACAGATCTCACCATCAACATCATCATCAAAACGTTGGATCCTCATATTCACCTGTCTCACTATACGAGCAGTGTATTTAATACCTGTCAAAACCTTACAAACAGAAGAAATTTGGTGTGCATTTCACTCATTTTTTGCAGACAGAGGAACACCTAAATTACTACTGTCTGACAACGCCGCACAATTCAGAGTCATCAACACAAACATAACAAACTTTTGGAACAACATAGCAAACAACAATACAGTGCAAAATTACCTGTACGAAAATCAAATAGAATGGAAATTCATACCAGCCAAAGCCCCATGGTATGGAGGCACTTACGAACGCCTAATAGGCATCATCAAACAATCCTATTATAAAACAGTAGGACATCACCCCATCTATATACACACATTTAACATTACCATCAAACAATTACAAATAATGATTAACGAAAGACCTTTGTGCCCAGAAACAGAAACATCAACTTATTCATACCTTACACCAGCTAACTTCCTACATGCTAACTTCCAACACACCATATTAAATTCCGACAAGCCACACAACACACTTACATCAACAGAAAAACACTTATAACACATATGGAAAATAGACCAAACATATTTAAAGAACTTATGGATACAATGGAAACAAAATTATCTCACATATTTACGAGACAAACAACCACAACCAATACCAAACAACTACCGAACAAGTAGTAGCATACCAAAAATAGGAGATTTAGTACACGTCATTGACGCGGTTTCAACACCCAACAAACCACAACTAGCAGTAATCAAAGAATTATACAAATCATCAGACCAGATAGTCAGGTCTGCTTCCATAATGTTCCCAAATGGAACACTCACTACCAGACCTCTCAAGTACCTAGCACCATTAGAATTAAATTCCCCAGATGCTTTACAACGTAAGCACACAAAAATAGTGGCACAAAAAACATAATATCTACGAATTATCATAAATAATTCGTAGCCCAAACGTCTTTAGGAGAATCTACTTTGGGTAAACTATCAACAAAACAAACCAAGTTTGCAACCAAAGGACCCACTGTGAAACCGATAGAAAGATTGGAGAAGCAGGTGACAACCAACAAACCAACATAATAAACACTAGCCAACCATCCTTTATCCTCACAGAAGGAAAAACGATGCAGTTGACGTGTTTATCAACAGACAATTAATACTTAAATTAAAATATTTATATTTCTTACAGAATCCCAACTTTACTCAGACACGAACAACATAGCAACAACTGAAGAAACAAAGTGTTCCAGATTAGAAAATAAAGAAACGGACCTGTGATACCAGACCTTCCAAAACTCGAAGGCAGATCTCATTATTATATACTTAGCAAATAAGCATTACTTCCAGTCAATCAAAGAAACAATGTGATAACGTATGTTCCTATACCATGATACAAACTTATATATAAATCATACTTGTTAAATATTATCGTTTTACCATATAAGTCATTGTTACATGTTATTGTTCCTCAAATATAAATAATAATATTTTATAATTCTCTTTATTTCGTGTTATATTGGCAAACAGACAAACTCCTTTCAAACCAGACAATTTACTAAAAAACATACTAAACACACAATGATAACAGACAAAAATTACAAACTAAATTAACAAACCACAATCCCACAGTGACTTATACACGGAAGGTAGACTGGGAAAGACTTAGACTTCCTCCCCCCCCCCCGAGTATCGAGGACGGAGTCGTACACGATACGATAACGATATTGCTTAACAATATCGTTATCTCACTGACGTCACAGACCACATCAATGACGTCAGTAGAACAGACCAATCACAAATGTTATCAATTTACACACACACAGACAAGACAGATAGTTCGTTAGAGAGAATTACGAACGACGTTATATGGTAAATGGCGACGAGCGCGAACACAATCACGCTCTTTATTATTGATCTCACTATACTAAATCCCCCAAATGAACTAAAACGCACAACTCTTGTGAGAATAATAGCAAATTATATTATACGTTGACTTGTTATTCTCGCACATCACATGTTGTGGCAACACTGTTTTTGTTGTTATTATTAATCTGTGATATTTGTGTTTGTAACTCAACTGTGATTATATGTTTTGTATGCCTTCTCGTTGCTCATCAACCTTTGTACCATCAACATGTCCGCTAACATTATGTGGAATAAAATTCGTGAAATAGTGAATATTTAGTCTTTTTATTTATGTGTTCGTAATGTGTGTTTCTAGTCGTCGTTCAATCTTTTCATCAGTGTAGGTTTTGTCGTTGCTTTTCGTGTAGTTCGATCCGTTGGCAGTTCGTATTTTCTCACAACTCTAATACAAATTCAGTTTTCACACAAAGTACCTTTTTCGAAAAGTAACGCCTTCTTTGGCTTCAAAATTTTATCAGTTCTAGCAGTCTATTATATATAGTCGAAGACAGTACAAGTGATGTTATAATTTTTCGGCCACTATCGTCTGTCTCTGTTGTCTCTTCTATTATTGGTCTCTACTCACTCTGCCAGTCTTTAACCAGGACTGTGGTCTCTTCCGAAAATTTCAGTAATCAGTACTGGCGAATAATTCCGATGAATTTCTGCTGGATACTGATTATAGGTGTATTTACAGTCTTTATCTTCTGCGAGTTTCTCATGTACTTTATTGCTTTGTGCAGGGTAAGAATCACGTAATATTGGAATCGTTTTATTCTTATGTTTATTTGAAAAGAATTAATCTTATTGTGAATTTCAGTGTTCATGGCCACAGTTGGGAGAAAGTGTTTCGCAAGAAGAACTGAAAGTAGCATTCCTCGCCGATACTCACTTGCTTGGTGTTCGCAAAGGCCATTGGTTTGATAAGTTACGCAGGTAGGATCAGCACTTTAATCTCCATATTTTCGTTTGAGGTTTCAGAACCAAGTATAGATCGATTGGAATTAATTTCAGAGAATGGCAAATGTACAGATCGTTTCAAACATTGATGGTATTACATGAACCGGACATCGTTTTTATTTTGGGTACGAAGTTCCAACATGAAATTTTATGTTTTTTTGTTCAGTAATCAGTTTTTGAATATTTACCCCGAATACCTACCTACTTTGTTTTATGTCCTGCGTGTCTTAGAAGGACAGACTTTTGAAAAATATGGATGTCACCTTCTTTCATGTTGTTGACTTGAGTTGAATATGCAGTAAAAATTGATGGTTTTTTATGTATAAACGTCATAGCTCTCCGAAAGGACTACGCGAGACTTACAACCATTAGTGTCAGAAGTCGTAAGTCTCGTTAATGTGTGGGTGTGTGTGTGTCGGTGTGCGTGTGTGTGTGTCGGTGCGTAGTTGCATGCGTGCCGCTTGCCAATTAAGCACATATGAATTTTGAAACAAACCTCTTATATTTCATTCACTGATTCCTCAGCTTCTATTTAAGCGAAAGAGCTGGCTTAGGTGTTGCTGGAAAGAGGACAAAATTTCAAAAATTTCCGCATATAATTTTCTAATCACCTTTATCTATTTGTAAATGAACAAACCAGGGCCGGATTTACAGCTCAAGTGCCCTGGTACAATGAAATTTTTGCGCCTCCTCATTTTTCTAATTTTAGCAACCCACCCCATTCCCAAAAAATTTTTTTATGGATTTTTATCAGGAGTTTTTACTTTATTAAAAATTTATAAGTTCAATTAAATATTTTTTCTCTGTCATACAGTCATACTTAATGTTACTAAAAAAAAAAAAAAAAAAGTGTAGCCCTATAAAATGTGCTGCCCGATGCACCCCACTAAATCCTGCCCTGGAACAAACTAAAAAAATAAACGAAAATAATGAAAAATTTTATATTTTTTGGATTCTAGAAACTTCTCATTTTTCACTCAATGATTCTTCAGCCGCTAGTTAAGCTGGAGAGCTGAAATTAGTGTCATTAAAAAGAAAAGAAAATCTGCATCAATGTACTATTCATATAATTTTTTTTCATCCTTATTAGTTGAAAAGTAAACGAAACAAAAAAAAACACAAATTAATGGAAAATTTGCGTTTTAGTACTGTTTAGAGAGGTATTTTCATGTGTGAACATGAATCCTTTATGAGTACAACCGCGGCTGCACCCACGCGTATTTTTTTATTTTCCGGTATCTCCGGCGATTACTGTAGAAATCAATTTTTTTCATTGCTATTGTAAAAACTAAAAGAATTTTATGTGGACTGTACGATGAGTCTGTGGGTTCTACTTATCTATAAATCAATGATTTTCTAGGCGATATCTTTGACGAAGGAAGTTTTGGTTCGGATGACGTGTATATGTCTTACGTGAACAGATTTTTTCAGTTATTCAACACAACGAGGCAGACAGAGTTATTTGTTGTCGCCGGTAATCACGACATCGGATTTCACTATGCGTATGCATGCTTTGTTACTGAAATGAGTGAGCTCTCGATGCGTGCATTTGCAATGGCTCGAAGTGATGTAATTTTTTCCGCAGTATGCACCCTCATCTCGAGTATCGATTCCGTGAAACGCTGAAAGCTCCGTCTGTTCGTATGCTAACGCGTCGCAGTACTCATTTTATTCTTATCAACAGTATGGCTCTCGAAGGAGATGGTTGCACTATCTGTAAAAATGCCGAGCACAGTATTATTCGTTTGAGAGGTGAATATATGTTTCGTTCGATTTCAATTTGGCGCGAATTCTGAGAAGATGTTCGAGTTTGTGCGAAATTAATTAGAATGTACGAAAGTACTAATTTTTGTTGAACTAACATTAGATAAATTGCGTTGTTTCAATGGCACCGGTACGTGTTACCAAGGAATGAAATTGCGTAAATACAGTCGACCTGTTGTTCTGCTAGTGAGTATGGTGCGCGTTTTAGTCAGTATAAATCGTGTTTTTGTGCTTACCTGCGATTTGGGTATTGTAGCATTTTCCTTTATTTCGAATAAGTGACGAGGAATGCGATGGATCTTCTCATTTGGTGCTACCCGCGTTTAAAGAGAAATGGGACTGTCTATCTAAAGACGCTTCCGAGTTTGTAAGTTACTCGTTCTGTCATCGTTTTGAATATTTGTTTTGCTCCAATCTGAGACGAAATGTTTTTCGTAGTTACTGCGTGAATTACATCCGAGAGTGATTTTTACGGGTCACACTCATAAGTCATGTCGCAGAGTGCATAAAAATGATATTTACGAGTTCACGGTTCCTTCGTTTAATTGGCGCAACATTGCCCACCCTAGTTTTATGATGGTGAGTGACGTATTAATCTGATCGACCGAATATTATAATTTGATTTTCTTGTTGATTTTCTTTGTGAAAGGAATATAGTGACCTTAGAAATGTTCGTTCTTTAACGCAGCATCGGTCTAAATTACCAATAAGAAATAATGTAATATTCCCATAAGAAGATTTTCATTGACGTTTTCCTTCTAACTAAAAACATTGAAAAGAGGAATTATTTATAAATTTCGATTGATTCGTGTACATCATTTATTCTCCTGGAATCGACGGACTACGTTGTTGTAAAATTTAATAATTTAAACATTGCCAGCGTAGTCACACCACTGTTCTTGTTGCGCAGCCTTTTTCATCTTAGTTAAGGTATATTTAAGTATCTTATTTTTATCGTGTTCAACTACCTTCTCACTCGGCTATAATTTATTAATGTTTATCCACCAGTATTCTTCAGAAAATGTTTCTTTATTGCATCAATAATATTCATTTAACCTCGTAATTTTTCCACAATTTATCCGTTCTTTCACGTCTCGCTTCACCTGAAATCCTTCTTCTAACTCAAATTTCCTTATAAAAGAGGCAACCCGAATTTTATTATTACCGTTTCCCCTCTTCTCTTAAAAAAAACAAACTTATTTCGTTCTGTTGATAGGCTGTTTTTACTGCTGACAGATATGGTGTCCATGAGTGTCATCTGCCTAACGAGTATTTCGTCATTGGTGTTTACGCTATAGTTTTTCTGCTGATGGTATTTCTAGGTTTCTCTCGTTTTCTGAAAAATCGAGTTATTTACGAAAATAAAGTCGAATAAGAAGCCATTTCCTTATACTTTTTTTGCCAAGAAATGTTTTCCAGAACGAAGAAAATATATGGAAAAGATGGGTTTTGATTTTTAATTTTAATTTAACGATCTATCGAATTATATAATGTTACGAATTAATATTTAATGAGCACTCGATCGCGAAGAAATTCCCGGTTAGTTGAAGTTAAGGTCGTATAATGAACTTCTTCGAACATGATCTCCGCTATGCCAGTATCGTGATTTTTCTCATCTCATCAATAATTAGCAGTTAAGAAGCGAAGAACGTCTTCCTTGTTTCGTGGCGGCGTGCGAGTCAAGGCTGCTGGCCTGCTGTTTACAGCATGAAAGCTAATATCGTCTGCGCGTTATTCGTATTTTCGTCATTGTTGTTTTTTGTTTTCGATCATTTCTAAGAATTTTATCGTCGTTAAATAGTTTTTAATTTATTAAAGTGCATGAGATAAATGTCTCGAATCATCGAAAATTGTTAATAAGTTACCCATTAAAAGTTGTATTTTTAAACGCATAAAGACGATGTAACTTCGAAAATAGACAGTTTCATTTAAAAATTTATCAATTGTTGCGACATAACGTATTATTTACGTTGAAAAAATCAAATTTGTTGTTTCTACTTTGTCCAATTGTAAGATGTTCTCCTTCGTATACTCCATCGTCCATCATTTTAATTATTAATTCTTGAATATAAATCCCCGTAGTTTCGTTCCCAAAGCAAAATATCTCTTCGCATTATTACCGTATAATTATGATTGATTCCGTCAATTTCTTTTTTGATGTGTAAACATTTTTACGCGCGGTACCTACCTATCTGCAGAAAACGAAAACGAAAACGAAAACGAAAACCAATACACTGTAGGTATCTAGGAAGACGAAACCTGTCGAGGCGTAAAACGAAATATAAAAAAAGTTAACTTGACAGTTGCGGGAGGAGGAAGATTAACGCGTTTATCTGGCTCCACACATTCATCTGTTTGCCACTTGCCAAATACATTTGTCAAATAGACAAATATTTTCCGAATCGTCGATTGTGTGGTAGGCTTATTTTGGGAAGTAACAAAAGGCTTTTTTCTTTTTATTTTTGGTAGAGGCGGTGAAAAACAAAAATTACCAACTGTCGTAAAATTTTGAAATTGCCTAAAAAAGAAAAACAAAAAAAGCTCGTCTAATTCAACAATTTTCCAAATATACACGTAACTAGTCAACTTTTCCGACTCTTTTAAAACATTTTGGAGGAACCTGCCCCCATCCGCCTTAGCTACATCCGGGTCCTATTTGGGTACCTATGCTGGTGTATTCGATGAACGTCGTTGGTACATAATTATGCTCGGCGTTCGCCATTGTTATCGGTAAAAACAAATATTTCTTCTTGCCATTTGCTGCGTGTGTCAGTGTGCTCCCCTCATTTAGCGAGCATATGTGCTCGGCGTCGTTTTGAAAATGGACAGTTGTGTGGAGTCAGCTTAATAGGAAACAATGGCGAGAGCGTACGCGTACCTGAGATCGTGTGGGTGGGTGCATGTGGCATACATTTTCTATTTTGTCGTTTTTTATCAACATTTTGAATATTTGTGCGAATAATTTGTCCTTCTCTATTTTCAGCGCGTACATTTAGCGAAAACGTTTACGTTTCTGGAGGTGACGAGCTCTAATTTCCGGTCCATTTTTGGATTAGGATACTTATTAGAGTCTTAGTAGTCCCGAAAAATAAATTAGAAATAACTAACTATCCGTAAATTATTGAGTAACATATCGTCGAATATGTTTTCCCGTCAATTTTTGAATTAGACCATTTTTTGGGCCTGGGTAGGGCCCAAAAAGGGTGTACTAGAAGAAATAGTTTGCAGATTATTGTTCGATGATGAATGTTTTTTGACTCGAGGTCTTGATTTCAAATTTACAATCAATTTTTGAATTAAATCTTTAGTTGGCCCCCTATGGCTCTAAAACAGCCGGGCTTAAAATTAAGTTTTTATCAACTATTGGGTAATACTTCAACTGAGGAAATTTATGTATTTTTTAAATTAGTTTTTGAATTGGTATTGAATTTGCCAACTGGATTCTCTTTAGGAAAATAAGAAAATTGAATTCTTTTACTATGTATTGAAAGAGCAAGTAAAATCATTTGTAGGTGCACCACAAAGTGAGATGTGGAGGGGGCGTACGCCCAACACTCTTGCACCTCTTGCTGGTACTTCGTCAAAGCGTGAAGATGTTTGCACACAACTACCTCGAGTGTGGTTCGACTGCTTTTTAAGTACGTTTTCTTTTGAAAATCTACTTATTACGTTTGGCGCGGTATTAGCCCCCAGGGTTGAGGGTGGCTACGTTTTTCGTTTAATGGCCTAGGGAAAATTTTGGCACCGATAACTCTAATTCATATATATACCGTAGATAGATGGTCATGTATGTATATTCCGTTTTCTTGTTCCCGCGGTACAGGTCGCAATTTTTGTCCGATAATCGCGAAATTCGGTACGAACATTTGTACTAAGCCGAAGACCAGACCTATTGATTTTGGTGCGGATCGGCCGGACGGTACTTCCTCCGGTATCACCATTTTTGTTTTTATTTTGGCTATAAAATGCTCAATTTTGCACCAATAGCCACAAAATTTGGAATAAATATTTATTTCAACTCATCCAAGTCCACCAATTTTTACGCGGACTGGCGGGACAGTACTTCCGGTACCGCTATTTTTGTTTTCACATTGGCCATAAAATGCGGAATTTTGGAACGTGTACGAACTTTGAAACAAATATTTACTATAATTTATCGTAGCATACTACTAACCTTGGTGCAGATCGACCTGACGGTACTTTCGGTAGAGCTTTTTCTTTTTCTTCTTTTTTGTCTAATTTGCATGAAATTTTCTTTTCACAAATATTGTTCACATGTTCATGTTTTCTTTTTTCTTATTTCATAACTTTATTGTATTTCTTCGATTTTATACGATTATTAATTTACCATAGTACTTTTAAATTTCACATTGATATTTCGTCAGCATCTAACAAATTTCATATAATCATAACGTACCATTTACGCATATGAACCAAAGGCCAATTGAAATGACCATTAAAATTCATAATTCTTTTTCTTGAAAATCTAATTTTTCTAGTGAGGTTTGCTGCGCTAGTTTTTTTGTTTCTCAGGGGGTCCCGGTGTTGCAAAAAATAAAGTGTAACACACGTGTACGTAGTAAGTAATTGATATTCGTGTGATTTGCATCACTTGCCTTCGGCTCGTACTACAATAATCACACTTGAATCAAAATCACCTACTTTATACATTTGTATCACAAATAACAATTGTGATATAAGTGCAAAAACTATGAGGTGGTTTCGATACGAGTGTGAATTTTGCAGCATCTACCAAAGGCAAGTACAAAAAATCAAACATGAGTATCAATCACCTACTTTGTACGTGTGTCACATACTAGTTTTTTGCAAAATCTCACCCCATTTGCCTATAAAAATGGCAGTTTTTTTTTTCTTCAGATCTAAATAATAATTAATAATTTTTTTTTTTAAACCAAAAAATTTTTCTTTGAATTTTTCGGTTTCCTTGTTTTTAGAATGTTTTTGAAAAATTCGATATTTAGTTCCTAGTGAGAAATAAATAGCCACCCTATGCGAGAATTTCATCGAGATTTCCGAAAGATAAATTTAAGTTGCAAACGCGCATATGCGGAAGATAATTTTTTGACTCCGTATCAAAACTCTGCTTTTTGTTTCATCAAGGTACGTAAAAAAACATACTTTTGGGGAGGGTGTTGCAAAAAAATTTTTTTGGGGATTTTTCAGTAGATTTTACATGAAAATCTGTTTATTTTTTATCTATTTATTTATTTTTTGAAAATCCCCGGCTCCTAAAAATCTCGCCCTCGGGGAAAATCCGTCTTCCCCATTCGTCAGATCTGCTCAAACCAATTCGCCAACATTATCTTCCTCGATGGCGAAAAGTTTGACGATACTTTCGTTTAGAATAATTATAGGTCATTGTTCAAAAAATTTGTTTATTTCAAAAATTGATAACATTTTCATTGTAATAAAAGTGTGCTTATATTTTACAGTCACTCGAGAAAAAAAAAAAAAAAAACAAAAAACGCAAGACATTCAAGTCTCAACATTTAAAACTTGTGCTAAAAAACGTATCGCAACAAAAAGAAATTAAATGAAAATTTGGAGTTCGTGTATATTACAAACGAATTTTTTCTTATTGCTCTCCATTTCCGAAATATGGTGTAACAGCGACGATTATTAATTGGTCCGGTTAACTGTGCCAGAACATCGGAGGCTTTGCAGCCGACCAAGTCGATAGATCATTTAGAGAAAAATCAAAAAAAATTATGGAAGAAAAAACGGGTAACTTACATAATCAGTCGTATAACATGGACTATATATTTGGCATTAAAAAAGTGTAACTCGAACAGGAGATGAAAAAGAAGAGGCTTACAAAATTTATTCGATTTTTTAACGGGTTATTTTGTGGGTGAGAATTTTTTTCAAGTTCAGGTCGCACCAGTTACACATAAATATAATGATCTTTGAAAAAATCCAACGTAACACGTAAAACGAAAAAGAAAGAAGAAAAAAGTAGGTACAGGATACACGTATAAAGGGAAAAAATACAAAATAATATTCGTAATACTATGCTAATGTAAAAATAAAATTGAAAAAAATAGGATAACAGATTCCAAAATTGAACGATAAGGTTTCGTTACGTATGATGTTTGAAAAGAAAAACGTGTAGTAGTATTTTCTCATGAAGGAAAAAAAAAAAGAAAAAAAATACAAACAGCAGTAATAATATAGTACATGATAAAATACAAAATTTAAGCAATGACGGTAACGTAATTCATTCAATCTCAAAATGTAACAACTAGAGTATACATAATTATTATGAAAAATATACATGGCATATTTTATTTCCTCGGGAAATTCCAAGTTTTTTAAAAGAACGTTTTAACGACCAGTAAAATTATTGTCCGATTATTAGTATGAAATTAAATACATCGGAATTATTCGACTATCGAACGGAAGGTTAACTTGGTCAAAAATGATTGCACGCTAAATTTTATTTTTAAAAAGTGAAAAAATAAATAATTAGGTTCGTAAGAAAGGAAAAATAATTAGGAAAAATTTATATACGACTACGCTAATAAAATGGTACACAATAATTTATAGAACAAAATAATAATCGTATTTTTAAAATCATTTTTTCTGCAAGCGCAAAACAACATAAATAAATAACGGAGATATGTTAACGAGGATTACGACATAACGACGTCGGATAAATATTAAAATGTTTCGAACAACGGGAAATAAACAGAACATAGAAAAAACCAAAGAGTGAATTTGCCTTCACGTACAGTTGTTGGTCTCTGGCGACGAACTCGCTTCAGTGTTCTTAGTTTCGTCTTCTTGATTATCATTAGACGTGCTTCTAACCGACTGCAAAATTAATTTTTTCTTTTAAATGGGAAAAAAATTATCAAAAAGCAACGAAGGTACGCGTCGCACTTATAAATGCACATTCGAACAAAACGAAATGTTGGCTTCTTGGGGAATATGGCGGGGGAAAAAATAAATTCTGACGGAAAATGATCGACGGAGCTAATCCAAAGCTTACAACACAACGAGTTCGAAGTGGCGTCGTTATGGCTTAAAACGATGGGAGAATATAGTTCTCAGTTCGATTTGACTTGACGAAGGCGAGTGCTCAATTCCGTGAAAAAAGAATGCGCCTCTAAGACGAAGTTTCGCCACTTACGTTGGTCCTGAGAGAAGTGGTTGAAGGTAAGAGGTTCGTGATTTTTGGCAAAAAGTGAGACCGGAATGGTTACACTGGGTGTCCGAAAGTTGAAATGTATAACTTCCAGTTTCGGTTTTCAAAGTTGAAAGAATAAAAAAATTCTCGCAAAATTCTGAGAAATTCTTTCATTCCAAGTTATATTATCCTTTCGAAGTGAAGAAAAAATGAAAAATCTGTAGTAACCTACCAAAAAATTAACAAAAATAATGAAGGTCACAAGGCACATTTTACACTTATTTCCACCTTTTCATCAGCACCTGCCACACCTTGAGCATGTTCACCTCGACCTTATTGGTCCTTTGCCTCCATCACGAGGCAAGTTGTATCGCGTAACGACGATTGACAGAGCAACTCGCTGGCTTGAAGTGGTGCCTCTTTCAAACATGCATGCTCAAACTGTGGCTAAGGCATTTCGCTTCTCACGAATTTCTCGTTTTGGTTGTCCAGCCATTATCTCTACCGGTCGCGGTAAGTCCAACTTATTTCACGAGCTTCGTCACGTACTTAGCATTCAAAGACGACCCACATTTCCGTGCCATCCCCGAGCCAATGGCATGATTGAGAATCTTCATAGAACTCCTAAATCAGCCATTACAGCCTATCTTGATTCTAACCACTGGACACAGCGACTATCAATTATCCTATTAGCATTAAGATCGTCTACTAATTCAGACACGCAGATCACACCAGCCGAGGTTCGCTACGGGCGGCAACTGCGCCTCCCTCGAGACCTATTCTCACCTTCATCTTCCAAATCCCAAGTAGAATTATTGCAACGGATCAACGATGCAACCGAAAAATTGCGAAGAGTCACACATCGTGAAACAAATGTACATCCATTTGTTCCACAAAATCTTCGCAAATGTTCTCACGTATTTCTCCGTGATAAGAAAGTCAACCGATTCACCCCAGAATATATCGGCTCCTTTTTTAGTATCCCATAGAAATAAAAAAAATGTCACTCGAAATGCCAATTACAAACCAAAAGTAGTTTCACTGGATCGAACTGAGCCATACTTTATGCTATCAGACTCGCACAATGTTAAGCAAACAGTTCACAAAACAGTTGAAGCAAATAACTGTAATGTTGCAAGTTTTATTACAAAATCCGGTAGACTTAGTAAACCTGTTGTTCGATTCTCAGTCTAGAATTTTAATGTTTATAATTTTGACCTACGTTAACCGTGTAATTTCCAGCCAATAATACCGAATATTCAAAATAATTTATACATTTTAATGAACACTTATCGCGTTAACATACCCATAATATTGATGTAAATTATCTTAGTTTTGTTGTATTTTCATATTTTCTTCCATTATTTTTTTTAATTTTCAAAAATTGCTAATCATAACTTAATTTAGCCTGACACGTTCTTTTTTTTTCTTTTAAGAGGGGGAGTGATGCGGCGATCGAGACGCTTCTTTTTTCACTCACGCACGTGATCCTGTCTCCCACACCAATACGAACGCTTTCACACACACACACACACACACACACACGCGCGCGCGCACGCACACAAACATAGACATTTCTCTCGATGTCGGTTCCTATTGTCATTGTCCTTTCTTTACCAACTCGTTCGACAAGCAGCCTTTTCTTTTACACTGCATCATCCTTTTTGTATCCTCCCTTTTCAATATTTTCTTTCGCCACTCTCCCCTCTCAGCAAAGACAAATTTCGGTTGCAGTCTCCCCCTACAAACGTGACGATGTATCTTTCTCCTTTTTAGTTTTCATCAGAATGGCCAACTAGTTTTCAATTTTCATTCATTTCATTCCGTTCGTTTCTCTCAATCTCTCCATGCTGCCCAGCACTTGCGATCCCTTTTTCATGTATATCGATAGAATAGTAAAAATCTTTAAAAACCTGTTTGTTTATTCGGATTAATGGCGGTAAACATGCGGGCTAATAATTATTCCGCACACGATAGTTCCGCAATGTCATTCATTTTCTCCTAGTTTCGAAAGTTGTGAGCACATGGGCGGGGGAGAGGATGGAGGTTTGCATAAAAAAATGAGTCCCCTTCCCCCTCTTTATTCGCACGACTATTTTCCAAACATTTTGCAAAAGGAAACTGTTACGTTTCCTCGACCTCAGAAATCGATGCTGCTAGCTATTCCGTTTAACCTCCGAACGCCCAGTATAACGTAAATTTTATTCGCAAAGTAAAAGAAAAGAATACTGTAGACGGACAAGAAATCGAGAAAATAGGTCGTAAGCTTTTAGCGATCGATTTTTACGCGTAGGGCCCGGCTGTTGAATTGCCGGCTCAAATCGCAGCAAAAGAATTCAGATCTCGACAAGCGGATTTTAAGCCGGATGCGAATGTTGGCACTCGGTAGGGCAACTTGTTTAGAAAGAGGAGACGAGCGAGTGAGCAAATATTTACCTCGTTGGCCGAAGAAAAGGATGACTGGTCGTCGAGGCATTGGTTCAGCTGCTGCGTTTCGTAAATGGCGTGCAGCTTCTCTCGAGATCGCTGCAGCTCCTGTCGCAGCTTCTCGCGTTCCTCGTCGCGCTCCGTCATCAGCGTCAGCAGCTGGGTGAGGTGGGCGCTCAACGAGTGCGTGATACTCTGCAAACGAGGAACTGGAACGGCCGGAAACGTTCGCACCGAACTGCCGCCGCTGCCGCTGCCGCTGCCGTTACCGCTGCCGGCCGAACTCGCCGACGATTTGCTCGTCGCGTTCACTTCGCAGCTGGCCGCGATCACATCTTCTTCGGTAACACGTAGACATTCGTTCAGGATGGTGGTTAAATGGTCGACTGCGAACACAAACAACACCATTCCGGTCACAAATTATCGCCATTTCGGCCAACCGGTTCTTCGACACGCTCGCAATCGAGTCCTATGCACCGCCGGCACCGTCCGCATTCTCGTTCCTACGTACTTCGAGGGGGGCCACATCCAAATTTCAGAGGGGCAATTCATCTCGAAGCTTAGCTTTTCGTCACCCAAGTATTCAAAAAGGGAGTCCAAACACGGCCAATAAAGGAGAAAATGCCGCAGAATTAAATTTTCTAGAATTTTTACAGTGGGCGGAATACCGGTAGTAGTTGGTCGACGTTTATTTTCGTTGCAAATTCGAACGAAATTTACGATTATATTCTGTGATACGATGAAGTGGTCCACCTCATTTCTGAATAATCAATCAGGCAGGGACTACAGAAAAATTAAAAATATTTTGTTCGCCAGAAAATGCTGAAAAATGTTTCGTCACGCTCCTTTTCGGAGAAAATAAAAATATTATAAAACAAATAAATAAAATTCTAAAGTCCCAACACAATGGTGCATTTTTTTCACTCTTCTTCGAAGAATCTTTCATAAAATGTTATTTTTGCAAAAGGCACATCTTCAGCACCTATATTTTAAGGAAGACGGGCGAGTTTTAATAAAAGTAACAGATTTGATTTCGTTACCTCGTCTAACGGCCGCTAAAACCAATTCGGAAGCCTCTTTATCGTAGACTGGCTCAGCGACTAAATCTGCCGCCGTATCGAATTCTTCTTTCGGTACGTGCAGAATATCGGCGACCAGTTTCTGTTTTTCTAACAGAGCTTCTTTAATTACATCGTCTTTTCTACGTAACCTTTCTGCGAAACATACATTATTGAAAATTATAATAGAAAAAATAAAAAACCGCAGAACGACAAACGTCGGTTAAAAGTGCAACGTGGAAGATAGTCCGAGAAAATACAGTTTTTAATGCGATACATTAGTCTCTCGGGTGCGACTATTTCCGATTGAGACAAGAGGCAGCGAGTTGAAATATTTCTGCGCGGAACTGTCCTATGCCCCAAATCACCCTCTCCGAACTTGCGCCGAACCGTCATAATCGTACACACTTTTTTCTAAATATCCTACACCGTACGAGTGAATTCGCAATTATTTCAAGTTTGCGGTAGGCATCACTCACGCTCACGAAACACGCTTTATCGTTAACACAACAGGTAGGTGAATTTTCGTGAAAAACAGAGCGAGTGTTCATTTCAAACTAATTTTTCATCATCGCTTCCTTACGCTGTATTTAATACGAAAAATAAAAATTTTTAACGAGAAAATTTTCAGCATTCGCATCGTAGCGACTAGAAAACTCGAAGGAGCCGTACTATTCCCCCACCCCCCTATCAAAGAAGCAAAAACAAGAAAGAAAAAAAAAATCTACCCGCGAATAAAATATGTAGCTTACAAATCGAAGAAATTCTCTCACATCTTCAAAGAAAATAATAAGTTTTCCCCCAAACTTCTTATAGGCTTATTTTGTGTCCTCGCTCTTTCTTCCGCCATCGAATAACGAAGATGCTACGCATTCGAGTCGGACTTTGCGTACGATCTGTTCTCGTTTTAGTTGGGCCGGGTGCAGAATGTTCGATGGATGGTCGTATGGTTGGCCATGAAGGAAACGAACGCTACTTCGAAAGCGGGTTTGTCTGGCAACGAGCACCGATGGCAGCACTAACCTAGGGGCGTGAGTACTGGTTCGGCGGTCAGTACGGGTCGCTGAGAGACCAATACTTGGGACGGTTCGATTAATGGTACTTCGGTTGTCAAGCGAGGAGGTTCTGCGGAGAGAATTCGCTTCTTGCGCAAACCGGGACTAGTGCCTCCGCTACCGCCGCCACCTACGCACAAATTAAAAACGTCCTTCGTTAACGAATTATTGAAAATAATTTTATTTCGCGGCTTAAAACGCAAGATCGACAGATAGACGGATGGTTGGATAGATCGATAAACCGATCGTCCCTTTCGTAAAATTCGAATAGGTACGTTCGTTCGCATACTTCGCATCAACTGGTCATTATAAAAAGTCAACTGATAAGTTTTATATTCGAAACGCCACTGTAGGTGAAAAATTATCGCGCCCTCGCAATCTGTACGAGAAATTCGTTCTCTAAAGATGAAATTTTGGCGCAAAAAATGCGAGCATCGGCGAGT
Source organism: Ericerus pela (assembly GCA_011428145.1). NCBI lineage: Eukaryota > Metazoa > Arthropoda > Insecta > Hemiptera > Coccidae > Ericerus > Ericerus pela. Next base: position 637,901 of record WOFM01000206.1, on the reverse strand, counting down.
TAGCAATTGAAAAATGTAACTGGTCGTATGTCAATCTTCAACTAAATGTATACCTATTAATACTTTCTTCGAATTCAAAAATATTTAGCATTACATGGTCCGACATGAAACACGAAAGTTCATCTTTAGGTCCGAGGACGTAAATGCGTATTTTCAGAGGATAAAAAAAAAACACAAAAAAACGCGTTTTATTTCGAGGTAAACACTTACTTAATTACCTATATTTTTTGTACAATTTACCATCTTAAAGTTACCATAATTTCACCAAAATAATAATTATTAAGAATGTAGCATGTGATAGTTACCAATTTTTAGCTTTTAATGAACACAATCCACTTGGCTTTTTATTTTTTATATATATTACGAATATTTCAAGTGTAATTGTATTTCCTAATATTTTTATCAATTTTTGTGCAAATCTGAACGAACAATTTCGTGCTCCGTTCAAAGGATTGTGGAGGGGTGTTGGGTATACCAATCCTTTTCTCTCCACACTGATGAACAACACTTAATCTTTTCTTAAACTCTCTCATTCATGGTAACACTTTCTTTCCCACTCATTCAACTTTATTCAATCGATACCTAATCGAGAACCTTCGTCTAACTCTGTATCGCTTGTTAAACTATCATACAGATTGTTATACTCGTTTTACATGAAATATAGTGTACTTCTACAGCTTGACTGAGTTTAAACGTCTTTTTATTCGTCATCCGAGGTCCTTGACTCATCAATTTTTAAAGCGTCTCAAGGCCTCCGTCTCCCACACCTATTGAGTTTACCTACCAACTTGACTGTCGAAACAGCATCCATCGATTCATGTGCCTTCCCTTTTTCTCTCCTTTTTCCATAAAATATCAACAACGTGTCAAGTATCTCTTCTAATCTTTTGATACATAATTATAACACTCGTAATCATTTCGAAAAACCAAAACAGTAGGTGCCTACCCAACACAAAACAGGTTTTTCACCTTTAATTTGAATTAAATTGCGTAAGTAATGGTAAACATTTTCCTATTCTCTGAACTAAATTTTCCAATCACATCACCAATAAATTGTTCGAAAACAATAAAATTTCGACAGGTAATTAACTTTCTCTAAGTCGTTTCCAGCACTTAAAAATGTCAGTAAACGCAAAAAAAGAGAATATAGCCTATTACTTGCTTTATTGTTTCACTAAACGCCAAGACCAGACGTATCTAAACATATAATTATCATAACTTACGTATGTCCCGACACTTACATTTTCTTCCACCAAAGGAGTGTCGCGTTTACCGGAAAATCCATTACCGTATACCGGATTATGATTTTGGTAAAATAATTGTAAGAAGGTATACTTTTGTAACTGTTTCGAAATGACTATTTCTGATGTCTGACTGACAACGTCGCCATTTTTGTAAACCTAAATTCTTTTGATGCGAGACTCCGTGTTGGGGGTATATATTCGCCGTTTCATGTTCTGTAGTTTTTAAATTTTGGAAATCGTCCGATCTCCGCGTTAAGGCTGTGTGTAAATGGGACAAAGTTGAGGAATAAAATGTGAAATACTACGATATATAGCCCGGTGAATTGATGGCAAAAGTAGCACGGACCTTGATCGAAAATTCGTTGCGAATACACAACGGTCCTCTGACGGTCCATACTTTTGGTTATGATCTTCAGACGTTTTCATTTAGTGACTCGCATCGCCAAGTATAACGCAAGAAAATGACTTGACAAGGGCCGCTTCGTCAGTTTTTATTCGACTATCGAAACGACTGCTCCATTTTATAGGCAGAAATAGTAACCGATACTACCAAATACTGTTCGTTGGTTTTATTCCGAGACTTATATCGATAGCAACCTCGAGGAAGGCTGGGTGGGGGTGTGTGTTGTTCAGTGGTCTAGGATTTGACTCCATAACTGCGACACCCGAGAACAATGGATGCGTAGCCTGTAGCTAGCTTATTATTGTCTCGCTGCAACCGTTACGTTCAGCGCACTGCGAATACAGAGATGCCCAACTTAAGTGTCCTCGACATCGGACATCGACAGTCTGACAGCCATCGTGTTAGACCCATCCAGTGCAACCCACTCACATAGCGTCTAATACGCACAGCCTTACCGACTGAACAGCGCGACTTAATAAAATGGCTTCACATAAACAAAATGGGCGTTTTTTCGGTTTTTGCGCTGCCTGTCCCCTCCTCAAACATAAAATCATATCATAGTCAGAAAGGACCACTGAGAAAATACTTGCGACTAATTCGTATAACTGCGAAGAGGCGAGCCTGAAAAAAAGTGGATGGACAGCAAAATTCGTTCGGCACAATGACATCGTGGGTTAGATTAGGCTTTTTTTTTTTTATCATCGTATGACGAAAAATCCAAAAAAAAAAAAAAAAACGAGAAAAGACCACCCCACATAGCATTTCAACACACGAAAATATCAGTGGACTGAGAAAAAAAAAAAAGTTTATCAGACTCCAGATTAGAACAAATGGCTCGGGTGATCTACGCTTCTATTTAACCACTGAGCCAGGGCAGCAACTGGTGACACCGGTTAGTCGTAGATATACAATCACTTCTCGTTTACGTTTTTTCAAGTATCTGCTTCGCTCCTTTGCAATTATACAATTTAGTCGTAAGTCCGAGAAAATGAGGACTCAACCCCGAACAACAGAGCTATCTACGCCCTTGTATCCAACACCTTAGACAATGGCGTTAGTCGCAACCAGCTAGTTGCCACTATTTTTCATATTTGTCGTCGATAAAATAAAATTTTAGCTTGGCACGAGTCGATCGTCTTCTGAAGAAACGAAAATACTCGAATTAAAAGGGTGTCTCGAACAGTGCCACTTTTCCAGTTTCAAAAACGCGAATTCCATTCGAGCCTAATTCTTCGCTAAATTTTCATCGTCGGACAAAATTAAGCAAGGACGCGCATCTCTTTTCAAGGCATCGTTAAGCCACACCGTTTTTCACAGATAACTGCGAACAGGAGACGAATAACTCGGTTTGGACGGCGCGAGCTGATCGAAAAGGTAATTTAATTTTTGTTGATGTTTTTTTCATTTTTCGTCACGAGTTAATTTTCATCAACGTTCGATGGAATGGGCGACTTACTCGTCTTTTTTGCGGCGGACTCGCTCCCTTGAGGCGTTAACTCGTCGCTCGATTGGCGAGCATTGCCAAGTACCGATGGATTTTCGTTCGAATTATGACTATCGTTACTGAAAAAATACAGAAAAAAAACAAAAAAAAAAAACATATAATATTAAACGAGGAAAGTGGAGTGACAATTGGATCCAACAGACCGCTTCGAATGCAATGCGGTTTAAATGTGAGGAAAAAAAAAGAAAAAGTTCCACAAGTCGGCAACGATTTCATCCTCGCTTCTCGCACATACCTACGTAATCATTTTACAATCGAAGAACTCTCGCAACAATAAAAATCTAATTTCCAACTCCTCATTTACTCGTACTTATCCATCGTTTTCGACGTTCGAAACTTCGTCGCACCACCTTTAGTACGTAAGTATATCCCTAAATCAAAAAAATTAATCGTCGCATCCTATTAGCAACGAGTCGGAACCCGCCCATCACAAAACTATACAGAATTCAAATTCTAACTAATAGGAAAATCGAAAAGAGTTCACTCCGGCATCGGAAATACGAATTAAGTACCTAATTGTAGACTCGGCTTTAAATTTAAATTTCTCGTAAAAACCCACACACAACCTGCCTACGAGTTGCTCGTTTCCTCGCGACTAACATCGCAGCGAAGTAAATGTTCGCGTTAGATAGAAGAGACCGGCGACGACCAAAGTCAGGCCCGGATTTAGGGTGGCTGCACGGCTGCCCCAAACAAATGAATAATCCAAATCAAAGCGATTGTATATCGAATGAAAAATTCAAAATATACAATTCGTTGTTATCGCAAATTCTCGAATAGGAACGTCTAAAAGTAAATTCTAAAAACGTTTTTTATTGTTATGGTTTTTTCAGAGAGATGGGAAGGTGATAACCGCGAAGAGTTGAAACTCGGCAAACATTACTGGCTGCTACAACAAACGGTTTTCACGCGAGCGCGGATTGATTCGCGGTGTCGAGTAACCCAACTCATCCGAATCCGAGAAGAATTTCGGCAGAGGATGCGCAACGCATCTACCGAGGACCTGGCGTTTCTCAGAATTGTCACAGTCGCAACATCAACCGATTAAAACGCACTCGAGATACGGACTTAGACATTCTCAGTAACAGAATGATATCCTTCGCAAGCTCGAGACTCGACCACATTTTCACACTCACTCGGAGCAATGATCAGTCGGTACGTTCGTTTATGTCGGATTCTGGGTTGCATTCGTGAATCCGATTCTGCATTCTGGATTTTTCGTAAGCGCTATTTGTCGAGTGTGACGTCACTCTGTGGTGTTTTGTTCAAACGGATTCGTGATAAAAAAAAACATTTAACAATTTAAAATTTCAATTAGCAAATAGGTACGCGACTTTTACAACTCTACCTCGATAAAACGATTAAAACGTGTCGAGAATGCGAATGTCTGATAAGAACATTCAACGAGAGATTCTACAAAACAAACGAAAATGATACCTAAACTTTTACAGTATTCATTTCGAATCCACACAAATTCGCTTTGAATCTGTAGAACCGAATACAATCAGATTCAAGAATGCGCCTGCCTGAAGAAATAAGTATATGTACTTACCTACCTCGCTGTTACACATTCGATTTCAGGGGCTTTAATTCCCAATTCTACTCCCTCCCACCATTTCCAGTACATTTTCCACTGCGGTCGCTTCATTTTCGCGTCTGACTGGCGCTTTCCAGGTTACTATGTAAAAAGTAGTGACGCATTTAAGGAGTTCACAGCAAAAGTTGACCAATTTAGAAGCAATTTTGCAAAAACTTTATTTCGAGAAAGAGTGGGCAAAATTCATTCTTTCCTATTGATTCAGCATTGTATTGGGAGAGAAATGAACTACGACCTGGTAGTTCGTTATCGCGTGTAAAAATTCACTCATTCGATTCGGCTACGCAAAACTATAACCTTCGTTCAAAAATCAAGACTTTTTCTCTGAGCCCCCTCACCTGTGGACGATTGACCCTTATATGAAAGGACATGCTACGTGTGACAATGTACGAAATTTCACGGGAGACAAGTTTTTTCACGCATGGTAGGCACTCAACTTGGAATGAAGCTACCCTACAGATACATACAAAGCAGGTGCTAAATGCGGTAATGGCTCATCTGCTCGTAGACCCACTTTTTTTTTTTTTTTTTTTTTTAGAATATGCCACAGAACGTCGTCGTATAAAAGGAATACCTACGTCAGTTTACGCCAAGACATCGCTTACGATGTATTTCCATTCCGCTATCGATATCATTACATATTGGGCTTGTTTTATTTGCCACGAAAAGTGACACAGGGATGACACCGTCGACACCAACTTACAAATGGGCGCGTTTTAGGCTTAGCGTAAATTGAACGCAGCGCAGCCCCCCCCCCCACGCAATTGAAAACTGCTGTCCCGCGTTGAGCTCTGCCCGCTTACACAAGCTGCAAAGATGGTGTATTTTCACGTTTTTACATTTTCCAAAATAACAAATTAAAGTTGGAAAAAATATTAGCGCAGTAAACAGCTTCAATAGAGAATTTAAGTTCTCAAAAAAAAAAATAAATAAATAAATAAAAATTAAATTACACTCAAAGTTGGGAAAATTAAGTACTTACTATCGTTATAGTAAACGTAAAACCCGATTTTTTTCAAGATAAAATTTAACGAAAATTATTCGTTCAAGGCGCATGCGCCAACTATAAATGTTTCGTTGTTTCCATCCTGATAACGAATTGATCAGTGATGCCAGGTCGGTACAATACAAGCCAAAGCTCGTGGCCCTTCGGTGCTTGCATGCATATACGAGTACATACCCTCAGATCATAAATAATGATTACAATTACATATTTTGAAGCCCAGCACCAAAATCAATAGGTCTGGTTTTGGGGTTAATAGCTACTAATTTTGTTACTATTGGGCAAAAATTGCGACCTGCGCCTTGGTAAAACAATTTAAAAATTAGACGTTTGCAGACTTAAATCAATTTATCAATGGGACACAGCCAGACGCAGGAGCTGGAAACTGCGTCTCAGGTCCGGTTTCAATATTTGTTCGTGGAGAGGGATAGAATCACATTTTATAATATTCGTGAATAATTTTTATGGGAGGGTTAACAATTTTTTACATATTTCATGAACGTAAAATTTGAAAAACCGAATAATTAATTACGTTTTAAATTGACTTTTTTTCTTCTTCTTCTTCTTTTTTTTTTTTTGCGATGGGAAAGAATTATACCCCAACCGTCCCCAAAACTAGCGGTGCTGTACTTCTTCCATAATTTCGCGCAGCACTACGTGACTGCGTCAGTTTGTGAACCTGCGTCAACTACGTCAGCAGTTTTCTGCGCTTATTAAGCGGAGTTACACGTAATATTACGTATACCACATTAGTCACAAACACTTCGCTGCATTTGGCTGCGCTCAATTTGCGCGTAGCCTCGTTTGCCAGCGTCATTTTGATGTTTGTAGTGAGGCTGTTTTGCCACAAAAGCGTGAAAAGTGTTACCCTAGGGTGACACAACACAATTCCGCTTCTACTTGGGAGGTGGTGCATAATCTGGTGTCAGGTTGGTTGTATCATTGTTACAATGTTAAAAAAATGGCAAACGAAGCTATAAGTTTTATTTGTCCGGTCGAATTTCCAATTTTTTGAGACTATGAGGCTGACATCGAGCTAATTTTGAGACACCAAAATAAATACGGTTGGTGTTTGGTGTCAACACGGGGTTAACCTTTTCGCGGCAAATAGATGGAACCTATTTGATCTGATCATTCGGAAGCAGAAACAGAATAAAATTTTTTCTCGTATTCTCTATTTGAAGTTAAGGAAAAAAATCGGCAAATCAATCGTTTGCGTCGATTTTGATTACGAAATTATTTTTCAGGATACACGTTGTATAACACGAGGAGGAAACCGTATTTTTAAAGGAAGCCAAACCACACTCCGTCTGCCTTTGTTTCCGAATGTGCTCTGTGCTCTCCTCATTGTAATTCCCTTCCGCTTATTTCATCCTCTTTTACCTTTCTATCATTTTTGCCACTTGCTTCGCGCCATCTTTGGTCATCTTCGCACCCCTCATCGCGTCCTTTCTTCGCAAAAATGTAATTCCAGGCTTCCAGCCACAATACCGAACATCTCGATATTCTGCTGATCATCCTGCTTTACTACATTCCAAACTTAAGAAAATAAGCTACCTTTCGTAAAAATATGAATAAGCTCTCTTCCTTCGACCCTTTGTTTTCCTTCTTACTCGAGACACGTCCAAAGTTCCACACAATCCGTAGACCACCATCTTTCGCCGCGGAAAGTTAGCTTTTCTTCTGCAGCATCGCAGCATACCAAAGAACTGGAGGCGAAATAAAGACAAACCGGGGCTGTCGCTCGACGACCGGAGTAAGACCCCGGACCCGAATTTAAATCCGCGAAAATGACCGCCCAATAACGGAAAGAAGAAAGTCGACTTACTCTTTGGTTTTGGAATTCGATTCGGGTCCGTTCTCGCAGCTGTCGAGATCCTGAGCCGAAACGTTCGACACATCGGACGATCTGTCGTTTTTATGTTTTTGATCTTTCGATTTGTGAGCGTCGGCCGCGTTCGATAGTCGGTCCAACCATCTGCAAACACGTAGAAACAGAAAACTGTATTTTTAGCATTCATTTTTCTTTTCTTTTCTCTTTTTTCCCCCTCCAAACAAATCGGGACTGTCGAACAGCGAAAGAGAGCACACATACGCAACAAAAGCGATGTTCTTTCGCATAGTTTCACGAAAATTGCCATCGAAAAATGAAGAAAAGAGAAATTCGTGAAAAATTTAATCGCCGTAGAGTAACCCACACTCACGTTTCAAGATAGCATAATCCCGTATAGCTCTGACTAATCAACAATAATTAGCACATCTGAGCATTAAGCACGAAGGGTAACTATCACCTCGTCATACCCTCCCTCCCTCTGCCATTGCATCTTCGTTTCTGCACGCAAATTTACACTCATGTCCAATCAATCAGGGAGGCAAAGAAGGTAGCGCTATACTCACCACTCACATCAGCACTCAGTACGTACTGCAATCTGCGTTGGGTGTAGCTATTCCACCAACATTTCTTCACGTCTCCTTTCACGTGGCGTAAAGCCCCGTAAGAATCTCACAGAATCGTCCGCCAAAAGTCAAGTTTACTTAGCCGGCGTAAGTGGCTGAAACGACGTAAGAAGTTGGCGGAACATCTCGTCCAGCTAATCACCAACAAAAGCGCAAATTGGGTGTTTATTGCGCGAATCATTTTCATCCTACGGGTATGAGTTAGTGGCAACAATGTCTGAATGACAGTATACGCCACATTAGATGGCACAATTTCATTCTCTGGTGAAGCGTTGCATGGGCGTAGCTGGAAAATTTTTTAAGGGGGAAACACTTTTTTTTTTTCTAGAGAAAATTTATAATTTTTTTGCTGCATAAATAAACAAAAATAAATAAAAAGTAAATAAAAAAAATAAATTTTCTCAAGATTTAGGGGGAGGCAATCGCCCTTTTTCTCCCTTGGCCACGCCCTTGGAGTGTTGTGAAACGAAGTAAAGCAGTAGGCAGAGGTACTCGCAGATAAGTTATACGACGTAGCTAATATAACCCGTTGTGCAATAATAGCAGTAAATTCCAGTCATTGTGAATAAATAGTAGATCTATCGAAGGGGAGGGATTCCAATAAATGTGAGGAGTTGAGACTTTTTTTTTCTTTGCTTTGCTATTCAACCAACTTAGACGGTTATTTATTTTCTTTATCATACTTTCACTTTTCATCTTTAATTTTTCTGATTTCTAGCGTTTTGGGGGGAATTTTCCCTTCCACGCGCATTTATGTCTGTTACGAATAGTTGGTAAAATGATGAGTTGTTCGAAAGATGTTGAGCGAGTGTTAATAAGTGTTTGGGAAACGGAACGAATGAATTAATTACCAATCTAACCGTAGTTTATGCTATGCAGTCAACCACAGAGCTGAGAATGTATCCACTACGCAGCCCTCTGCACCACAGACTATTCAACACATCGATAGGCACTGTGCAGTATTTCATAGTACACTAGGTAGCAAACGTTGTCCAGCCCTATAGGTATGGTGCCTAAGAGCAGTATGTTGTCTGCAGCAGGCCTACAGCCTTCTTACTGAGTGGCACACACTGAGCACAGTGCTATCTAGTGATTTTTTGACGGGGAGCAGTCTCTTCGACAGTGATGAGCAAAAGCGGTCATGGTCTGGTAAAAAAATTTGAGGAAAAGATGTAAGTGTATATTACGTTGGAAATTCGACGATATAAATAATTTTCAGCGGGTAACGTTCAACTTTTTAGCGCATTTTCCTTTGGAAAATGCAGCTATCGTATTCGGTGCAATGGCGAAATATGGGAAAAAGCGCCGATCCCGAGTCGTACATTGCGAACATACACGTCACTCAAATTCTTCTGTACACAATATATATATATATATATATATATATGTAAAAAGAACACTCTTCTTTTTCGAATGACTACAATTTCGTATGTTACTCTCGTTCTTTCATGAATTTGTAATGTTTATTTTTGTTTGACCCACATTAAGAAATCGACACTATTCGACTATCTAATATTTACCGTTACGATCTTATTATCTTTAAGTTACGTCATTTCATGTATTATCGACTCGACCATCCTTTGTTAAATAACATCATTTTTTACCATACTCAACATGACTATTTTCCCTTTGTAACGAACGTTGATTTCATTTATCGAATTCATTCATTCGTCCGTTAATCGCCATTTCAGAAAGACAGATAAAACCTAGTCGTATCTTCGTTCGTTTCTTTGTGTATAACTATCTTGAATTTTCTAATTTCACTACCGTATTTTAATCGTGTCAATAAACTCTGCTTTTGATTACAAGTTCACGAAACTTTATTTACGTGCAAATTAGATCAAGTGGAATACCCGGAAACGAACTTACATATATACACATTTTGCTCATTTTAGCACTTTTTAGAAATCTATGAAGACTCTGCTGTTTGATTTGTAGCAAGGAAACTTAAGGTAGAGTTAGAAGCTTTCATGGACTACACATTCCTGTTAAAATTTTGAGAATTCATCAACTAGTTTCGAAGAAGGAATTCTCAATGTGTTGCAAACTCACCACGTTGTCATCGTGATAACTCCCTTAAATTGCAATATTTTGGCTCGAAATTTTTATGACAGTTCGAGACTGTTAGGAACTGATTTGGTATTGAATTTGAGCGAAATCATTCCTCTAGTTTTCAAACGGCAGACATTACAAAATTTGACACTTTTATAAAACACACTTACCGCGGTTGATGGGCGGCAGAGATATTTGTTTTTGCTCCTTCGATTTTTTACATTTACTGATGTTTCTGATTCTGATCAGCTAAGATTCTTAAATATTTTGCAGTTAAGCAGTAAGAACCTTCAAGTATCGCATTCTCGGTCTCAACTGTCTCGGTTTTGCTCATCATTAATTTTTGACGCGACCACTAAACCCTTTTTTCAATAGGACTGACCAACTTTCCACTTCTAGTCAACCAACAACCAACAGGCAGCTACGTACGGAAACCAATCTTTTCGCAGATTATTTTTTCGTTGTTGGCTGAACTTGTAGCGGTCCAGCAGGTTCGACAAAGTCCAAGTCCAACATGTCAGAGTACATTCGGAGGCTGACAAAAATTCGTCAATTTGTCACAACACTCCCGAGGAGTAAAAATTAACCTGACTCTGAGACAAACTGCGCTAGTACTGCGCTACAGTCTGAGGCCACACTAAATAAGAACGATGACTGGCAGATAAAGGGATAAATTGAAAAAATAAATGACGCCTATTTTCACCAATTACAGCGAAAGATTAGCTCGACAATAGCGGCGGACGAATGCATTAATCGTCATATACGCACATCGACGGATATTTGGACCAAACATTTCCAGTCTCGTCGTCGTCATTACCACCGAGCATTCCACAGGACAACGGTCCGTAATTTTTAGTACCTGGATGTTCCAGCAATAACTGCTGGTACATCGCATACGCAGCCCGAAACCTTCGATCATTTAGTACTGGATATCCAGTAGCCCTATCTCACCAATGTTAACCGAACGTACCATTATTCTAACAAGCCTAAGATTACATAGGTTTTCCGAGCATGCGCAGTGTAGGTCTTCTTTTCGTCTGTTTTCAGCTTTTATCGTTTAACATTCACCTAAAGTCGTAGAATGAATGAGAGTTTCACTCGATTTCACTGGATTCACGACGACGTATTTACATACCTCTACATTCACCGGACCAACAGTCTGGAAACAGACAAAAAAGACCTCTACTGAGCAGGCTCAGAAAATCTACGTCTATTTTAGGGCTTTAGAACGATGGCACGTTTCTTTAACATTTTTGTGAGATAGGGCTACCGAGTATCCATACTAAATGACCAAAGGTTTCAAGTCTCTTGGTCCTGTGAATTTAAAACCATGTAAATACGTTGCTGCGAATGCAATGAAATCAAGTGAAATGCACGTCCATTTTAGAGCTTTAGGTGTTATTGTTGGAACGGATTTGCTCGATTACCTCAGTAGCCATCGAAGCCGGAAACGTATTTTGTATCCGCATAAATATTTTTCTCAACTCATACATCAAAAAGAGGTTATTATTAAATCGATTTTGATTAGGAAAATACGAGATTTCCAGAGCAGTTTGGAACATTGAAAATGGTTTTCATTTTTTCACCAAGAGTAGAAACAGAGTAGAAATGAGTTTTTTCCTCAACTGATTGTTGTTTATTTCTTCACATCACCATTTGTACGTTCGCAAGCACGAAAATGTCGCAATAAAAAAGGGCCATTTCATTTCACATGGTGATGCTTACACAAAAAACCAAGTTCGCTTCTCGATAATATTTAATTAATCTAAAATTCTATTCACGAATGAAGTTTACCTGTTTGATCAAATAAATAATAATTCTCTTTTTGGTTGATTCGTTAAAAAAAATATCGTACTCAACTAGTTGGCCACTCGTGATAATCACCCATTTTGCTAATTGGTTGAGTAAAATACCATTTCCGTTTCACATTTTTATATTTTCATGTTTTTCTCAGGAACGAAATGAAAAAAACGAAATTCAAAATAATTGCATTCACGAAAGGAAGGTACGAAAACAGAAATGGCTTTTTACGAATTCATCGTTTTCATTTCTTCAAGGATAAGGTCGCATTCGACATTCGAGTCGCTACAAAGTTGTATAACTTTATTATCGAAAGAAATTAATACAGACCCCGAACAAATACGCATAAATTAAAACTTTTTGACTCGGTAAGTCGTGGAACCAGAAATTCAAGTGTACCGAGGTATGAGAGTTTTCGATTTGAACATTTTTTCCCTCCAATTCGAGTTTCACGATGATATATTATAGCTTTTTATTTCAACGAATGAAATAATAAGGAAAAACGGTGACTTTTTTACGGTTTTATCTATATTTTAAAGAAAGCGCAGGTAAAATAACAGAACAAAAAAATGAGAATCGATGATTTTAAAAGAAATTAACATTTCGAGGTTCGTATAGCACTGCTATAGAAAGGGCATACAAAGAGTGGGTAAACCAAAAATAAGCGAGGAAGGCAGAACGAAGCGGCTTGAATAAAATTTTTGAAAAGAGTAACCAAAATTAATTTTATACTTCGTTCGTTTTTTTTTTATCGAATTTTTCAAGGATTTGTTATAAAATTAGAATTTCGCGTTTTATTGGATGTTACCTGCGAAAAGTAATTAAATGAAAATTCGAATTCCGAACAGCATCGAACCAAGTATAATATTATAGTACCTACATAATTTGTTACACAAGACGTGTCAGAAAACAGAAAAATAGTTTTTTTTTTTTTTTTTTTTTTTTTTTTTTTTTTACATTTTTCTCGTCGTTTTTGCATCTTAGTCGACGTTGCAAGTGTCGACTATGTACGCCCAACAGATAACGACAGCAAGAATAATAATTATTCGCATCGAAGGAAGTTATTCAATTTTAATAGAATTTCTTCGATAAATTCTGACCCAAGATACATACGTACCTACTTAGTAAAATAAATGTTGACTCGAAAAATATTTTCACTGAGACAGCATTTGTTTCACTCCAACACACGAGTTATATTCCTTTTTCTTCCAAAAGAAAACTGGGAAGTGGTACTCGACAATCAAACTATCATTCGAGTTGAGAGTTTTGTTTTATTGGGTTAGTAAGTTTTTAGTGCGTGGCAAGGACTACAACACGCAAAAAGAAAATTCGCGAATAATCAAATTTATAAATAATTCAGTGCGTGTAGGTGTAGGAAGGGCGCATGAGAGAGAGAGACATAGAGAGTTAAAAGACAGATTTTAGAGATTATTTTTTGTCACATGCAGAGTCTGTGTTCACATTCTGAGCCACGAGCCACGAATACGATAAAATCACCAATTTCCGGACGATCTCTACCTGCAAGGAACAGTACCTAGCTAAGGTGAATTATAGCTTAGTGCCGGATATACTCGTCTCAATGCAAGTTCAACCCACTCATGTTGGGCGTTATGGTTGAAAATTGACTCGGGTGGAGAAGTGGGCGTTCGTCACTCGAGTGGGCAAATAACTGATGATTGACGAGCACCACCCAATCATTTCTCAACCCGATCAATACTGTTTTTATTAATCATCAATTATCACTCAACCAATCATCGCTGACGAGCGAATCATCAATAACTTACTCATCACTCTTCAGACCTCGCTCGTGGTTAATCAATCAATCAATCAATCAATCAATCACGAGCAATTATTAATTAACTAATCAGTCGCGAGGAAATTATTATTTTACTTTTTGTTCCCAGGGGATTGTTGTCCTACCGCATCTTAGGGCTATGATTACTCAGTACCTTCGATCATTTAGTGAAAGCGAAAATTCGTGCCAACATTACGAAACCCGTAAGTGGGCATAGGTTTACTACACATGTGCAGTAGGTCTTTTTGCGTCTGTTTTAATTCTGTTGGTATTGCGAATCTGCGAGGACGGCTTAGAAAACAGACGAAAAAATACGTACTGCACGTGCGCAGTAAACCTATTCCCATTTACGGGTTTCGTAATCATATGACGTTTCGAGAGAAAAGGCCACCGGGTATCCATTACCTACTAAATGATAGACGTTTATTGCGGACAGTAACCTACTGAATGAAAATCAGAATGAGTAACCGGACTGACCAGATCACTAGAGGATGCAAAGAATACTTTTACTTTATCATTTGAAAGAAAAACGATCTACGAATTTTTTATTTTATTTTCAACTGCAGCGTTGATTACAGCGTTCTGATCAGAGAGGTCGTTATGCGCGTTGGATCATCTCCTCCCCCACCAGAAACTTTAGAAATGAAATTAAAAGTAAACGAATTTCGTACCTATAAAACAAAAGAAATCTGTTCGAACATTTCTGATCACCCACTCTAATCACCTCTTGAAGTAAAATCGCCAATACACCGCTGGTTGAAAAATTCATGCCGATGAAACCCAATGAAGCAAACGGAAAATATTTTTTTGATAATTCAGTCACTGCGTATGATTGCGCCACGATCGATGATGATGGGCTAACCACAATTTTTTTAATCGAATTGGAACCTTAGCATTAAAGACAACTAACAATAAGAAACGGCAAATTTAGGAAAATAAGTGGGTGTAATAATAAGTAGGTAGGTATCACAGTCAATTTCTACGCTTCTTCTTCAATTTCTCGAATTCTAGGGGCTCGAACGTGTCGCTATCGGTCCCATTTAATTCGTCGGAGTCTCCTCCCTAAGTTGATCCTACATCGTAGAAGAGTCTGTCTCGACGATGAAGTGAATTACGACGAACAATTCGAAGACTGTCCTATAACGGCTACACATTAAATTAATGTCATCACGCAGCAGGGTGGGTTGCGTTTTTATTTACATCTAATCGAGCACGTCTCTTGATCTCAACACCCGAATGGTTTTTCAACATTTTTCCATAATTTTCACTGCAACGCTACTTTCGCCGACTTGATACGATTTTCACGCGCACTGTCTGCTAGTAACCAGTTTTTCAGAAATTCCCAGCAGCTACTCGCGAGAGCCTCTGAAGGCTTCAGCACACTGATGCGCTATCGAGGCGGTCGAATTTCGCCAGCCGATCCGACCTCTTCGATACACCCGCGTGCTGGAGGCGTAACTCTAATTTACACAGACGCAAATTCGCACAAATTAATTAGTTACCGTATTTCTAAATATTAGCACCAACAGACTGAATCCCCATATAAGCGAATGCATTTTTTCGATCGCTTCGATTTATTCGATTTTTCGTTCACGCCTACCAGTACGCGAGTTGCAGCGCACTCTACCGTTCGTTTGACTGCCAAATTCGATTCACACCAACTGTGTTCGATATGGCAGAACTATGCCACACCAACAGCTTAAGCGCCGGTCCGGTTCTTTAAAAGATATTTTTCGTTCTATATTTTTAACGGCTTTAGCTCTGTGAAGAGGAAAAACTCGAAAAATTGATCCCAAATAGAACAACAATGAAACGAATTTAATCGATAAGACGGACAGTAGCCTCGTGCGATACCTGCACAAAGGCGCGCATACCTTTGGGGAAGGAGAAAAATTTTTCCCAAACGCGCCAAGATGTTCCGGAATTATTGTGCGAAAAAAGTTTTGCCCAAGTTCTGTCGCACTTTTTCAAATGGAAAATGGCGTCTTTAAAAAGTGCTAAAAGCGCGACAATTTTAATTTTAAACGCACGGTTTGATTTGGAAAAGTAACAGAATTCAGAATTACAGAACTGAGAACTTACTTTTCACAAAACTCGTCCAATAGCTGCTAAAAGCTGCACCTAAGTCTACGCCTACGCCTAGTGTAGCCCTTTTTTGCCATACTGAACGGACCCCAGGCCTGCGGGCACGATGCGACAATGATTTGGAGGCCTCACTGGGACGTGTGTGCGAGCGCTTGAACTGCGCAGAAGCACCCCCTGCATTCGGAATGATTGGGGGACAGCGCGAGGCGACAAAAGCGAGAGTCGCAAAAGAATAAAAATGGCGGTCGCAAGTGCCAACTGGTTTTACCTGCGGACCAAACTGTCGCGTCTCGACGTTTTGGCATCCTCGTTGACGTGCAGCGAATTGCGTTTGAGAAAGGAGACGTCGTAGCTGGCGCGTCTTTCGGTGTTGGCGTATTCGCTGCAGTCGTCCATCAGCTGGTATTTGTCGTAGCTGGCGCGACGCTGCTGCTGCTGCTGCAGCTGATGCGCCACCGCGGCGCCGCCGGCAGCGATGCAGTTCGAAAAACTGTAGCGACGATGTTCACGCGGCTCGAATATCGAGTCCGGATGCAACTGATTATGGCGGCGTTGGTGCTGCTGCTCTCTGCAGTCGGCGGGCGTCTTTTTAGCGCGACCGCCACCATTTTGTTTGCGCGTCATACCGCCGCCGCTTTCGTCGCAGAAAGAGACGCCCGTCACTCTTAACGCGATGCTCACCGGAGAACGACCGCGACTTTTTCTCGACGATTTTTTCAATAATTCGCCGTCGTTTTCGCTGCTACAACTGATGGTACTGTTATTACTAATGCTGCCGTCGTTGTCGTTGTTGCTGTAGCTGCAGCCGCTGCTACTGATATTGTTGGTGGTAACCGCCCCGCTACCGCCGCCGGCACCGAAACTACCGCCAATCACTGTTGCTGTTGTCGTCGCTGTTGCCGTCGGTATCGTCGTCGTGGTCGTCGTGGTCGTCGTGGTTGTCGTCGCCGCTGCCGCCGCTGCCACCGCCACCGCTTTCTTTTTGGTTCGAAACATGAAACACCGGACGATGACGCCTCAAAATTTACGTCATTTTCGTCGCCGAGTAGCAGACTTTACAGTTTGAGACGGCGTCGAGGGCGAGACGGCGACGAGGCGATTCGGCGACCGATTCTCTCGCAATTCAAAATACGATTTATTACAGTCGCTGCACGCGGGTTTCGAGTTTGGCAAATAACAGCGCCACTCGTGACACCTAAATGGATAATTGGGAAAATATGCGGATATTCGTGAGGCCTCAAATGGCGATCGTTTCGAGGCGGGGGACGACGCGGAGGACGAGTGATGGTCGCCGACCATTTCGTAACAAAGGCAACAGCCAGGCTTATCGGCTCGCCCTCAGAGGCGAGAAACGTTTCTTCATTGCCGTAAAACACGAAACGAATGCTCGCGCCAACTGATAAGCTGTAGACAGGCCATTTTTCGTCATTCTGTCGCAAATATTTGGACGAATACGAGAACGACGACGACCATCACTCGGGCATAATTTAAATTTAGAGCTAAACGCGACCACAGGGTGAAGAAGTATCTACGATCGACGTATTAAAGCGAACGGATGGCGGATGCGACGCGACGCGATGCGAACGAGCAACGATACACCGATAATCGTCGAACAGCCTTACAGCCTTAAAGCCTTGCAGGCTAACCGATAAATCAGTACCTACGTCAAGTCTACGCGAACTGCGGTCGCCCATCTCGGCGTATCCACGTCGGTCCCTGACCCTGCACCCATACGAGACGACCACGCAACGCCAGCCACTTTCCCCAACAAAATACCTTCACAGGTCCACCAATTTTCGAATCAGGCCATTATTAATCGAGCCCATTCGAATCACGACTCGCTCCTGTCCTACGACGTGTTGAGCAAAAACCCATCTTCATCTTTCGACTCCATCGACGCTTTCATTCGATAATTTATTATTTTACGGTTACTACCGCACTCTACGAGGTGTTCGCAAGTTAACCGGCACAACTTTCAAAATTATCGATTTCGGTGGGCGAAAGAGCAAAACGGTTCCTCTTACTATCATCGAATTGGGCCAAATGCTTTCTGTCTCAGTTTTAGTTCCACGAAGCAGATGATTAATGCTTCCGGAGGTATTCGTGAGTGTCGAGATTGAATGACTTATGAGTGGGTGGAAGCCGAGTGATGTGAGCTTATTTACCATCGAGTGAGTGCATCTTGACATTTTTCAAGTGTCCATGTTGTTACATGGAACTTGTGTGTGTATATGTGTGCGTGCGTGTGTGTGTGTATCTGAATCTGCATAAGCAAACGAGTGTATATTATACGTACCATATATACACACACACACACACATATATATATATATGGATAAGGATGCGCGAGGGTGTGCACCAGTTTGTGTGTATCTGTCTGTGAGTAAGTCTACTTGTGAATAGCGGTACAGGCACGTACGACATGGGGATGAGTGAATGTAAACTACTCATGGATTGCATGATATGTCACGTATAAGACATATATGGGTCTGCAAATGAGAGTATTCGAGGATAGGTGGTACATACGTCATGTATACGATCGAGTAGATTTAGTCTACATGTGTCAATGCGGATATGTGTCTGCAAATGAAGGGGAGAAAATTGCAATATACCATACGTAGATGCGTATGGGTGCACAATATACCCAAATATATCATAATATTATAAAAAAAAAACACACCAAACTGCTATTACAGACAGCCAGACCGAGAAAGAGAGATAGAGTGAGAGGGACGACGAAGACGGCGATTCCGTCCATACAAACTGACTGCTGAATGCTTCAAAGCCAGAAAAAGGATAACGACTGTCATCGTCCGAACAATGCGACGATACACGGTCCGTATAATTTCGATTTAATTTCGTAGATAAATCGAGCGGATACGCTCGTATGAAAACCGCAACCGCTAATGATCCCATCCTCTCCCTCGTCCCAAATGAACAGAAAAGGGAACGAATATTTTGCCCATTGGCTTCGTCGAAAAAAACGAAAAAAAACAAATCAGTTTCAAGACCCGCGTCGAACAGACAATGTACGTACGTACATATAATTCATGGCGTATCCTCAGACTGCAATTGGCGTAAGAAACGAGATCTTTTCTCCCTCGAATTTCAATAACAGCAATCAACTTGGGATAACGAATGACGCCACAGGGCAGTGATCTGATTCCCACCAATAATGCTCGAAATTAAGACGCCACCTGGTCGACGATTGTGCTTCACACGAAATATTTCAACGAGCAGCCGCCAATGAAGCAGATGAGAAATGTGCGTAGTTAAGGTGGGTTTGTGGTAAACGAACTGTACAGCCCCCCGTAAAAGGACACTCGGCGAACAACTGATGGGGGCCAAGGCCTTCCCCACATTTTCGAAAACGATTACAAATCAAGCCGAAGAAGAATCGCTTAAACGCGAAACACAAAATTACCCTTCGCTGCCCCTTGTCCAGAGTTATATACCTATTCGCGAATGTCGAATCCATTATAACACAGCGTGCAGGAATTGCGAAAGAACATCACGAAAGAAGATGGTCAAAAATGTACTAAAACGAGCCAACAGATAAAATCCGATCAACAGATACATAGAACAGGGAATTTATGATAAACAAACCCGTTTAAAAGTGAATGAAAAAGTGAAAAATAGTATATATTACGTAACTAGGGAGGAAAGTGAGCAATTTCTTAACGAGTGCTCACCAGATCCTAATTAGATATTCTCAAGCCACCATTGTTGATAAGGATAAGAAGAAGCTCGATTGTTTTCTCGATGATTCTGGTATTTTAAGATTACGTGGCAGAATTGGTAAGTCAGATTTGACCTTTGAGTCCAAGTATCCTATTGTCTTGCCTAAGGATCAGTTTTTGTTGATTCTGATAGAGTATTGGCATCTTAGGTTTTTCCACGCAGGTCGGTCTTTTTTGAAGAATTTTGTAAGATCATCTTATCATGTACTCGGCGATTTGAATCGTATTATCCGTGGAGTCACTTTTCGATGTGTTACTTGTCGAAGGTTTGCAAAGAATTTGCATTATAGTCCTCCTGTCGGGGAGTTGCCTCTTTGTCGAGTCACTATCTCCCAAGCTTTTGTGGAAATTGGTGTGGACTTTGCCGGTCCATTTCAGACTAGAGCGGTGGGACCCGGGCGCAACAAAGGCAAGGTGTTGTTCAAGTCATATGTCGCTATTTTTGTCTGCATGGCTTCACGTGCAGTACATATTGAAGTTGTAGAAGATTTGTCGACTAAAGCCTTTTTAGATTCGTTTGCAAGATTTACTTCTCGCCGAGGCTTATGTCGAGTTGTTCATTCGGACCACGGTACGAACTTTATAGGTGCTGATAGGGAACTACGTTGCGCCTTTGAATTTCTCAAGAAGAATAGATCCGAATTCATCAATTATTGCTCGAAATTGGGAATCGCCTGGAAGTTTATTCCCGAACGCGCCCCTCACTTCGGTGGCTTATGGGAGGCGGCGGTAAAGTCATTTAAATATCACTTTAAACGTATAGTGGGTGTTCAAATTTTGTCGTATTCCGAACTCTCGACTCTGACTTGTCAGATAGAGGCTGTCTTAAATGCTCGTCCTATTTGTACTTTTGCTGATGATTCATCTACTGTCATTACTCCTGCTCATTTGTGTATTGATAGATCGATCTCTATCTTACCTCCAATTACCGGTGAGGTTGTAAAAGGCTCGGCTAAGGTTAGGTATTGTTTAGTCCGTTCTATTTTTGATCGATTTTGGGCTATTTGGAGACAGGAGTATTTAGTCGCCATGCGAAAGGGTTATTTTCGAAAAGTTGGTTCTCGTGCAGCTCAAGTGGACGACATTGTCTTGCTTCAGGAAAGTAACACTCCTCCTTCGGAGTGGCCGATGGGTCGTATAGTTAAGTGTTACTTAGGTAGCGATGGTACTTGTCGTGTGGTGGATGTGTTAACTCGAGGCAAAGTTTTTCGTCGTCCGGTAATTAAGTTGTCACCTTTGCTACCTGATTCAGAAATTAGTTAGATTTTTTTGATGTAATTATTATTTAGTACTTGTTGTTTATTACTCTTATTGTTATTCCGCTTATTTATTTACACATTTGTTACGTTTTTTGTCATAATATTTTTTGAATTTTTTTGTGATATTTACTTACACTGTACTTTTGTTTATATAATTTTTTTTTGAATTTAATGACTCAAAAGGGGGGAGTATGTTGTGGGCTACGTAATATTTTTGTGTGCCGACTGGCTACACTGCTGCTTTCGTTTCGTCGCCTCGTTTCTTTCTCTCGTAGCTGTAGACTATTGATAAAATGTTAGTTGGTTTTGGTTTTTCATCTATCTTTTAGTCAGTTATTATTTAAAAATGTTTGCACTTTTGTACAAGTCTTGAGTTTAAAATATTAAAAGTTGAATAAAATAGTAAAATTTAAATGTAAAATTGTCAATTCTTTACATAAAAAAAACCTGTAGATTGCTGGGTCGAGAATTCCGAAGTAAAAAATGAAAAAAAAAAAAGAATTAATATTTAAATAATAGAAAATAATACATTTAAAGGTGGGAAGGAAACTAAGGAACCACTTCGGTGTGGGGAAAGTAGAAGTTCTGAAATTCGCTACTTTCATCACGCCATACAAGCCTCGAAAATACAGAATTTCGCACACACGTCGCAAAAAAGTCACCGATTTGCAAGATTTTTTGTATCAATTTACCACGTAATGTAAAAACAGGATAATAATTAATAATTAATAGCGTACCAAGAACGTCCGAGCTATTGTTTTCAACTGTTTGCTCAACATCAACGTAAATTTAGGCTTTTCGACGCTAAATCGGTACGATTATTGAGCATTGGTATCCTCCTGGAAGTTGGAAATAGAAATGCTCACTCAATATTGGAGAATAATAAGGTAACTTGCAGTACGTAACATAAAATTCGACTTTCTGAAGAAAACTTTTCAAGAAATGTGCCGCTCATTACAAATATGAAAAGGTCAGAAGTGTATGTAGCACTACAAATCCTTTAGACGTAGCCCATTGTTTGAGAGGGTAGGTGAAAATGCAGAAATTTTTTTTTTAACTGGGAGAGGGAGAAGGATTGTAAAGGCTACAAATGGGCGAATATAGGAAATCGGTTTTTAATTTCAAATTGGCTGATTTTTTTTTTTTTGAAAGGTCGCATTTTGAATAATATTCAATTTTGTGAAATATCATCTCCCAAGCATTGCATTTTTTTCTAAAAAAGAAAGTTTTCTCAGAAAAATAATTTTAAATACCCAGGATTGCATTTCCTCTATGAGGTACTACAGATTTTCAAGAACATCTTTTTTCGTGATTTTCCGTTCAGCAATAAATGTGGAAAATAATCAAAAATTTTGAAGCAACTCGAATATATTGTCCGACTCTGAGTGGTGCAAAACAAATAAAGGATTCTAATTTAAACGCGAGAAATTTCAAAAAATCTGTGCGTCAAGCTGTAGGCTGTATTAGAAGAACGGGAATTTAAAAAAGTCGTTCGTGTTTCAGAATTCTAACTAAAATGCTCTATTAAACGAACTGGTCTCATAAGTCACGGAAGTTTCTCGACTAGAACTATCTACATCTCAGTTAAACTTTTACCCAAGAGTTAATTTTTTAATACGTAATAAAAACTATCTACTTCTGAGTGAAACTTCCACCATCCTCCAAAAAAGAAAGTTTTCAAAAGACATGAAAATTTTAATATTAACGTAGGTTTTCAAAAACAAAATATTTATTTCAAAATAAAAATTAAATATTAAGAATTAGGTAGGTAACTTTCGGATAGAAGTTTGATAGCGACCCCGATAGTTTTCACAAAAACTTGCTCGTTCCACAGAGCTATTTCCTTTAGAACTTTTTAAATGTTAAATACTTTTGAAGACCTGATTTTCTACTAAATCTTGCCTGAGCGAGAAATTTCTGAAATTTCAGCTTAAATTTCAATCAAAATATTTTATAGGTTTCACCAATAAAATAATACTGAGACTGATAGGTTGCATCAATCATACAAAATTTAGATTGGTATTATGTATAATAAAATGGACAAACAAGTGGAATACTGGACGGCAAAATGTTGATACCCCCTCCTTTCCGAGCATACGACCGTTCTTTTAAATTTTTGAAAACATGACGAAAAACTTTGTGCCTAAGTATAGGTTTTCCAGCTACCTCTATAGTATATTTACATACAGGAATCACAATTAATCCATAATAGTATTTTTTTGGCAAATTTTTTGCATCAAAATTCTAACACTTCTTACCGACTGCGTACGGAGGAGGTTATATGTTCGGTACGTCTATATAGTTTCTTTCGCTCAGAACAAATGTCTTACTTTACAGATTTTAATGAAAATACGCTCAAAATGTTGCTGACCATTCGCAGAATGCCCTCGGCTATTCATATTTGAAAATTAAAAAATTGGAAGGGTGTAATTGAAGAAAATGAGAATTTAAAGATTGAAAAAATTATTGACATAAATTTGGGCATATCCACCAATAAGAGTTATACTCGTTCAGATTAACGCAGTCGACTTTTCTTTTTAATAAAATTTATTAAAAAATAATATTTGTCAAACTAAGCGTTGTAGTTCACTGTAACTATAGATAAATTCTCCTTCATTTTTATATACGGTGAATTTTCGGATACGAAATAAAAATATAAGTACGGTACGTGGAAAATTTAAAGTTTTCGATTGGTTTTTAATTTATAAAAAGTCATCACGATCAGTTTTTTTTTTTTTTTGTTCTTTGTTCTTTCAATTTTTTCATACAGTATAATATGACTGCAATATGGTAATCATTTCATCGAACAAAGAAGCAGAATGGCGGAATTTTTTGAAATTTCCCCCCAAACGCTGTTAAAATACCGCGTTTTGGTGTTTTTTTTTTTTTAATCAATAGGAATGAATTCTTAATACGCTCACAGTATTTAGTTACTTAGAACGGAAAAAAGCGGATAGGCTGCAGCGAGAGTGAAACGGAGTAAACTCTGACGAAACATTTAGGAACCGCGAAAGTTACAGAATATCAACATATCCACGCAGATGCGGGGTAAAAATTATTGTGCTGCTCCATCATTCGAGCCAAAAGGACGTTACGAAATTCGTAGCTGCGGGGACTGGCGGAGTCAAGGGCGGCTATTATTAAAGGGTGAACTGCTGACTGCACGCTGTATGCGGTACGCCTACACAACCACACCAACGAATATTTAGCTTTAGGGAACACAAAACCCGACCACGCAGATCATTGCAGTTCATCGCAAACTTTGATTTCTGATACGCCGATAAAGGTTTCGAATTCGACAGATGCGATTCATCCGGCCTCATGCCGGTGGGAAGCGGCCAGCAGGGTGTGGAGGGTGCCGCACCTGAACGCTGAAATGGAGAAACTGGAAGCGAGCAGCTCTGCGGCTAGCGAAGCCGGCGAGTGATGAGTGTCGCATACGCCTACCTCCCATTTGAAAATTGAAATTAAATGTCGTAAATGTCGAACTCGAAGAGAAAAATGGAGTCGTAGCCGTAAGCATCATAGAAATTCATGGAAGGAATAGGATTTTTATACCTAATTATATTTTGTGTGGGGGTGAATTTCACTTATTTTGGTTTTAGGTACCTATACTATATGATTAAAAACAGACGAAACGAAGTAATAATATATCACATTTTTATTATTATAAAAAAAAAAAAAAAAAAAAAAAAAACTAACTTTTTAAGAATAAATTCTTTTAATTGCATCTATTTTCAACATGTAATATACCTAAAACCGAAATAAATGAAAGTTACACCATATAAAATCGAACTGGACTGCAAAATCCTATTCCACGCGTGTACCTATAACACAGTGCATGTGACCAATTCAAAGATGAAGGCAATTGGCTACACTTTTTGTCCGTGCAAAATGATAGTAGTTCGACATCCAAAGAGTACGAGTACCGTTTTTATCAAGTTTTTTGAATATAAAACTAAGTTATTTCTAATATATTAATTCGTTCTCACCTAATCATAAAACTACGTACATTTTTGACTTCTATTTTTCATTTTCTCTCCCAATAGTTCCAGACTTCCAGTAGCGTAGGAGGTATAGCCAATGAGAACGCAGAGTCAGAAATAATGCAATTTCCAGTTTTTTTTTTCTCTTTTTAATCCAGCATTCAAATTCATCACGATATATAGATTACTAATAACTTATGTGGAATACCTTGTCGTGAGAGATATTCACACTAGAAGGTCTTCAACAGTATTTTGCGTGTTTTGCCACTTCATACGGTTAAGTATGGGAGAGCCAAATCCTCGGCGAACACTGGCAATTTTTGAGCCGGTTCTGAGAGTTTATTTACAGAATTTGACACACGCATACGTACATGTACGTAATTATGTCATGCGTTACGTCGTTTCTTGCCTCTGTTGAGGTGATAAGAAACGACGCAGCGCATTTGGTACCGGGCCGTGACATCACCGAGGTCGTTATCAGGTAATTGATCTCGGCCCGTGCAATGTATCTTACCTGTACGTACGTACAGGTACGAACATACAAACGCACCAGTGTAAATTTGTTTAACGTCATAAAGACGATTATTGCCAGCCTTTGGGCGGCGACTGTCGTTGAGGGGTGCGAGACCCTATTACCTCATACGAGTATTGTCCCCACAACTTACATATTTTACAATAATTCCGAGCAATAAGAAGGGGGATAAACTGAAAAAACAATAACCCCCTCCTCCTCCTCATCGGAGAGAATAATACCATAAGTCAATTGCCACTTTTAACCGCGAAAATTACATTCAAAATGCTTTCCAGAGCGACAGACAGTGTTACCATTCGTGTGAATGACTGTAACTTATCCCATAACCGTGGCTCCCCTGGCTTGCATCTATAAAATAGGTACAATAATGATCGCACCAACGTAAGTTAATCCAAGTGTAGTGTCTGGCTGTCTGTTTCACGGAAAATAAAACAAAAAGAAAACAGTCGGGAAATACATGAATTTTAAACGATATTATAATGCAACCTTATCGATACAAATCAATGATACAAACCTGAGAATGAAAACAAAACCAAAACTGAAGCCCTGTTAAAAAGAAAATACCTATCACAGTATCTCAGATGTTAACGAGCGGATCCAGAGGAACCGAAGAGAGTGAGAATTCCAGAGGCGCAAATTGTCGTAAACCAAAATTTCACGAAGAAACATTTCAGCTGTTTTCACACCGACTTGACTCACAAACAAACGGACAAACAGGCGAGACAAAATTTTCAAAATTAATAGATAAACTCTTAGCATCGTATTCCAACTTCAGCATCTCAATTCTGGGCCAAAACAAACGAACAGACAGACATTGTACAACATTCGAGTAGTTAAGGGATGGAAGTAGTCGATGTTTGATTTTTGGGCTGTCGCAGCCCACGTACCTGCTGTTGATTGCATAAAATTATGATATTTCTTTAGGCACGCAACCGACGAAGGACGACCAAAATGTGGCAGGTAGTGAAAATAGAGGGGGAAAAACGAACAAAACATTGGTCGCCATTTAACGCAAATAAAAGTAGACGTTATTATACGTACACGTAAACGTAATAAAAACGAATTAAGATAACGGTTTGATATTTCGCAGTAGCACTCGCTGCCCGACCAAAAAGTTTTCCAAAAATTTCGTTGGCCGGAAGGAGGGGGTTGAAGGGGGGCGGCTTGCAACAGCCTATTACTTTCTTCTCGGTTCGTTTTGCACGCAGCCTCCACCCGCATATCGCAGGCGTAGAACCGTTTAAATTTTATTACCAACGATACGCGCCATCACCACCATCGCCACCGCTGCCACCGCCGCTACCGTCGCCACCGTCGCCGCGCCGCGCCGTTTCGGCGAGAAAATAAAAAATAAAAAATAAAAAATAAAAAATAAAATTGAATTACTTAACGGCGAACTGAATGATGCGAAGACTTTGCGGCGTATTAAACGCAATTTTTCAATAAACATCGCCTATATAATAGCCTTCAGCATAGCTGACATACAATTTTTCAGCGGAAAATCATGACGAAAGACGAAGATGCATCGGGAGAAGAAAAAGGAAAACGTGCGACTAAGGTGGCGAGTGACGGAAAAACGTAAATTCAATAAAATGAGGAAATTAACTACTCTCTTGTATTAAAATCCCCGATAGAAAAATTTTTATCGCACGTCGAAAAAAAAATTTCAAAGCGACGTCGCAACGCGAACAACATTTCAAAATTTCGCAAGAAATACGGAAGAGAGAGATAGATAAAGAGAGAGAGAGAGAGAGAGTGAGAGAGAGAGAGAGTGAGAGAGAGAAAATAATGCGAAAGCATCGAGTCGAGGCGGCGGCGCAAAAGCACGTTTTTACCAACGCAATTTTTCGAGGTAAATATCTTTGTGATTAAGATCTTGTTTACTCGATGGCAAGTAGAGGCTGATAAGGGAGCAGGGAATGATCAGTAGGGTACTGGGATATAAATAACGACGACGTCGATTCAACTTCCTCCTCCGCTCAAACTGAAAGCAGAGTTTTTCAACTTTTCTCATCAGTGGTCTGAGCGGCGTTGGACCATCGATACTCGGCTTCACAATCGTAAGGTCGAAAGTTTCAATTGAGACTACCTGTCGTCGTCACACTGCCGATTCAAAAGGGTGACGTTTTCGGCTCGGACCAATTGGTTCTCCCAAATAGGATTGGATAATTCATATTTGGAAACCACCGGCCACACTTACATCCCCATAACATCAGCATCAAAGCCATCACTTAAAGACCTCTAATATTCTCCGGGCGGTCGGAGACGATAAAAAATAGATGGGATGAATGAGACATGAAAGAAGAAGTATTCGAGAAAAAAACAAAATTAACTTTTCTTTGGCAGCTTTTGGTATCGAAAGGATCGTTCAAACGGAAATTGTGAGAAATTAAGTTATAAAAATCGGCCATTCTAGGTACTCGTTAGCAGAAATCGAGATAATAGGAACGACATGACGTTATTAAGGCAGTTACACATATCAGCGCAGTTGAGCGTTTTCATACACATATAAATTAAAAATTTATAACTATCTCGGCCACATAATATTATGAATTACTTATCGTTTTTTTCTTTCCCCGGTGCCTACAATCTGCGTGTGACGTCATGGCGTTCTTACAGTGAACGGGGGTATTGCAACTTATCATTAGCAACTAGATGACGGTACTGTGACAGGTGAGACTATTTTTTGAACCGAATACTCAGCAGGATTTTATGACAATAAACGCTAGTAAAGTGATACGAGCAGACGTCTGGACCATCAGAAAGCCTGGTTATCAACTCACGGCGATGCCACAATATTCGCTAATTAAATGACACTTGAAAAATTTTGAGAAAAGAAAAAAACTTGGAAGAAACGTAAAGGCCAACATCGCATTCGATGGCGAAAACACCGAGGTACATCTGAAACCACAACAAAAGAACAAACGAAACGGCAACAACGAATCGGCCCATTGCAAATTCGAAAAACCTAATTCTAGCGGCATTCGTCGCGATACCAAATTCATAGTGGATGCTGCAGTACTACTATACGAGACATCGAAGCAATTAGAATTACAACGATGCTCGTCAAAATGGCCAGGCGTAAAAACTATTCTTGACAAAAACGGACCTGCGCAGACTTAAATATCAAAATCAAAAATTCCACCACGAACTCGATTTGGACCGCTCGGATGGGGAGGGTGAAGTTTTAGAAACACGAAAAAACAGCAAAAAGCAATGGACATATTTTAAGCGAGTTCCTCGGCTAAAAGAGGGATGAAAAAATTGAAAACTAGAATGCTCTCCTCGTCCTCACCTATGGCCTTGGACTGTAGTTCAGGTTGTAGGTACGCCCAACCTACTGATTCCGAATAGAACTCGAAAAATTGTTACTTGGCTCGCAGCTTTTAGATTTAATTTAGGCACCCCACCTCTGTGTTCTTCGCACAAACGAAATAAAACATTACATCTTTCCTCGACAATTTTCGCAAAATTTACGACGAATGCGTAAAACTCGACTTGATTTTCAATTTTCTTGAGACCATTCGACCTTTGACTACGTGTATAGTTACTGGATGGGTAAAGATCGATGATTTGCGGTTAGACATGCCGGCGCTAAATAGGCAACCACAGCGTACGTTTTGACATACGTTGCTTCGTCTTTATGTACGCTATTCTTGTGCATTTAAGGGATGTCTTTATCGGATGTATTCTAAGTCGGTGAATTTTGAGCAAAACGTCAAAAATACGCAGAAGTTACGCTAGGGTTGCCTACTTTTCCGCCGGCATGTCTCCACATTAAATAGTACATCGGTCCTGTGGAGCGTTACTGATCCGATACTGTATAGTCAAAGCCTTCGACGCTATATTTTTGATCAATTCCTTACTAGATAAGTCTGCGACTTGCTTGAGGTCTATTCCTCACGATCCATTGGTTTTCGACAATGCAATCGAACCATTAACGTTGGGAAATTTTAACGGTTACCTGAACCTGACATCTTTCCTCATTCCCTTAAAAACCTTCCAGTACATTGCGGAAAAGCGACATTCAAATATTTCAAATGGCAAATGTAAACAAAAAATAAAACAATAAAATAATTTTAAAAAATGAAAAGGAACGATGGAAAGCGCTATGGACAGTACAGAAGACGGTACTTATTTTACGAAATTCATCAATTATTCGTGAAAATTCATACCGATAGAAACGATCGCGAAAACTCGATTTGAAGGAGAGTTTCACAACTGGATACGGAAGCTGAAAGAATCTTGAAAGGTTTCTTTCAAAAGTTCAACTCCACCCACTTGAGAGAAAATAATTATTTGCGGTACAAGTGCAAAAAGTAGGCGATTTTGATACCTGGGTGAATTTTGCATCGAGAACCTAAGGCGAGTGCTACAAATCATACGAGCATCAATCACCTACTCTGCACGTGTGTCACACACTATTTTTTGCAACACCTCTTCACCTCCCTCAAAAAAAGGCGAAGAATATTTTTTTTTCATCGGATTCAAATAATTAATAATTTTATTTTTTAAACAAATAAATTTTTTTTTTTAAATTTTTCTTAGTTTGCTTGTTTTTAGAATGTTTTTGAGAAACATGGTATTTCGTTCCCAGGTGGAAATAATAAAAACTGAGAAAGTAGCCAACCCATGGGAGAAATTAATCAACCCGTGCGAGAAATTCATCGAGATGTGCGAGAAATTCAAGTTGCATGTGCGCATGCGCAGAAGTTGATTTTTCGACTTCGTATTGAAATTTGCTGTTTTTTGTTTCATTAAGGCGCGTAAAAAAAACGTTCTTTTGGGAAGGGTGTTGCAAAAAATAACGACTATTTTTTTTTTTTTTTCAAATTTTATAGTAGCTTAGTATACAGCTTATCTTTCGTACATTATAATAATATCTATCAAAAGAGAGATTGCGTTATGATTTACGCAGCTTTGAAAGTCGCCAACTAATTACTGCGTCCGTAAAACGACGCGACAGCCAAGAGAGGAAAAGGAAAAAATGTCTAATAAAAGAAATTAAAAATTAAAAAACTCTCGCGCAGCATGCTTCGCAAGAAAAAGTAGATACTTTTTGTTTAAAAATCACCACTATCATTAACATTCTTCCAATAAAGTAATATATAAAGTATTTATATTTTTTGCAAAAAATTACCAATTTCACACAAATACGACGCATGCGATAAAAAATACTGATTAAGTATCTTGTTCGACTTTTTTCTGACATCATGTTGGTTGTAGGTTAAAACGAGTGGTTTTTTCGATGGAGGCTAGAAAATTAATTTTTCAGGACCATTATCAGAAGGGTAAAAAAGGGAAAATCACACTGAATAGCTAATAAGTTGGGAACAAATTAACCAACCAAAACCAAAATTGGTAGGTCTGGTTCTTGGAAGGGAGGTAATGTTTGTACCAAACTGTGACTATTGAAAGAGAGTCGCAACTATTAATGAGATAACATGCAAAATTAGCACCTCCAACAGCCCCAAGGAGTGAACCATGATACCAATAAGAACCAAATTTGGAATCATGTTAGATATACTTCAAATTAATACATGTACTAAATTTTGTGACTATAGCTTGAAAATTACTCTTTTTAGAGCCATTAATCTGCCAAAAATGCAACAAAATCGCCCCTATCAGACGTACCGTGAGGGCTATCCGCACAAAACTTCGTAGGTACTGTCACTGACCTAAAGCACATACGTATACTGAATTTCAGGCTTATAGATTGAAAATTGCAACCTGTACGATGTTCAATAAAAAATTCATATAAACTGATCTACCAGACGGACCATGCACCCGATCCGGGCCAAAAACAATAGGGTTCTTCCTTAGATAGATCCGAATATGTGTTTCAAATTTCGAAACCATTCTATCAAAATTACGCCTGAAAATGAACTCGACGCAAAAGGGAGTACATAAAGAAAAATGAATTTTCAAAAATAGTGCCTAAATGTTCAGAAAATCATAAAAAAAAATTTACTTAAAAAGAATACGACCGAGAAATGACTAATTTACGACGGAAAAAGGAGAAGCTCAAATTTAAAGGTAGGGGCGGCGATGAGAAGGTCGTGAGATGGATGGGAGAGGAGTGAAATTAAGAAAAAAGCGAAGGGTTTGGGCGACGTTCTCGCGAATTAAGATAAAGAGCTCTTATTTCACCTTCTCCGCATTTCCATTTTTCCACTTTTCCATTTTTCTCTGCAGCAGCGGGCCGGCCAGGTTGGCCGCCGCGCTGCCAAACGAAGGATGAGCATTCGCCGTCGCCGTGTAGCACCATAATCCCCCTCCTCAAAACACGTTTTTCACCCTTTTCTCCACCACCCCACCTCGCCACTATTGCCCACCCAATTGAAAAATTTTCGCGCTCGTTTAGCTTCGAGAGTCCTTTTATCGCGCAACACGCGCTTTTTACGGCCAGCTTTTGTTGTTTTTTCTTCAACGTGGGAGATAAGGTAAGCGAAGGTGCTACTCGAATTTACGACAAAATGATCGCGTAGGATGCGAGTATTTCAATTTTGACGGGGATCACTCGAGGAAGAGAATCGAAATGGGAGCCGAGAAACGTCAGGTATAGGTACTTTCAAAGTGGGTTATTTCGTGCGAGCAGTAAGTACCAGAGGATGAACGACGAATGCGACAAATAAAATATCGACGTAAGAATGGCAGATGTTGGTGTGGTAGGCCGACGATGGGCGCTTCAAGAAGAAGACGGACGCAAAAAACACGTGCACGGGATACGCCTTACGTAGGCAAAAGGATATTTTTAATGACACCGACACCGACATCGACATCGTGCGCCGTTCGCCGTTTCAGCCCAGCAAATTTTATTCATAAATTCGTTCGAGGGTGGACAAAATTTGCCGCACTCTCGGGCGCATTTTCACCAAGCGAATGCACGCACCCCGTCGAGAGCACTTTTAATCCGTTCGTTTACCGTCATTTTTATTTCTACTTTATAAACCTCGAATTTGCCAATCCACCGATAAAACGTCACCGTTTCTTTTCTGTCATTTCACTCTTACCGATTTTTCACGAGGTGTCAAAAACAAATTTAACTGGTAAATTGTAACCCATAATGTGATGATAAATTATGAAGAACTGAGCTTAAAAATGAATTTAATAAAAAAAAAAAAACGCGTTTGTAAGAATGTAAAATGTTGCGAAAAGTGAACCTAAAGCATTCACACACACACACACACACACACACACACACACACACACACACACACACACACACACACACACACACACACACACACACACACACACACACACACACACACACACACACACACACACATACATAACCGAAGCCGCAGCGCCTTTCGCTGGTCTCTTTGAGTATACATATGATATGTGATGGAGGGCTGATTCTCCTAGTCCCGTTCTTCAACCATATGAGTTTTTTGGGGAACGAAATCGCTTATAATTAGGATTATCATAATCATGAAATTTCAAACCAGGACAGGAATACAAGATGGGTATAGGTTCAACAAATAAATTTTTGATGAAAATTTTCCAAATAGGTATATAGGTTTTTTATGAAAATCTTCTTATTAAAACTGATCTCAAGAAACAACTTAAGAGGCGAGCGTGAATGCAATCTTAGTCATAAACTTTGGGACAGTCGTAGATTTTGTTCTATTTTAAAATTCTATCGATATTTCGTTTGCCATTGGATTTTTGGTTAGGTACTAGAATAGCCTACTCATTTAAACAGAATATTCCGATTTTTTATTTTTTATTTATTTTTTCCCTATAAATTTGGGATAAAACTGGAAACTTGTTCATTAGGCTCAATCGGGACTGGTACCTCAAACTATGTTGTATGGTAAGCCCACTTAAAATGTACATCTACACATTCGTATATACTTACACGTTTATGTACACGTATCTATGTACTTATACAGATATGGTTGCATGAAAGACAGTAATCTTATTCCCCGAAAACGCCATTTACGTCTGAAAGTAACCACGTATAGAAAATATGGTATAGGAATCGACCCTCCATTATATGTGTACACTTACTCAGCGGGTGATACCCCGTCGAATGTTGGGTGAAATTGAAACTAAAATTGCGAGTAAGTACAGACGTAGAACAAATACGAATAAAAGCGTAAAAAAAAAGGGATTACGTTGATTTTTGATTCTCGTCACGTCATGGTCAATTGAGAAGAAGAACGAGTTAATAATTAGAGAGATGCCTCCTTCTTGTTTCTACAGACTGCGTCAAAAAGAGGTATAATGTGTTTGACCTGGTTTCCGGAGTTCTAACGAAATTCTGTGCGCTTCTATAGCAATTAACACTCATCGGACAAATACGTGATAGCTTTTCTTCGTGTGAGTGTCTTCAAAAACAAAAATCTGGAGTTTGATTAACAGAAGCCCTGTAATATTAATTTGAAATTCGGGGCTTTTTTGAATTTTCAAACAAACGGACCTATCACAAAACATAATTTTATGTACCAATTGTGTTGTGATTGGTTCGTTCATATTCGTCTTCCTAATATCATTTCAATAATAAAATTGTTATCCTTATCAACGGTCTGAAAACTGATAATACCCCATTAATAAGGAAAACAGATAATGTTGAATCAATAATGAATCTAATATTTTATTTATTATTATATTATTATTAGCTACCTGTATTAAAATAAAACGAGAGTAGAATAATGAAGTCCTCTTAATTTTTCTGTACATAGCTCAAATTAATGTTACTCTACTGTGTCGAAGGTAAGTTATACAGAAACTGTTGCATTCGAATTGTTACTTGTTGGTAGGTAGGTACTTGCTTGTCCGAAGTAACTCATTTCTTTTTAAATTTGATTTAGTTGGCTGACAAATTCTCCAATTTTGATTGGGTTCCTATGTTGGATGCGATTACTTCACGATTAATCTTATATTCTACGACATCAACAACCAGCTAATTTCAAGTGAGTCGAGTGCCATTCATAATGCTGGTTACTAGATTATAATAATTAGTAATCGTTGCAGTATTTGTTTTAGAGGAAAGGAGACCACAGCCGACGAAACTATATGCGCACCAGTTGAACGAAGGTTATATGGAAGTATGATTTTCATATCATTTGCCATTTCCATCTCATACAATAAAAATTATGGAGAAAAATTAATGGAATACTACTGTTGGTCAGAGAGGGACTGAAATTTATGAGACACTGTGGTGCGTTAACTGAAGATTCTGTGAAAATTTCAGCTCAATCGTACATTTTCTTTTCTAAATATTGCTGAAATTCCGCAAACTCCCCAACAAGACTGAATACGTACTATTTTAATTACTACTCAATCTGTACGGAATTTCAGTGATATCTTGATAACCGAACATATGGCTAAGCTTAAATTTTTCAAAGACATATTATGTGTTACCTAAGGATTCATTGAAAGTTTGACCAAGGTCGTACGTTTGGTTTTCGAAATATATCTTAAATTCTACAACTACACTCGATTGAGTTCGTATGATCATTTGCTATTCCATATAATGAATGTTATCGATACAAATTACGAGAGAAATGTGAGCTGTAGAGAACTGAAATTTTATGAGACATTGCAGTATGTTAATTTAGGAATTTGTGAAAATTTCAGCTCAATCGTACTTTTTGTTTTCGAGATATTCCTTAAATTCCGCGAACTGCCCTATAAGATTAAATCTTTATCATTTGAATTACTCAATATGAACGTACTTCAGCACTATCTCAACAAAGGAACAAACAACTGAGCCTAAATTTTGCAGCAGAGACATCAAAATATGTTAGCTAAGCATTCAGAAAAAATTTGGCCAAGATTGTATGTTTGGTTATCGAAATATCAAAAAAATTGCGAAACTCGATCGAGTACATATCATTTGTTGTTCCACATTATGACAGTTTTCGAAAGGAATTATGACAGAACTGTTAGCTGTAGAGAACTGAAATTTTCACAGAATCTTCAGCTAACCTACTACAACGTCTCATAAAAATTTCAGCTCTCTACAACTTATGGTTCTCTAGCAATTTCTCTCGATAACTTTCATTTGCCTGCTTACTTATCTTCTGATATCCACTATTAATTCAATACCTTCACCTCACGCGCGTAAAATAATTCCGGTATTTTACGATAGAATAACATTGTCAGATAAGAACTTGCTAGATATAATTGATATTAGAAACTGTTTTCTAGGCTGATGCAATTTAGGAAATGTACCGCGACTCGATAAGCTACTTAAACATAGTGGAATTGTATGATTTCTAAATTGTTAGATATGTTCATAGTTAATTACCATACACTCTTTTCACCTTTATCAAAAAAATAATGCAATTTTGTGATGTTGGATATTATTATTAAATTTAATTAATATGCGTTATGAGCTTGATAAGATTGAAATATTGGGTGTTGATTGAGCCAGTCATAAGGCAAACCAAAACATTTTGTTTATTCAACAACTCTTAAATAATTACTCCTAAGTGAGTGAAAACTGTAGAAAAAAAAAAAATTTATACATATATACATATTATACGTATATACACATTTGCTTAGTAGATAATATGTCAGTTGGTACTTGAGATTTTTGCCCAGTTTGCTTGCAAACGGTGTATTAAAATTGACCTCATGGAAGGGTTAGGGGTGGGGATGATGAAAATTATCCGTTTCATGAGAAAAGAAAACGATTGGTACCATTTTTTCATTTTGACCTAATTTTTTTTATGAATGTGTATATGTAAGAATATGTATTCACTTTCTTAAAATAACCACAGTTTCTGTCTGTGTTTCGCACTCACTGATATAGTGAGTTGTAGAGATCTCTCATATATATATTAGATTTGTATTATATTCATCTATTGATGGATTTTAAGTATGGAAAGATGAAAGATGTGTCTACATGATTCTTCATTATTTTCTAAAGAGCTTACAAATCCATCAATACATGCCAAGCTAGTGGGATGATCTTGAGGAAGACGGAATGCTAATTAGTAAACGATCAGCTCAGTTCTTTCCCTAGTGCAGCTCCCCCTCGAAGAATGGGGAAGTAAGAATATGTATTCACATTCTTAAAATAACCACAGTTTCTGTCTGTGTTTCGCACTTGCTGATATAGTGAGTTGTAGAGATCTCTCATATATATATTAGATTTGTATTATATTCATCTATTGATGGATTTTAAGTATAGAAAGATGAAAGATGTGTCTACATGATTCTTCATTATTTTCTAAAGAGCTTACATATATATATATTCCAAAATTTTGTGAAAACTACCGGGTGGATACGGCTGAAATTTTCAAGAGAGATAGTTCTCATATTTGGGCAGGTCTGAAAGAAGTTTTTTGCATATCGGTTCATTAGTTTCCAAGAAAACTAGAAAATAAAAAATTCCTGAAAAAGTTTTTTTCCAGGATTCTGAGAAAATGACAGAACAAATCGATTTGAAATTTTCAGGATAGACTTTTCTTATGTTGGTGAAAGTTTCTTGGATGTTTGGTGCCTATTAATTAAGTAGTTTTTGAGAAAATTGAAGAAGAAAAATTTCTGGAAAAAATTTTGTTTTCACCATTTTGAGAAAACTACCAAACAGATAGGGCAGAAATTTTTTATAAAAGATAGCTATTCTATGGTTGCAGGTCTAAAAGAAAGTTTGGTGCTCACTGGTTCAGTAGTTTTCAAAAAAACTGGAAAACAAAAAATCTTTGGAGAAGCGATTTTTAATGATGAAAATTTTTCATTCGAAATTAAAAAATATTCAGATAAAATAATTTTATTACAAAAATCAAATCACTACGTTAGTGGTAAATAAAAAAACTGTAGCGCAGCGATGTTTCACTAGAAAACCCAGTTTGCTGATGCAGATACAGACAGAGATGAGAATGAGAGACATAGACAGATAGACAGAGACAGAGAGAGATCCAGTAAGCAGAAAACTTCTTTAGATCTGCTTCAATATGAGAATTATTTTTTGTGAATATTTCAACCCTATCTGTTTGGTAGTTTTCTCAAAACCGTGAACACAAAATCTTGAGCGACATATATATAAATACTTATAAAAAATTAGGTCAAAATAAGAAAATGGTACCAATCGATTTCTTTTCTCATGAAACGGATGATTTTCAACTTCCCCACCCTTAACCCTTTTATCAGATCAATTTCAACACTACATTTGCTAAAAACCACTTTTCCAGAGATTTTTTGTTTCCAGTTTTCTTGAGAACAGCGAGACCAAAATGCACCAAACTTCCTTCAGACCTGCTCCAATACAATAGCTATCTTTTCCAAAAATTTCACTCTTATCTGTTTGGTAGTTTTCTTAAAACTACGAACACAAAATTTTTTCCACCAATTTTTCTTCTTCAGTTTTCTAGAAAACTATTGAACTAATAGGCATCAAACTTTCAAGAGATTTGCATTAACATAGAGTCTATTGCAAAAATTTAAGCCCGATTCCTTTTGTCATTTTGTCATAATCCTAGGAAAACAACTTTTTCAGGAATTTTTTGTTTTCCAGTTTTCTTAGAAACTAATCAACAAATAGACAAAAACTGCTTTCAGACCTGCTCCCATTATGAGAACCATCTTTCATAAAAACTGCAGCTCTATTCACCCAGTAGTTTCCCTAGAACTGTGAACCCAAAATATTTTCTAGCAATTTCCTTCTTCAGTTTTCTTGAAAACTACTGAAATAATATGCGATAAATATCTAATAGACATGTACCATCATAAAAATTTCATCCCAATCCCTTTTGTCATTTTCTCAGAATCCAGGAAAAACGACTTTTCTAGAAATTTTTTGTTTTCCAGTTTTCTCAGAAACAAATCAACTGATAGGGAAAAAACTTCTTTCAGACCTGCTCCAGTACAGGAACTGTCTCCGGTGAAAATTTCAGCCATATCCATTTGGTAGTTTTCTCAATACCGAAAACCCAAAATTTTGGGCAATACATATACACACACACACACAAAATTAGGTCAAAATGAGAAAACGGTACCAATCGTTTTCTTTTCTCAAGAAACTGATAATTTTCTCGACTTCTACTCCTTAACTTATAATGATGTTAATTTTAATACCCCGTTTACAAGCAAACTGGGTAAAAATTGAAAAAAACAAATCGAACTAAAATGTCTGAAACAAGTTTTCCCCCTCTCTTAAAAATTTTAATAAGAATTAAAACTACAACTAATACAGTCATTAGCAAAAAAAAAAAAATTGATTGTTATGTTTGGAACAATGCACTCAGATATTTCAATCTCATCAATTTTTCAAACATTGGCTTAACAATAATGCAATTAAATACATGTTAGTACGGCAAAGTCATAAAATAAACTGTTACGCCTACATCATTATAATTTTTTACTCACAGTATAATATAGTCAAGTCTATGTTCAGGTAGGTAATAATTTTGTCTGAGTGAAAATTCAAATATTTCAAGGATCAAGCCAAAACAAAAAAGTTACAGAATAATGTAACTTATCCACAGTCAATGTTAAAATTTGACATAGTCGTATATTAGGCCAGTGATAATAAAGGAAACTAAACTCGGATTCCAGGTCAATAAAATTTCAGTATATTATAGGAAGTAAATATAAATCCAATATCAAGGGAAAATATGACCAAATAATATCCTGCTGCCAGCGACTGTGTTAGTTGTAGTTTTAATTCAATTAAAATGTTTAAGAGAAGGGGAAAACTTGTTTTAGACAATTTAGTTTGATTTTTTCAAATTTTTCCATTTTTTTATTTACCACTAACGCAGTCGGTTTCATTTTTTTATAAAATTATTTTTTTATCAAATTTGAAGTTTAGGCTCATTACGGTACCAGTGCAGGGGCGCACAACTCCTACGACCATACGATATTCATCTGGCATAAAATATCGGCACTACTGGCCTCATACATTTACTGAGGGCGGGTTGAAGACAAAATATAGCCATCTCTTGCTTTGTCTACATCCACTCTATAAAGTGGCACCGGGTAGGCCTAGTATGAAAATATAAATCCAAGTGTCCTTAATACGCGCAAATGTACTACTGCTGTACGCTAAATAATTTTTTGAAAGACCTATCTCCCTATTCTTCTTCCCTCAAAAAATAAAAAATAAAATAATAATAATAATAATAATAATCAAAAAAGAAAATAAAAAAAAATAATGAAAGAAACGCATAAAGTCGGGCCCTATGCCAGCCAAAATAACGGCCGGATCGTAAATTAGAGTTAAGAGGATTTGATTTGCACTCAACCTTTTAAGGCAGCTTTGAAAACAAGAAAGTCACTAATTCTTAAACCGGTAAAGTTTTACCGCAAGCCCGCAATAACGCAATAATAGAATTGGTCGATTATTTAATTCATTTTAACGTTAATTATAATTAAAATCGAAACAATAGAATGCTCGAGCGAACAATTAACAAATACGCGTTCGACGCATTAACGAAAGAAAAAAAAAGAGGAAATAGAGTAATTAAGTGAACGTAATATTTTCACATACTTTGTATACGTAACGAAAAGGCCACGTAATTATTATTATACGCTTTTATTGCAATTGTAACGCAACGAAATATGACATAATTCAGTACCAGACCACTGGGATCGCTTTTATCGAGTTTGTTATCAGCTATGATTCGGTACTATTCTGTAAATATTAAGGCGGTTAAAGTGTGTTACGTTTTTATATTTACATAATTGCGCCGCGAAATACGTCCTAAACAAACAAAGTTATCATCGCAGTTATCGAATTTTTTTTTTTCCCCTATCTTTGTTATTGTCGTGGAAAAAAAGCGAGAAATTTTATATTCTCTTTCGCCGTTATTTTCTTCTTCAAATTATAAAAGCGTATTTTTTAAAAACTCGTTTTCAACTTAACTTATCTATATTATAAAATTCAATCCCAATTTTTGTATATTTATCCGCGTTTTTGCAATATTCACAACATTTTAATTTTGAAAAAAATTTCTCTTCTCACACTTCATCACTTCTCAGCTACTATTTAAGTTACAAAACTGAAGTATAAATAATCGAAAAGGGGAGAAAATTTGCTAGAGTTCTCTAACAAAATTTATTTTTTTATCGCCATTAGTTTTTCACAAATTAGCCATAAAAAACTGCAAGTCAATGAGAAATTTACCGATTTTTAATTCGTCATTTATTTGAAAAACTAATGGTGGTAGAAAAACATTTTCAGCGACGATTCACCTACTTTTTAACGACAAATTCATTTCCACCATCAGAATTCACCTGAAATGAATTAATCACGAGATAACGGTGAGAGAAAATTCAAGAACAAACTGGACGCTTTGGGTATTACAATATATCATAAATATCTACAAAGGGCTTTCTACATAATCTTTGGCCAATTATCGGACATTGGATGTACACGCACATAGATATATTTCGGTCATCTAGGATCCGTAACTGGAACGGGTGGAGGGGGGACGTAAACCCCTCCTAAAAAAGATAGTTTTATTATAAAGTCCCGTATTGCGAAATTATTGTTCTATTTCCCCTTTTACCATCCCTTTTCAACACCATGTTATACCTTCAATATTCATTCAAAGGACGCTACATATGATTCACGAAATTCGACATGCGAAAATATTTTCCTACTAAAAAACCTTAAATTTTGGGTGAGGGGGAGGGGAATGCAATACTGAAAGCGAAAAGATGAAACGACGACTCGCGTGTAGCAGGCCTTTGGAAAATATCAAACGGATTTTTTTGACGTCGCGAACGCCCATACAAGCGAAATACCGATCGATTTTTACTTGTGGCAAAAAATTCGCAAATAAATTGAGAGAACGAACGCAAGTAGCAACTTTCTTTTGTTATTTTCCTTCATTGTTTTTGTCGCCTAACGGAAATGGTACGATTGCAAAACCAAAATACCATCGTATCGTATCGCATCGCATCGACAGACGACACGAAAAATCGCTTTGCTGGAAGAAGCTAAAAGAGAGTACCTACGGTAATGAGTTGGTCGGAGGGGTGGAAGCGTAAAGCCGATTCTACATTTATTATTATTATTATTATTATTATTATTATTATTATTATTATTATTATTAATTATTATTATCGTTATTATTATTACCAAGTTTGGAAATAAATGAGCCGTGGAAACAAGTTCTTCTACGTTGGTTTTGAAAAACGTTCATCAATCACGTTCAATGATATTTCACGAATGATAATCACACATTTGGTAAAACTTAGAGATTTTTCTTCCTCGATGAAATTTTAGCTTGCGGTTTAAAAAGATTAACCGGTAATTACGAGAGTAATATTTACAATGCGAGCATTTTAATTTAGATTTAGATTCGGATAACGACGGCGATGTCTCTCAGGCAAAAAACCGAAGACGAAAAACAAAATATTATTGCCATTCAAATTAGATTTACCTCAAAAAATTCCACGAGAATATAAAGGAACACGAAAGGAAATAAAAAAAATAATCAAGCATTAAGAACTTTCTAAAATGGACGACTAGCACTTCAACAATAGCAGTGCGGGTTTT
The DNA here is from genome assembly GCA_011428145.1 of Ericerus pela. Classification (NCBI taxonomy): domain Eukaryota; kingdom Metazoa; phylum Arthropoda; class Insecta; order Hemiptera; family Coccidae; genus Ericerus; species Ericerus pela. Next base: position 595,976 of record WOFM01000206.1, on the reverse strand, counting down.
TTGGAAGAGGGAAGCAAATAATTATTCTAACCATCAAACGAAAAATTGACCCAGGAACCACGCTGAGATTTGAGGGCCACCAGAAAAGGAAGTTCAATTAACGGAAATATTTGTTGAAGAAATTGAAGAAGATTTAAGAGAGATAACGACGACGGATGTTTCTATCAAAGTTATAGGCTTAGTGCGATATCCTGGATCAAACAGGATCATCGTATGAAGGAAACTGCCTAAGCTGAGAAACTGAAAGTGGTACCAGCGCATTTTCGTCGACATTGATATGGGCGAAAATAATGAAGATAGCAATTACGCTGCAACCAGCAGGCCTACATAACATAGAGCTGAAGATAGCAGAAAATCCTTGGTCATCGATTAATTTATTATTACAATGGAGTTTCTTCGAAAAATAGATTGTATTTTCTCAATTTCCAATATTTTCATTTATTAATTTTTTATTTTGGGACGGCACAAAGTTTTCGAAACTGCAAAACTTAATTTTTTCAACCTGGCGATACAATAGGACGGACGAGGATGAGACGTAAATCCTTCTCGAAAGTGGAAAAATGCGACGAAAAATACAGTTTTTAATCTAAGAAGGAGTTGAAATTTTTCCCCTAATTATTTTTGGTAGGTATACATATGAAAAATGAAACGTTTCCATTGATTACGTCAACTCGAACTCGACGCTTGTTAAGGATAACCACGTCATTTTCACACCTTTTTGCAGAATTAATTCCCTACATGGTTGTCAGGCCAATAGTATGGGAATTTTGTAGGGAAAAAAAAAACAACAACTCGTACAATTACGCTCCAGCCAGCAGAAAACAAGATAATTAATGATTTCGAAGAATGTTGGTGAATAATGAAATTTACCAACGCCGATAAATTATCGAAACAGAAATTTTCCTGTGTAAAATAGTAAAGTTGGTTGTTACAAAAATATTTTATCAATATTCTGTAGCAGCGTAAGTTTTTCGCAGTTTTTGTCTCAAACGACAATTATTGATAATATAACTACGATAGTAATTAGCAAAAAACATTTTGAATATCGGTCCGAGGTGTGTGAAGTCCGAGAAGAACGCGCAGAACGTGAACATCATATTCGTTAATCTTCGATATCTGCTGCTATTTAAGTGGACATGAATCGACTTATCACGAACTTGTACGCCGTCTGGTTATTTTTCGCTCGCCGACAAGCAAGGTTTCCGCACTAACAGCCAACTTTTATCATAATTTGTATTCCGACACCTTCGAATATTCGTATCACCGTGTCGCCAGGAGTACATTTCAGGAAAAGCGAGAAAAAACCACCGAAGGATAAGGAACGAACGTTTTCTAAAACTGCAGACGAAATAATTATACCGGTGCATCAGTGACGGAACAACTTTCCATAAATGTTCAATGAGTTAGGTAAAAGTTAATTTTTTTTAAATACGGCTCTTATGAGACGAGTAAAACTCCTCCCACCAACGTCCCACGTCCAAAAATCGGAAAAAAATTATATCAGAAAAGAAAAAAACCCGACATTGGGAATTCGAATACCATAACCCTCGAACCGAATGACCACCACAACGCCATAACAACGGTTGGAAATTTAGGAAGTAAACTTGTATCGAAAGAAAAGCACCATCTTGATAACGGATGACTGATTCGAAGAATCGGCGCCCCCAGATGTTAGTACAAGAACTACGTCACGTTTTGTCGAGTCAACGACTGCAATAAAAGCGTAGGTATAATCAAAATACGCACCGCGGACGACTGCCGAAGAAATAACCATTTTTGAGGTGGTGGAAAAATACTAAATCAAAAACACGCGTTAACGAGAAAACTTTATTCTTAAATTATTCGTCAAGCTAAGCCGAATTGAGTGAAAAGTGTTGTTTAATGATTCGACGAACATGTTGGCACAAAAAGTCTAGATTAGAAAAAAAAAAGAGGCCTAAATTTTTAATTGTTACTCAAATTAATAAAAACGACAGTACGAGTCTTCTCAAATTCATTTTTTATTCAATTTTTTTTTCCTCTCCAAAAACGGATTATACCAAACCACAAAGGAGGATTTTCTAAATAAAAACATACAGAAAAATAAATTCCATATTTTTTTATCAAACTAAAATTTAGACGCTATAATTTATTAATACGCGTGCATGCGTAGTACATACGCGTTTGTGTAAATTATTACTATTTTATTTTCATTCGGTAAATCTGAAATTTGGTACGAAGACAAATTTTTCATTAAACGTGGACCGAATAGATGCAACTATGAGGTATGGTTCCATGCGTGACATCCGATTGTGCACAGTTTTTTGGCAAAATAATACTACGTGTTAATTTTCTTTCAAAAGAGGTGAAATTTGGTTTACAAATAGATTCTACACATAATGAAGATAAATTCTATCAATTTCGGCTTTGATTAGTTCATGAGTTACGAGTGATTTGGCGCGCTTTTTTTTTTTTTTTGATGATTTTAGATTCTTCGCTTCATTCCTCCGTCGACAAAATCGTCGTCGCATTAGAACCAAATTAAGCACAATTATTCTTCATAACCTTTCAAAAGTGTAGCACATACTTCACGACTACTACTCGAAAGTAGAAATGAAGCAGGAAATCTGGAGCCTTTCAAAAATAAAATAAGTTTAGGTTAAAAACGAGTTTTCGAAAGATAACCTTTTATTTGTATTTTTTGGCTTCAGCTTCACGCGAGGTAAGTATTATTTCGTGGCGGAAGGTTGGCAGCAGCACTGGTATATATTTTACAAATCCCAATAGCGAGTAAAATAAAAGCTCGGAGAAGTAGAAAAATAAATTGAGTAAATCAAATTAAATCAAACCGGATTCTCAATAACTCGAAAACAAACGAACCAGTTAATGCTAAAATCGACACAATTTACTTATATTGAAGAATCTATTCACGCGCCAAATTACAACTTTATTGAAAGAGAACCAAACCCTGCATCACATTAACGAGACACTGTCAAATAATGGCACCAAATTGGGTCTCATTCCCAAACCATCGGTCCCACAAATCATTTAAAGTCCTCGGATATTTTCGAGGGAGATGCAAAACAAAAAGAAAAGAAAAATTTAAAAGAAAGAAATGCGACTAAGACCTCCGCGTAGTGTTTATCGGCTTTAAAGCAATAACAGAAAAAGGCAGACCATCTTGACAACCCGCTAACCCTGCCCATGATCGAATTTACTTTCTATGTAGAGTTTACCATTCGATGAAAACTACAGCCGTTATCGAGTGAACAAAATTTTCTACACACAAGCTTACGTCTACTCTATATTTTTATATCTACTGAAAAAAATAACAGCAGCTACGATTTTAAAACGTCACGCATATTTTCCACGCATAAAATCCTTCTCCGTCATTTAGCATCGTTTTTGAAAAATATTTATTCTGGAAAAACCTTAATTTTGCAATCAATTCGTGAAAAATACAGCATACCTTCTTTCGAAGTAATTTTCTTGTTTTACTTTTCCGAATCATCAAAGAACACTATTCACTAAAATCGACAGAGGGAAAATTTTGAAAAATTCCTCCACTGTAGATGATGAAGTTGAGAACTACAATGTCATTCGTTCGAATGAAAATAACTCGCAAGTATCTTTGTTCGTGCGGAATCCAGGATTCCGACCACAAAGGAAGCCATTTTCAAGAAAACAGCTTACCTACATTCACCACGCCTGTTACCAGCAAAAGTTAGACCATAATTCCCTTCTTTTTTCTTTTTTTCTTTTCTTTTTTTTTTTTTTTTTTTCAATTTTCCGTAATTTGAACTCTTTAGAGTAACTATAATATAAACACTTAATGGTACGGTTAGTAGAGCGAATAAAATTCTCCCACGAACATAAAATGCAGCAGACTAGGTATTTGAGGCTAGCGCTTGCAGACCAGGTGCTAGTATAGCGGTCTGAGGGACAATGAAACTTGGCATAAAAAAATAATACGCGACGATTATCAGATACGCTTTTTTCATACGTTCCAAAATGGTGGAAAGAACGAATTAGACGAACTCGAGAGCGCGAATGGCGCAAAATTGGCGTACAATTCTCAGTTCACGGAACCGGATCTTCCGCGCTTTGTGCGCGCGATGAGCGTCTTTTCTTTTATTCCGATCCAAGTACCCGTCGTCTCATTCTCGACCAACACTCAACCGACTCGACGGTCGACACTACACCCTGGATGGCGAATGCTCGGCGCAAGAATTTAGGTTTTTCAAAACCGAGCACTGATACTGACGAAATTCGCGAATTGGACCTTACTGCGCACAGTTCTCTCACAAACTGGTGGGTCAGCGTTTTACGATTTTTTTTCTACCCAATATAAATGGATAACAAAAATACTTATACTCATTCGAGGAGATTCGCGATATACTCGGAAAAAATAGAGGACCTAGTCCGCAAATACCCATTTCGAGAAAAGTATACTGAAAGTTTACACTTCCGCAGTGTGGTTGCGAGAATACTGGGGCGAATAAGACTCGTTATTTCGAAGAAAAAGCGAATAACTTTGAAAAATACGCAGTATCCACTACATTCCGAAACCAACCTCAACGCAAAAATTACAAAAAGTGAACTCGATCTGATTTTGCTCCGAGCCACTTCTGCAAGCACAGTGCGATACCTTTGACTACGTTGAAAAATTCTTCGTCACTATCGCACGTAGACAGTGAAACGAAAGAGAAAGAGCATATCTACTATTTGAGTTCGCCAAAACCGATGTGCGGACGAAGAGAAGCCGCCACTCCTCAATTTAAGCTCCTTCGAGGGCTGAGTAACGACCCGACGCAAGAATTGAAAGTCAAATACGATGGGAAAAATAACCGAGCCGCTCAACTTGGAGAGTAGGAATTACGACTTTCAGATCGAAAATGGTGCGCGCGCATTTTACGACGCGTTTTACGCGTCGGTATCGCCCAACCAGAGGTTGCCGCACGGTGCTGGGATAAAAAAAAAATTCAATTTTGACATGTAACGCGGATAAACAAACACACGAACATTTCGTGCTGAAGGGCACTCGAAGGAAGTCGATGAGAAAATTTCAGAAAAATTCGAAAAGAAAATCGCACCTAAAACGCAGACGACAGAACGAACTAATGACGTTGTACGTAATGAGGCGGGGAGGGCAGACCGAGGTAACGACGGAAAACTTACTAGGCGCGAAGTCGACTCGAAAAAATTTCCATCTCGTCTCTAAACGACCCTCGGGCAAAAATCGAAAAATCGACGGTTATTTTGGCACTTGATAAGGCCGGATGTGCGGCGAAACAAATACACAACTGGCGAATGGAAGAAAAGCGCCGTGACGAGCGACTCGACTGCAAAATGTGGCCATCCGCAAACGACCGGCCCTAAATTGGAGGAAGCGGCGGCAATCTGTAGAAAGACGAATCGCCGAGAAAAATGAGCGAAAGAATTACGCGCGAAGCGTAGAGTATTGTCATTCTGGACCAATACCAATGCCAAGCCATGTGCTGGTGGTTACAGCACCGGAGTGAAACGTGCGAAATAACCGCACGGTATTCCACATTTTATTCGGTCGAGCGGTTTATTTTCGCAATGATTTTCAAATGCAAGAACCGCGCAGTTTGCGTTGCGCGGGCGACGTCAGCATTTCACGGACGGCGCGACAAATTCATGACTGGACAGCCGAAGAATCGGCTGATGGTTGATAACGCGTTGTCAGCACCGGCCTTCTTCCAGCGTTCCGAGGTTACTGATATCGACGGTGGGACGAGGCGGAAGGGAAGGTCGGGGATCCGGTGGCTGGCCAACGACCTTGCAGCAGCCTCAACTTTCCAATCACCCTACGGAACAATACACCGACATGCGGCCACATCTAACAGAAAATACCGACTGCAGCCACGCTGGCACAGGAGAAGAAGGTGACGGGGGCTGTTTTCTAACTTGCAACCTTTCGACAGTAAAACGCGAGCAATGCGAGCAACGCGAGCAACGCGAGCACCGAAACACTACTCGAGTACGCAAGCAGCACGCAGCACGCAGCACGCAGCACGCCGTCCACCCGTCGACAGTACTTTCGCGTGGGCGGGCATACTATTCGCGTATTCACGAAGGAATGTCCGTAGCGTCGTTTTCACAAAAAGTCGCAACAGTTATCGGCCATCGAAGGAGGACGTAAATTAAAATTGACGTAGGATACGCGTACGCAAGATGAGTATCTTCGACCGCGTGCTACGCCTTTTTCAGTAGGTTTTTTTCTTCTTTTTTTCGCCACATCTTTCGACTAATGGTCACAATGTGTTCCGCACCGTGGCTTTAATATCGGATATTTTTAGATCGGCGTTGGCGTTGGCGTTAGCGTCGACGATTAATTTTTTACACGCGAAAACTTTCGCATAAAACGTTAATTACAGCATACACCGCGATAATAACGTTACAGCGAATTACGACACTTTCCAAAAATTTCGAAAAATTAGACGAACGAAATTCGCAAACACTCTGAGTAAAACCTAAATAGCAACGATAGTAACGATAACAATAATAATAATAATAATAACAATAATAACAATAATAATATTAATAACAATAAAATGTTAAAGTCAAACGCGTTTAGTGGCTGCGAGCCACATTCGTCGTACAACTAAACTTCAACCTCGTCCAATGGATTAATTCATCGACGAACGGGAAACTGGTTCGGTCAATCGACAATTGAAACTAGAAGAAAGTTACAGAATTTTCACCCCATAAACGGGAAGGCGCGAATCCGATTCATTTATCCATTAGTTTATGTCTTATGCCAACTAATTCGGATATTTTATTTTATTTATTTATTTTTTTACAGAACTGATGTTCTTCCCAATCTCCTTTTCAAACTCCAAACAGCAAGATTTTTGTCGCAGCAAATTTACCGCGCACCTCATTTAACCTTCCACAATATCGGTGCAATAAAATTCGATCCAAATTTTGATATATTTATCCGAAATTTTTGCGATCATTCACACCATTTTAATTTTGAAAAAAATTCTCCAATTTCACGATTCATCAGCTGCTATTTAAGCAATAAAGCTGGGGTTGGTACTGTTGAAAAGAGGATAAAATATGCTCGAATTCTCAATCAAAAACGAAAATAATTTTTGCATCTTCCTCGATGTTTTAAAAATAAGCGATAAAGAAATCGAAAATTAATGGAAAATTTTCCATCTTTGGATTTGTTCATTATTCCAAGAACTAACGATTGCAGTAAAAAATTTCCAATCACGACCTCCTCGCCCCTACTTTTTGATGACAAATTCATTTTCGCCATCAGTTTTCACCATGAACGAAGACTTACAATTAAATCATTTGTTGATCATTATTTTCAAGTCTTCATCGATAAACACTAAACGGTAAAATAAAATCAGATTGGTATAGACTATAGGTACGTAGTACTGTACGATGATAGTAAAGATTTTGAGGTTGTTGCAACACTTACATCTTCATTTCAGTTTTACCAGGAAGTACCCTGTTCATTATTCTCGGAAAGTGTGCTGGTGCACTCTTCCAGATTATTAACAACGATCTGACAAGATGAGTTTTCTATGTTATTTTTACAGAATATTCACACCAACCGACGAAACTAGCGATGTTCAACATGACAAAAAGTGCGGTACTTAAACTTTAACCCGAAAATTTTCTGTTCATCGTGGAAAAGTTCGGCACCAAAATTTTGTTGTAGATGTTTAATTCACCCGACAAAAAAGTTCTAACCAAAAAATAATTTTTTTTCGTAAAAAGCGTGGATTATCTCGACCCTGCTGCTCGGTGAGTAGGTTCTGAGAAAAAGTTAAAAGTTATTATTCAAAATACGATGATAAAATGGAGGATAATTATGATTTACCTCAAATTTTGCCGATTTAGATCGATGATAATGAAAATTCAATTAATTGTTGGACGTAACTCCGTAATTTTATTTTATTAATTCGGGACGATTATTTTTCTCTAGACTATTTGGCATTATTACGAATAAAAATAAAAGTATAAAAAACTACTACAATCATATAAGTCCAAAGGCCATCGTTGGGAAAGATGTACGAGGACTATCTGACTCAGCTGTACAATTTTCACCACTGCTGTACCAACTGACGATTTTGAAGAAAGTAAAAATCAAACTTAATTCTATGCGATCTGCGAGGCGTAGCGGTGAATATGCCCAGCTTTTCAATCAAAAATTTGTGGGTTCAAAACCGGGCTCCGCGCCGTCATAATTCCGGATCTAAAATGACCCCGTAATCGGTTCGGTTCTATCGGCACTCTAGTATGTATTGAAAAATTCACGTATGTACGTCACCGGACAATCCCCTCCACCACTCCAACATCAAATATATTCTCCAGATGTCCACCCCATACAAAAAAAACAAAAAAAAAAAAACAAAAACAAAAACAAAAACAAAAGGAAAACATTGAAACATCTGATAAAAAATATAACAGCCAATATAAATGCTCGGACGAATTACATTTTGCAATACCTACGTCCAAATTGAAAAAGCGCGGGTAAACTTGTAAAATTGATTTTCCGCGGTACCAGTATCTAATAAAATTACCATAAGGATAAAAAAATGAGGAGGCTGAAATTTTTGTTTAAAACTTTTGACTGAATGGAAAACACTTAAATAGGCACCAACATATGGACAGGCAACAGGTTCATCGCGATTTTTCCTCGGATGCGGTAATTACGCAGTGAAAACTTTATAGGACGTGGGTATCTCGTGAGAATATAATTATTAAGGAAAATTTTTCATTAAAATTTGGTCCATATTAAAGACCATCGTCTCCGGAAGGAAAAGGTATAAAAATTATTACAAAATAATTAAATATAAAAATAATTTTTTATCGAGTGAAAAAGGAAATTATGCGATGTTCAGTACGTCCTAGCTCAGGAAAAAAATTATGCTCTCCCATAATAACTTAAAATTCACATAAATTTCAACATAAATTGAGACAAAATGTTGGTTTATTCTAGGGGTGAGGGGTTCGAAACAATTTTTACCCTTCTTCAAGAAACTAGGCGTACCACTCAATACCTTACGGGCTATTTTTTTCTTCCTATATTTTTAAGAAAAAGGAATATTTGAAACAAATTGTCAATTTAAACATTATTCGGTATTTAAAAATAATTATAGGCACACAAAAATTTCTCACTCCCTCCGACTTGGAGTACCACTTCTTTCGGTTCAGCGAATCTCTTATCTACTCGATTCGAATAGCGTCGGGAATTTACATTTTATTGCAAGAAGTTTAGTGGAGATTAATGCGGTCTTGGCATAGAGCAGTAACTGTTTACTTATCTTTGCGATCGTACCTTAATGACGATTTATTCACATCTTTCGTCTTTTGCATGAAGATTAAATGTGCCCAAACTAGAAAGTAGTATCCTCCTGTACGGAATTCAGAAGTGCGAAAACACTCGTTACACAAAAAATGTGATTGAATAATTGCTGTTGTTTTTTTCTGTGCGGATTTTTCGAACTTGAAGGATTAAAGCCTTACGAGAAATCAAGTATAACAGAACGGGTGCCTATAAAAATAATTGTAACCAATTTTTGCTGCGGTACATCCGTCCCTCTAGCTTCCCTCCTCAAAAACAGGGGAGTGGGAGGAGAAAAATGAAATGCAACAACTGCAGTCAAGTGGATGTCGTCTGATCGGTTTTCACTAATTTAGATCTAGAAATACGAAAATCCACGCAGCACCCACTTGAGCTGGATGCTTTCAATAACCAGATGTAGTCAGTGGCTTCTGTAGAGGCAAAAAGATTTTATGGCCTACAGGTATTTACACACGTTCGAAAAAGTCGAAACTTGTTACAAAAAAAAAAAAAAAAAAAAAAAAAAAACCCAATGATACAGTATTAAAACATATTTTTGTTTTGGGGGGGAGGACTATCTATCGCATTGATTCCAAGTGAACTTGAAATGCGTTACGGGGATGAAATTATTGTTTCGCAAGATTACACTGGAAAAGACTGTCTTGAACAAAGCCGAGGGCTGACGAGTTTTTGGTGGGGAATGTGAAAACATTGGTTCTACTGCAATATTGCATCGACCAGCAGTTACCCATACGCTTCAGTGTTCAAAATTTTTTGTGGGGTGGGTTAGACGAGAAGGAGGTAGAAATTTTACAAATCTTTGAGCGCAGTTCGCGGCAGCAGAACGCGAATCACGGACGCCGTATCGTTTCGACGGTCGGAGTCGAATTAACCAAATCAAATATCAACCCTTATCGACGGGGCTGCGGGGCAACCTTCGACGACTATCGGTATCGCGGCTCGACGGAGTACGTACTAAAAATTCGATTACTTCTTCTCGTACAGTCGTACGACCCGGTAACACCGAATACAGTGCGCGATACCACGCAGAAGACGAACCCTTAGCACCGAACAGCCGTCTCCGCACCGGTCGACTGACGACACCGGTTAAGGGCTGTCTGTCCCTGATCACTGGTCACTGGTCACTGCGGTCACTACCCGGGCACGACGGCGAAACGTCCAACCGGAGACCGCAGACCGAACGAGAAAAAATTCGACGAATTTTGAAGGGGGGCCGATCCTGGTGTAAACACACGGGAGTGGGCGGACAAATGCACTGAGCACACGCACCGACACACGCAACAAAAACGCGTAAATGACGCGACGCGACGCGACGTGAAAAACGTTTGACGAAAAATAATGAAATTTTCCGCTTTTGACGAGCGTATCGAAGAAACGGCGCAGACGAAGAGTACGACAACACACACAAACACACACAAACACACGCACCACGCACCACGCACACACAATGCTACCAGCGTATACGCTGTTTCACAGATTACAGCACTTACGTATGTAAACTACCAACACCTCCGCGTCCAATATATTATGCGCCAATAATGTTTACGTTAATACGTAACCGTAAAAATGACAAAATTATTCGAAAAACGCGAAATAGCGTGAAAGAGGGGGAGGAGAAGAGGTGAAAAAGAATGGAAAAAAAAAGAAGAAAAAAACGTGTAAGAGAGTTGTGACAGAGGGGTGCGAACGGTGGTAACCGACGACGACACACGGTGGGATGCGGAAAAAAAAAAAGGAAATGACAGAAAGAGGAAAGATGGAATGGGATTCTATACACGCGATACGCGGATACCCATTAGCCAATCCCATCCAATAACGTCCCGAAAGAATTTTTCAAGGGTGGTTCAATGTTCGAATTTTCTGACTAAAAAAAAGCCTACAGCCTATTGATAACCTGTTTTTTTTTTTTAAATTCTATTAAAAAATATTCGCATTCGCCGACTGCTTTCAAAGTTTTTCGATATTCCGACTAATTTTTTTGCCCGGGGCGATGGGTCACCCCTATCAGCCCCCGGTTGGGACGCCCCTCATCCTCTACCATCACCAATGTACACTGTACGAGTGAGTACATGGTAGACTATGTAAATTTTTTCACGAAGGGTGTAGGGTGAAAAATGCCAAAGTCAAAGCGGTGGTCTTTTCGGCGAGAGAATGCCAAAACATGACGTATGTATATGGTGGTGGGGGGAGTAGAGAAGGTAATAATTAATCATCATTTGGAACAAAATATCCCTTCATTTTTTCCACCAAAATTGCTGGTTTTCTTTGGTGCTTTCCCTTGCTCATAAACTTAATATTGCCCATTTCATTTCATTTAGGCAATCTCTCACTGTAAATGGAGTATTTCAGCATTACCAATATTTATCGATATACTAATCGAAAGAGTTCATACAATGAAACACGAAAGTTAATTATCAGCACAGATATCGACAATTCGATATCATCTGGCATTTTTTTCTGTTACTATTCGTACCGTACTTTGGTTTATTTCAACGTTACCTACAGACTTGTTCATTTTAAAGAGGGACCGTCTGGAGACGGAGGGGAGAGGACGAAAAAGGAAAATAGACCATCAAACACCATGAAATATACTCAATCAACACGTTTCAAAAATACATAAATAATAATAAACAAAATAAATAGAAAATCTGAACATATCAAGGAGCAAAAACATGTGGAATTTAGTTGTTCTTTTATAGGTACGTTAAAGAACATTCGCTTTATGTTGAGTTATAATCAACTAAAATTTTGGAGTCGCTTAACTCAAACCCATCGCTCACTCCACTTTCCCAATTCACAATTCATACCTAATAACATTTTTAAAAGGCTCGAAAAATACTATCTTGTATTCACGTTTGCGATCATGAACTGAACTGTCGAACTGATAATTGATGGCGATTGATACACCAGTTAAAACACATAGGCTATCAACTTTTATCAATTATCAATTCAGTTCGTGATTGCAGCCCAAGTGTGAAGCTTCGTAATTTTTGCACAAGTATCGCACATGTCAGGTAAATTAACATTTTTCAAAATTTAATACAACAATGGCCATAAATTTGGCGATATGGATAATATCTCGATACGGAATATAATATAAATATCGTTGCTGAGAAGATATAAAGGCTGTGATTTGAAGTACATCGTCGCTGTAGTGATATATTGCCATCTATGGTTAGGTATTGGTAAAAAAAATGATATCGTTGAAAAATCGTTATCGATAAAGATGAAGCTACAGAAAATTGTTTAAAAAATGGTAGAATCGTAATCACGTTTGGACCCTTCTCTTCCATTAAAAATGATAACGGGAATATTTTTATTTAAATACGCAAGTGTGTACTAAATCAAGGGATCATTAAGCCATCGATCCTGTTGTGCACAACTGTACGTGAGAAATTCTTGTTTAAATTACGAAAGCATTCGTTTTTTAAGTAGGATTTCAAAGAAAATCAACATATTAAAATTAATCCAATTTTAAGACACACGAATGAGGGGAGGTTCGCTTTTCGTACATATATGTTACAGGCAAAGTGTGAAATTTAGGCATTTCACGAAATGCCAGAAAATTTTTATCAAACTGTGAAAACAGCGAAAATTTATAAGAAATGACTGCGGGCATTTTATACATTGCCTGGCAACAGTTAGGCAGAGGATGAAATGATAAGAAAATAAACAATAGGTTTAAAAAATAATCTATTTTTAAGGCACGAAAAAGTATAAAATAATTGAGTTAATATCGAATTGGTTATCTTTACATGTAGGTATATTAGGCTATATTAACAACTAAATACCAGGTGAACCTTAAGTCATTTAACCAATTTATACGTTCAACTTGAAAATTGATCAACAAACGTATAATTATGTTCACCCAGAATAAAAGCATGAGACAGTAATTAAAAATTTCTACAATATAGAAATAACTTCACAAGGATCCCAACTTGTTTTAATTTGTCTTATTTAAACACAAATATGTTTCTTTCGTTTAATTCGAACTTTGCAGGAATTTTCTTTCATCATTGGGTATCATGTAAAATTTTTAATTACGACTCCACGCTTTTATTTTGATTGAATATAATTAAATGTTCACTGATCAATTTTAAAGTTGAACGTACAAATTGATTAAATGACTTAAGGTTCACCTGGTATTTAGGTATTAATACAGCCAAACATACCTAGTTTCATGTAAAGATAACCAATTCGATATTAATTCAATTATTATATACTTTTTCGTGCATTAACAATATATTATTTTTTAAACCTTTTGTTTAATTTTTATTGCATTTCAAAATAAAACGTTTTTAGAAACAGTTTTTTAAAAATTTTTAAAATTTACCAATAAATTATTTTTTAATGTTTTATTTTTTTTTTTTAAATAATTTTTAAAAATTTTTACTTTTAAATGAAATTTTTCTTTTACTAGTCTTATTTTATTTCAATAGTTTTTAGTCTTTATATTTTTTAGAATCATTCAAACATATGTATGTAATAAGCATATTTGTATTATGCATAATTTGATTCTTCCTATTATTATCTTCTGGTTAGCATTAGGTCCAGGTCCTTGATTACATTTATTTTCGTGTCTTGAAAGAAAAATCAATTTCAATTTTGGGATTTTATGAATATATTGTCTAGACCACAGTTATGAAGAAGTGTTGGATACAAATATTTAATCCAGTTTTTCTCAAAACTCGAAATTATGATACTGGTTGTTCTTTAATCAAGGCATATACCTATTTTAGTAAATAGAGTAGGTCATAGGTAAATGCCGAATGGACATTATTATACCATCCAGAAACATGTAATGTAACTTACAGTATATAAATAAGTACGACAGAATGAACAGTAATTTGATCTATACGTCTCAGCAATTTAAAGAAAATTTTTAAACCACATTTTTTGAGATGCTATTTACCAAAAGCTTAAAGCGTTATTTTTTCCAAAAATTGGCAACATAGTTTACAGATACGAACTCCTTGTCTCTACAAATATACCTATCCAATGCAGTAACATTGAAGAATTCAAGTGATAAGTTCGTCCTAATCTCCTTGCTGGGACCACAGGAAACACATAAAGAGGTTCAATACCAAAATTAATTATAAATTTTAGCTTATCTCTCAGAAACATATTAGATGATGTTTCACTCAATAATTTATTAAAAAATTGGCAACCCTATCTTTGGGTATATAAGTGGTTTAATAGAAAAACATACCTTAAATCTAAAATCAATGCCTTTAAAGGACATATCCGCCGATGTATCACTCAATAAATAATGAAAATATTTTCCAACTTCCATTTCTTGAAAGCCTTTACAGCGAACTAGTGCAACACTCTACAGAATTAAATAGCACATACTTTAAAAAAAAAAAAACAAAAGTGACGTACTTTTTATCATATCGAACAGACTATTGAATTTACAAAAAATTTTATACAAGTAATTGTTAAAATTTGTGAATTAGCTACTGACACTCCGAGGAAGAAAAATATGAAGGAAAAGAATGTGTTAATCATTATTATAGATTTTTCACGGATTTTATCAGGAGTATTAATTCTATTTTAATTTTCAATTTTCAATTTTATCCGTAGAGTAGCCATGATTTTTTTTCGCGGTCCAGATTAAATGGAAAAAAATTTCAATCCTTTCTTTCCGAGTGAAGCTTTCAAAAAATTTTTTGGACTGTTTTTTCGAATATTTCAAAATTTTTACCTTTTTTTTTCTTTTCATAACTCTCTGAAATTTCGAAGAAAAAAATATGCCATGGCTACATCACTGCATTTTAATAGCAATACTTCCATTTATTTGTATTAATATTCGATGTGTTCGGTTAGATTCGATAAAGAAATATAGAGAATGAAAATATAATGGAACAGAATTATGACTTCGATTTAAAATTAGTATTTACACATATTCCCAGTGTTAAAATAAGAAAAATTCGTCAACAAAATTATGAAATACTTTAAAATTTGTATGAAATTGGTGGAAAACTTTTTTTTATTTTTTGAAATTTTACCCAACCCTGACAGGATCTGCCAGAAGAACTTGGGCCATACCGTTTTTTTAATAGAAGATCCGAGATACGAATTCAAATTCTTTTATAGTAAATTAGTAAATGATTCGGGATCTGGACTCGAATCACTTTTTGAAAAATTGAAAAGGATCTGTGATTCGAAACATTTTTCGGGGATCTTGCCCATTCCTGCTCACAGTCTACTTTGTTTCAGAATTTTTTTGTTGCATTTCTCTAAAATTACCAGGCAAATATACGGATAAAAATATCGATATATATCGAAAATTAAAAAAATTATTCAGAAATATTAATACCACGACCATTCATTTGACCCAGCGGCCAACAAGTCGCAAGGACATATCGACATCCCTGGCTGAAAAGCTAAATAAAAGAGTTTAAAAAGGCGTGAGTTCCGCTGGGGACTCATGAAGGATTGATGTGTAAATATAAAAATATCTGAATATAATTCTCATTTAGCCCTACCATAGACTAAGCACTAAGATGTTTACACATCAATAAGCACCCGACACATAAAATTAACAGGTCATTTTTATTAGCAAGATGAAATAATTGTGTAGGTATTGAACAAAATTTCAATTTTTTTGGCTTTTTATCTTCCTTGAAATTTCATTTTCATAGTATCTAAAGCACTTCCTTGTTGCAGAGTGGTGACTGGAGTGGATGTTTTTCAATATTCTTAAAATATGAGTTATATAAAGGAATCAGAAGGTATTTTGGAAATGAGATTTGCAACAGATTTGCTATCAATTCATTGTATTCAACATTGGTTAGTGCTAGGTAGGATTCACGGATTGCGAGAAAACCCAAGAACAACAACTAAAGAAAAGTGGGTTACCATTAATGATCCCACCTCCAAAAACAGACAGTACCTGGGCCACATCACACATGTTAGAATTGAAACTTCGCATTTCAATAAATAAATTCGAGAGTGTAGCACCCAATAAAATGGTTAAAAATTTTCCTAACCAATCCTTTTTTGATCAAAGAGGGAAAAATGAGTAGTTCAATCCAAAAATTATAAATTTGAACTCAGTGCTTAAGAAATATAACTGACGATCTATTACTCAATTTTTGAAGAAAAAATCATCCTCATTCTGTTTTGTGATCACAGAGGCCCAGTGAGTAGTTCCACTCAAAAATTAACTGAAAATTTAAATTCAACGCCTCAAAAAACATATCTGACAATGTATGACCAAATTTTTTCAGAAAAAATTATCCCAACCCTTCTTTAGCATCACGGTGGGCCTAAAATGAGTGGTTCAATAAAAAAATTAACTGAAAATTTGAATTCAGCGCCTCAAAAAGTAAAATGGACGATGTTTTACTCAATTTAAAAAAAAAATCAAAAATCCTTGCCCATTAAAATTCGGAATTTGAACTAAAAAAATTAGTATTTCCAAATGACAAAAGATTTTGTTTTTTGAACGGATGGAATTTAAGAAATGGGGCTTCGTCACGACATCGGACTGAACTTGAAATAGTTGTCTGAGAATTTTGGTAATTTTTGGTTTGGCCATCTATGAGAAATGGGGTCATCACAAAGTTGTTCTATGAATGGGTACATAAGGGAGCTTCGCCTCGCCTGCTTCAATGTTCAATCAATAAATTAAATATATTGCTCCTCAGTAACAATTTTACTTTGAAAAAGAACGTTAATTACTTCCAATTTCGTTTCTAAAAAAGATTTTCTATATTCATCGAATGACAGCGATTCTAAAAATAAGTATCAAATTTTTAGCAAGCAATCTGCCAAAAATTTTTGATATTTTATTTTTATTTATTTTTATTTATTGATTTAGTTTTTCAGTTTAAGAAAACGGAAATTTTCTAGCGTGACTTGCTGCGTTAGCGTTTTTCAAATTTTAAGGTAATCCACGAGTTTGGTAAGGTAACAACTTAAAAGTTGATCACCGTCCGAATTTTTTAAGGCAGAAAAATGTTGCGTTTGATAATTTCGATCTAGATCAGGTGGTTAGTCCACCAATTTTATGCTTACCCGGATAACTACAACTTGGCCCACAGTCACGTGACATTGAAATAGGGCGAACCCTCCCCAATTTAGAGCTTAACTTTCATGCTATAAAGAACACACCGATGAAGCGAAATTTTCAGATTTTTCGTACTGGCGTCACTTGAAGGAAATTTTAAATATGTATAGTACTTAATCTAAATTCGATATAACTGTTTGATGAATGTTGGTCCCTGTGTATACGAATGCGAAAACAATGAAAGCGGAGAGACGGAGGTTAAAAAAAGAAGAAAAAAAACAAAAAAAGGTGAAGGTAAAAGCGAATCACGTTTCCATGGAAACACGGATGGAAAGTCGGCGAGGAAAATTCGTTTCGTTCGCTTCCTTTTTCGCCTTCGCCACGTCATCGCCGTCCGTTTGTGCGGGGGTCATGTCTGTTGGGAAACGAAGTGAAAAATGGAAAAAAAAGGGGGGAACGGCTAGCGGGGGACAGAGGTAGACGCGGAAAAACTTCTGTCCGCTGAAACGGATAAACCGAAACGGTTTCCAGGCGAACGGACAAAAGACGAGCGAGCAAGTGACGCGTTCATTTTTTTCTCCAGCGAGGAGACGGGCATCCCGAAGTGGACGCAGCTGCTGCTGACAGCCGACTGCGGCGACTGAGTCGTAAGCAACGTTCGAAACACAAACATACCGACAGTGGTGTTTAGACATTCTCAAAAAATTTTTCAACAAAAGAAAGATATAGGAGGGGGAGTGGGAATACACCGAATTTTCGACGCCTCATTCGACACGGACGGTGTACGGCGTATTTTGGGCGCTTCGTGAAATCGGACAAACATCGACACAAATTCCATTATTTAGCATTGAACGCACTGCCAGACCGAACCATTCAATCGAACAAAATTGAGAACTGCGGCAAACGCTTCGTCGATGAACGATCATGAACTTATTTGAAGGCGGTAATCTTTCTAAATTGTAGAACGTTTAAGTAGATACCTCTACGCTATCCGATTGAAGAATCGAAGCGAACGTACACTCAAATATTCTTTTCTGGGAAGCGGAGAGCCGAAATTAAAATTAAAATTCTGTAACTACAAATGTGCACCTCTAACCTTTGAACACTGCAAGGCAGCAACATGCAAGCAATTTTCTAACATACTGATAATATGTTAGGTTCTTGAACATAATTGGCGTTTCATACTCGACAGATTCTAAGATTTTAGCAACAATCAGATTTAGGTTTGAATAGATGTCTTTCAGTTTGTAAGTAAAAATTACAAAAGCTGACAAGCTTCAAAGCTCGTCCGCTTCAGAGCTTTCGAATGAGCCAACGCACGACGCATTTGATGCATATCTGCTGAACTGCGAAAGGGAACAATAAATCTTATTAATACTATAGTTTATAGATATTAATTCATGCATTTTAAACGCAACTATCGAAAACCAAAACTACTGCAAAAGGAAGACGACACGTTACAAAAACGTTCGTAGTTTTTCCGCCTTCATTAGTGAAATTCGTCAATTTTTTGAAATTTACAAATAATTATTTGCCTACAAGACAAAGAAACTGTATTTTTGTATCAGCTTTGATGTTTTGTATCAAAGAGTAGCAGGAGATTTTAATGTTGTAAATTTAGAGCAATCACATAAACATATAACAGAATTCAAACTTCGGAAATGGAAGTTTCACTTGTTGCGCAATATACTGGGTACAGGCATATTTCCTGCTCAGAATTTGTATTATTCTAATGAACTCCGTACGTGCTCATCATTTTGCAACTTTAGGTGCGTTATCAGTTATGTTTCAAGAATTTTCTGTATTAGAGTAATTCAGCAGTTACATACTTAGGACTAATGGGCCTCAGTCTCAGGTATGAAATTAACTTGATACTCATCTTCGATTTTCTACTTTCGTTCACAATGAATTCCACAATGAGCCTATTGGGTACAAATATTTTCTGACGTGTCATTTTTCTATCAACAGACCGTTTGATTTCTCCGATAGGTTACGAGTGCCATCTCAATTTTCAAATTTCTTTCTAAAAACTGTTTTTTTTGTTTTTTTTTTTTTGTTTTTTTTTTTCACTATGCTTTATTTTGCAACTTTTGGAAATATTCGTTGAAAGTTGAATCTACGATCAAAAGTTAATTTTTAGTTTTGTGTTACGTCGTTTTTTGCAGAATTTAAGAAATTCGTCGAAAATTTGAGTGAGGAATAAATACCTATATGTTTTGATGTTTTTCTTTTTTATAAAAATCCTACAATGGTTTTCACCGTATTTTCATTTTTCGAATGTTTTTGTATCACGAATAGACTGTGTCGCATATCTATCGCACACATATTATAATTATCCGATATCTCCCGAGCTTCATACAAACTGAAACCTTAGCAGCTTTGAACAACAATGTAAAGAGGTTAAGGCTTGTTTGAAAGTTGAATGGGGCCGGTCTCGTGAGTCCAGTATTCGCACACTAGAACATTACAGGGTAATCCGCGTTTCGACGTACCTACCATAGGAAAATAATATTTTGTTCGTCGAAATATGAATCACTCGTTTACTTATCCAAAGCGATTCACAATTCGTTGCATCACCTTAATAGTTTTGTTCAAACAAATTAGGCCCTATTCTAATGATGAATTTTCGAGTACAAAATGAAATCGTTGCACCACTGATACTGATACAAAGAAATAAGGTAAGACTCATTCAAAGTAAGATACTTACCCAAGGGAATGTGTACAAGGTTTCAGCTTGAATCGAGATTAGGATACACCCATTACAAATTTCATTTTTTTCGCCTTTTCACGATACTTTTTGTTTATTTTTCGTAACTTTTATTTTTCATTTTATAATCGAAGAATTTTTATAAACTTAGAATAGGCCCTAATTTGTTTGAACAAAACTAGAAAGCTGGGGTAACAAATTGCGAATTGCTTTGGACAAGTAAATGAGTGATTCAAAGTTCGACGGACCAAATGTTTTTTTCTTATGGTGCATCGAAATGTGAATCAACCTGTACAACGTTCAAGATGAAAAACAGAATACTGCTCAAGTGTTCAAAAACTTCACTCTACTACACTGATTAATGCATTACTTCGACTAGAAATTACACCACGAAGATTATGAAACACTGCACTCAACTTAATAATAGTGGGTGCATTTGAGCGAATCTATTTTTTTACAATTTATAGATTCTCGATTATGTATTTTTCAAAGGTTAAACAAGAATCTGTAATTTTACAGTAAATTGTTTATTTTTTTATTCATTCAGATAGATACTCATCGAAAATTTAAAAGTTTCAGTATCATCATCACTATCACAAACTGCAATTATTCTAGGTGAATTTTCACTGTAGATTTTCGATAAAACTTTCAGCCATCGCATCAAGTTATTAATAAGTTCAAAATAAGCAAAGAGAAATACGAAGTAAAAAATACAAAATCACTGTTGACTAAATAAATCAAAATCCATACCATGATACTAAAAGTAAATAAAATTCAGCAACAAGTTAAAAATGAAACTGATAAAAGCAACCATACTACCAAACAAACTACAAGTCCACACAATCTGTAAAATTCAATTTCCTCTGGATCAACTGTAATGTTACAGTGAAATTGAGAGATTTGTAATTTTTACAAGTGAGGCTCAAACATAATTTTGTGCAGAATCTGCACTTGCCCAAACAATTTTCTGTAATTTTTCTGTAAATTTCACTATACCTGTACAGAATCTGCACAGATAATCAGGCGACTGAACACACCTAGGATTTTACACAACGAGATAGCAGAACGAGTGATAGTCGATTATCGCGAGTGGCTAACTAGGTAGTTGGGCGCGATATTTTTTTCAACAAATCAACCAAAAAAAGGTTATTATTCATTCAATTGAATAGGTAACTTCATTTATGAAAAGAGTTTTAAATAATAATTAAATAATTATGGAGCGGAGAACTTGGTTGGTTGTTTGTTTGTGGGCATCACCATGTAAAAAGACCATTATTCCTAGTGACATTTAGCCACTGGCATACGTGTAAACGGCGCTGAGAAGAAATAAACAAAAAAACAGTCAATTAAAAACTCCATTACTACACAATAGTGAAGAAATGAAAATCATTAATAACTATTCGAAATCGACTTGGAAATCTCTCATTTTACTAACCAAAATCGATTCAATAATAAACCCCTTTTCGGTGTATGAGTTGAGAAAACAATATTTTCCCATTCGACATCATATTTGTAGCGACCAGGAACCTGGATTCACACCGACATAAAATTTAATGAAGAAATTTTCAAACTTGAGAAAATTGAAAATGTTGGAAGAATTCGAATAAGAAAAAGGTTAATATGTATCGAGACGATGACAGCGTTAAATCGACGGATATCAAATAATTTGTGATGGTCATGTATAACAAGCTGTCTTCATCCATTACGGTAACTTCTTTTACCCACAAACTTCCGAGTAAGTGTTCAGCAAATTATCTTTTTTTACTCTCAAAATCTGTTCATAAATTCGAGGCGAGTTATTGGAACGAGGGAAACAAATAAGGAAATTTAAAAAAAAGTGTTGGACCAAGTCATTCAAATGATTGGGGTAAATATGCGTGCATCGTGTTTATTGCCGTATGTCAGTTTTCATAATTTGGTTCTGCAGTGTCTCGAATGAAACTTGAATTATCAAAAATTTAGATCAATACAAAGTTTGAAGAAAGTTCTTCAAACAAAACAATAATAAAAACTTAGCCCTTAATCACTATGAATATACAAAGATAGAGAGCAACTATTTTAAAAAGATGTCATTGATCCTGAAAACATTAAATGAACACAGATGGCATTGTTCTCAAAAGTCCAACAAAAAAATATGATAGAAGATAATGATGGTATTGTCGATCAGAATTATCAGAAATTATTATGAAAGCATCTATGTATGAGAGCTTAAACATCTGGTTTAAAAAAAGTGGAATAAAACAACATAAAACCTATGTACAAAACTAGTTGTGCTTGTCCCAAAAATTGACAACAATGACCTTGATATTTTCACTGCTCGACTTTTCGTATAATTTTGATTGAGAAATGCTACTCACATTGCTTTGCAAAAATAATGGAATATTTTCAAATTACAAAAAAAAATTCAAGTGAATTTTCTCATGGAGTTATTATCAAGGGAACGATAACAATGATGACGAATAAGTGACTGGCTAGTACATGAGAATCTACAAGAGTTATTCTAAAAAGGTAATGTTCTTGAAAGAAAATGTTTCCGGCGTAATTATTGAAATAATTATAACAAGAGCAGACATGTACGAGAGAGGTTTGGGCAACCTTTCAGCTTTCTATCATTTTGAACTACGTATTTAAGTTCAGGGTGATCAAACAAAAAAATTTATGAACCTTATTAATTAATTATATAGTTACGGTATAAAAAATTTTTATACTTTTACTGGTACTTTTTCTTTTAAAAAAATGTTGACTTGCGATATTGATTAGACGGAAAAACATTTTAGACGAGTGACAATACAGAGTTGAAGGGAGCAGACTAGGATTCATCCTTTATTTTGTACTACAATTCACTGGTGGTCCTGTAGAAAGGATTTTCACGAACTCTCCACACAAAAGTTAGCATCACTGGGAAATATTCAATATATATGTACGTGTGTGTGTGTGTGTGTGTGTGTGTGTGTGTGTGGGTGTGTGTGTGTGTGTGTGTGTGTGTGTGTGTGTACAGCGCCAAAATAGCCATAAACGATCCTTTCGTTAATTGACTACATGATGAAAATGTGGAGAGGGGAGATAAGGCTAAATAGCGCAACGAAGTACGTTGCGAACCCAAAACCATTGGCCGCCGCGGCGTATCCGATACTTTTAATTTGAATACACTCCCTGCCTCATTTCCTACGGAAAACGAACACCTGCTGTCAACGCGTCATGCTAATCTTTACCAAAAAGTAAGGTCTGTCAGAGGGAGTCAGCAAGTAAGGGGCGTTACAGTGACATTTTCCACCGACGTCGACGTCGAAAAGCCTCGCCTCGCCTCGCCTCGCCGTTCATTCGAAGCGCACCAAATACTTCCAAGAGATAATTCGATGGTCGCAAGGTCGCGGAGCAACGAGGGTGATGGGTGTCACGGTATGGAATAGGTGGGAGTGGCGAAGAGGGGAGGATACAAAATCCTAGCTGCCCTCCAGAGACCTTACGAGTTTTTCGTAGAAAAGGTTGCAGAGGTTTCGCGACGGCGATACGCAGCACAGTATACACGATCACCACGCATTACACGCTGGGCACACCGGAGATGACTCGAAGGGAGCCAAAAATTCGAATTGATTTTCTTCCCATTTTTTTATTTATTTTACGCGAAATGAAAGTAAAACGGTAAACAGCATCTTCAAGAGGAAATTGGTTCGTTTGCCAAATGATGGGGAAAATTTACAACCATTATAAGAAAATTGGGAGAAAAATCCAAGTTAGACGAAGAAGAGACAGGGTGAAACAAAAAAAAAAAAAACTAGCGCAGCAAGCTTCGCTAGAAAAAATAGGTTTCGAGAGAAAGAATTATGAATCTTGGTGGTCACATTAATTGTCTGTAAGTTTATATGCGTTAATGGTATGTTGTGATTGTACGAAATATGTTAGCTGCTGACAAAATATTAGTCAATGTAAAATTTAGAAGCATTTTTTCTTGAAAAAATGAAAAATAAATTAAGACCACAAAGTATATGGTACATCATCATATAATTTAAAATAAAACCAATGAAATATAATAAATTTATGAAATAAAAAAAAAGAAAACATGAGTATGTGGTTAATTTTTGTAAAAAGGTTCATGCATATTAGAAAAAAGAGGAGAAAAAGCTTTAACTGCAACGAATCAAAATAAATATTTACTCCGAATTTGCAAAATTGACCATTTTACAGTCAAAATAAAAACACAAATGGTGGTACAAGGAGTAATGATAAATAATTGTTAGAAAATCAATAGTTGTGGTCCTGGGCTTAGTATAAATGTACGTCAAATTTCGTGATTATTTGATAAAAATTGCAACCTCTATCGAGGGAACAATAAATGGACTTATATCTATTTATCTATCTATCTATCTTCTTATATATATGAATTTGAGTTATTGGTGCCAAAATTTTTTTGAGATCATGAAACGAAAAATGTATCCATCCCCAACCCTAGGGGCTAATACCGCACTAAGCGTAATAAGTAGATTTTCTAAAGAAACCTACTTAAAAACTAGCGCATCACTTCGCTAGAATACCCAGTTTGCACATCTCATTTCAAATTTCTTTACATCTCATTTTACATGAAGATACTTCAAGAGAAAACTTGAATAGAACACTTTGCGCTGTATAACGCCTTCAATAGGAAATTGATACTAAATGCAATGCAAAAAAGACGCTCGTAACGTTATCTCTCGCGCTGTAAATACGAAAAAAAAATATTTCTAGCAACCCAGACTACTTCCTTTTCTTCCAAAAAAGGTTTTGTTCTTCAGTTTTCTCCAAAACTACTAATTCAATAGGCAACAAATTCCTATCAGACTTCGTCGTTTATAAGGACTCTCTTTCGAGAAAATTTCTTCCCTATCTCTTTCATAGTTTTCTCAATACTGTGAACACAAAATTTTCTCCAACAATTGTTTGTTTTTCAGTTTTCTCGGAAATAGTGAACCAATAAGACATCAAATTCACATCAGATCTGGTACTTTATACGAACTATCTTTCGTAATTATTTCAGCTCTATTCCTTTCGAAGTTTTCTCACAATTTTATTATTAAAAAAAAAAAATAAATAAAAAAAAAATAGATAAATAAATAAATTTTCTCAATTGCATCTATTTTCAATATGTAATATACCTAAAACCAAAATACATGGAAGTTACCCCATCCATATTAAATAGAATTCGGTTCCAAAATCCCATTCCATGTATGTATTTATATAGTGTTTATGCCCAATTCAAAGATGGCGAACAAAAATTTTTTCCAGCAATTGTTTAGCTTCCTGTTTTCTCAGAAAGTGCTATACAAATCATCACCAAACTTCCATCAGATTTACATGTACATAAGGAAAATCAAAATCTATCGTGAAAATTTCAGCATGATCCTCCCTTTTATAGTTTCTTCAAAAACCTGGAAAAGCCACTTTTTCAGGAATTTTTTATTTTCCAGTTTTCTCAATAACTACTGAACCAATAGTCACCTAACTCCTTTCGGACCTGGTCCTGGGCTGAGCTCTACCTTCCCTGAAGATTTCTGCTGTATCCATTTTGTAGTTTTCTCAAAACGGTGAACTTAAAATTTAGGCTATACATACATATACATAATTTAAAAAAAATTTCGTCAAAATGGGAAAATGGTATCGATCGTTTTCTTTTCTCATGAAACGAATAATTTTCATCATCCCCATTCCTAACACTTACGTGAGGTCAATTTTAACACTCCGTTTGCAAACAAACTGGTTAAAAATCGCACGAGGTATGGTGCAGCGTTACGTGCATCAAACATTTGACCGGTGGTGCGAAGGGGAGAACGGGAAACGACAATCACTCGGAGATTTGGGAAGAGTACAATATTTCAGATGTGAAAGATTGAAAATTATTCAAAAAATACTCGACAACTTACGAAATTAACTTAAATTACGATCAACCACAAAAAAGATACATATTTCTGACGAGTTAATGGGTTTGCACGGTGCAGTTCACTAGAAAGGATTCGAGTAATTAATTATGGTTGTCAACAACGCGGGTATGTAACAATTCTTACATGCATAGGCTTATCAGCGTATTTCAAAAAACATAATCAGACCGAAATAAAACTGAAGGTTGAGAAAAACAGGGTATCGGAAAAATTTTCATTTTTAACGTAATTTTTAAATACTGAATTGTGCGATGAACTCGAAATTATTCAAGAGGATAAAAATACAGCATGTACGCAAATATTAAGCGACGAAAACCATGCCAAAAGTTCTAAGGAAAGAGACTATATTCAAAGATTAGTTCGTTCTTCAGCGTTTTCGTATTGTCTTAATCAGAGGAGCTATTCCACTAACATTTTACGTCGTTCACCACTTACGTTGGTTAAACAAACTTCAACATGGCGGATGGTTCTGTGAGATTCTTACGGGACCTTTACGCCGCACAAAAGGAGGCGTGAAGGGTGTAAGTCACTAGAACAACGTAAAATGTTAGAGGAATAGCTCTCTAATTAATTAGTCTGTTCATTTTTTAATTGTTTATATTCTAACATTCGGCCTTAAGTAATGGTTATGTACTCGAATGTTGAGATTACAAATTATTTCCAATAAATATTATCAATAAATTGAAAATTTGGAATATACGACAAAAATATTACTGATGCTAGCACTAAATGCTTCAGAGCACGCTTCTGACCTATTATATTCCTGTATAAATGATGACACTGAGTGGCACATCTATACGAAGTATACTATTACTTATCTATGGTTCTGACACATTATTATGTAATATATGCAGGTCTATAAGAATAAAATTATTGCTGTGTAGCAGCATTGGATATTCTCTATAGTCCGTTTCAAATAAGAACGACACCATTACATCATAGCCGATCACACTGTGTTGCGTGTCTGCCTCAATGGTAATTACAATGAATTTTTGTTTTTTGCTGGTCAGTGTTTCATCAAGTGAATTCGTTGATTCTCTCTTCCTCGGGACTACTGCATTGTCCATTGTCTATAACATCACAGTGTTTTAACTCTAAATCATCAAGTGTTATTTAAATCTTTTTTTTTTCTTCGTTATGCAGCTGATTACATTTATGGTTTACGTAGGTCCATGAGGTGTTCATTTAGCATTTATTTTCATTTTCTAATTTTTGTTGCAAGCACCATCCCAGAAATAGTGAGCACTGCATGCGTAGATAAATAAATAAACTTGGCTGCATGTATTTACAAACATATGAAATAAATGTAAACAACATACGTATCTATCAGTACAAAAACATAAACATTTGTATTATTTACTTCCATTTTATCAATTTTGTGGCCTAAAAGTTAAGTAGAGGACGAGTAATCAGGAGACAAGGCTTCGAATCTTGACAAGTCGGAAAACTAAAGACAAGCAACATCGATAAACGATGTTGCAATAGGGTTTTTGCTTCACACAATGATGCGTGTTTATTCAAAAACTGTTCGATTAATCAATTATTTCAAGCAATCGACTTTACCATTTCTTACACTAACTTGCAAACTTAATTTTTTCAACACATTAATTTTGAGGTCGAATAGAAAATGTTTCTTCTACAACAGTCAACAAGTAGGATTTTCTTCATATATTTCGTTTATTTCTTTCATAAAAATTTTGTGATTCTAGCCCCAGCCGGAATGATATTCGATAAATCGATTAGTTTTGCAAAAATTAATCAAGTAGCAAAAAATCGATTAGTTAATTAATCGAGGTGATTAATTAGTCGAACTAATCGATTATTGCGTACCATTAGCTTCACAGATGAAAAACAAAACCTAAAACTGGCTGAAGAAAAAAGGAGGAAAAAAACAAAAAGGAAAATAATGGAGATTTTCATAGGGTTTTTTACCCTTTATGCTAAAACCCTATAAATAAATAAAAATTAAACTAGTGCTAGAATCCTTATTGTGATTGTGTTGTCCCAATCGCCTGATAAAACGGATAAGGCTAAGAAGATTCAAATTTCCAATCTATATACGAAGTATATAATATACTTATTTACCTATGCGTAGGTCTGCGAATTATTGCTGCATAGCAGCATTGGATAATCTCTAGTTTTATATTAAAATTTCTCAACGAATGTCGGTGGTATGATTATTTTCAAATATAACAAATTATTACGGTTGCAAAAAATAGGAAAAAACATTTTTTTCCGTGCGTCAGAATATTTTACTTTACGTTTCAACTCCTCCCCTGAGCCTAAATACAAAATTTAAAAACGCATATTTTAGCATATTTTGTTATAAACGCATAAATTCGCATATTTTGCTATAAAGGCGTATTTCACATATTTTGCCAAAAAGACCACATATATAAGAATATTTTCTAATAAACACATATTTTGCCAGCAAAATAAGTGTTTTGTAGAAAATTTTGTAATTTGTGCGTTATTGCAACAGAAAACTTTTGAAAATTTCAATAAATAATGTTAAATATTATTATTGTTTATTAATGTTAAGACAAAAATTTTTTGGGAATTCAAAATATCTTAATTGTATGTTTTTAAAACTTGATTTTCTTCGGTTTAATTTTTTTAAATTAATATTAATGAATATTTTGAGAAAAATAAGCGCATTTTTTCGCAAATAATTAATACATATTTAGTGAAAATAAACGCATATTTTTGCAAACCTAATAATTATACACGTTGTATAGAGTATCCGCTTTAAAACGGATCGAATTGTATAGTAGTACTCCTAAACGAGTTATTCGTCAAGACATTTCTCCTTCTAGTTTTAAATGATGTTAGGGGTTTTTAAATTTTCTAAAAAGCGCAATCAGTTGAACATAATAATTGTAACTACGCAATAAAAAGTTAGTTCTATTAATACACATTTTTCAATTCCGTATCTTGACGTCTAAGAAACGCATCGAAAAACGGATTGTAGGGTTTTCTCCCAGATTTTTCTAAGTTTCATAAAATGTCTTTTCAAAACAAATACTCACAAGGATAGCATAAGAATAAAATTAATTTTTCAAAAAATACCATTTTCTCAAAAAAAAACAACAAAAAAAACTTAAAAACTAATTGCATCAAAGCAGACAACCAAATAGTCATCATATTTTTTGCGATATATCAGTTCATTTGAGCATATTCTTTTTGTAATTTCTCACAAGTGGAAAGTACTGAAAAAAGTTTCCAACTTTCAGACTCGGGGTCATCGTGGTACCTTGATCTTACGCGATACGATATTAACTGGAGAGACAAGGCGCAATCTATTACTGCTCGTTGGCGGGTTTCAAAGGAAGACAAATTTCCACTTGGTTGCAAATAACAAAAGAGAGAGAGCAATATATTTATTTCTTTTAGAGACATTTTCAAACCAACTAGGTATAATAAATG
This sequence comes from Ericerus pela, assembly GCA_011428145.1. Lineage (NCBI taxonomy): Eukaryota > Metazoa > Arthropoda > Insecta > Hemiptera > Coccidae > Ericerus > Ericerus pela. The sequence continues at coordinate 566,589 of WOFM01000206.1, read as the reverse complement.
AATAAATAAATTAAAAAAACCATTCCAAAAATTTATAAAATAGGTACCGAGTTTAGGTATTCGGAAGGTGGAAATTGCGAAGTAAAAATGAACACTAATTTCAAATTATTTGTACGAAAAATCGGCATAAAATTCGCTTTTTCTGAGAAAAGAAAAACCTTCACAATTTACTTCTCATTCTTTGTTCGCTTTTTCACAGCATGAAAAAATTTTAATTGTCATTTTTTATAGAACCAACAAAAAATATTATGTAGGCTATCACATTAGTCCGAAGAATTATCCTGAATAATTCAAAAATTTACTTGAAACTAGTGTACGAGAAATTATAAAAAATACCAACATTAGCTCGACCTTAGCGAGATCTATTTTATAAGTTGATTTTAGTGATTTTTATTCAGTTCTATCTTAAAAAAAAATAGAAGTTGGGATCAAAAACCTTTAACAAATTCTTTCTCGAATAGTGAGAATCAATTTGTTTTTTCATGACACTAGAATGACGTAAAACGTAAATTCCCGTATCTTAAACGCATAATAAGTATAGCAAAACCACGCACAGTATCTAATAAAACGTTGCACACAGAATCATCATTCGTATAAATACACTGTTATTATAATTTCTATCCCTCAATTGTAGTCTCTGAGCTCATCTTTTAAATATAATACAATAAAATGATAAAAAATCACTTACTCTTTTGATTCGTGGGCTGAAGGTGCAACAAAATCATACATCTGATTAGCATGAGGTGCTTGATCAAGCAAGTATAATGCCTTTTTATCTGAAAAATTAAATATTATGGGATAAACAATTGCGAAAAATTTTTGAAAGAATAACAAGAAGAGTAAAATAATATTTATTTTTTTCAATCGATTCTATGAAAACACAAATAAAATTTAAAAAACAAAAAAGTAATTAAACGAAAATCGTTTTCATAAACAAATTTTCCTCTTTTACGAACCACTTTATTTTTTACTCGATTTTCGCATTAAGGTAAAACGTGTAGCTAAATATCGCAAAAAGGTACATATAAAATCTATATTGGAAAACTAATTCATTGGAGTCTTCAAAGATTGGAAAACGAAAAATTTGGTCAGTTTTTGTTTCTAAAAATTTTTGTTTTCATTTCTGTTTCAGTTTTCATTAAAAAATCCTTTTTCTATTATGGTTTTACGTAAGTGACGTACGAAACACGATAAAAATAGGTAACTGTAGATGTTTTACAACATTAAACAATGAAAAAGGTATGTAACCTAATTGTAATACCTTTGAATTTTACAAAATAGACTGCCAAAAAACGTACATAAATCGAAAATTTCAATTTATTTTCAAGCGGAAAATAATAGTACAGTGCGTACCTAGGGGGGAAGTTTTTTTTTCCAAACCTAAGTTTGCAAGCCGTGTCTTAGGTTCACGCGTCTTACAAACTCAGGTTCGTACAATAAAAACATTACCTTTGGTGCACCCCGTATTTTATGCTAGGACGACGTTATTGTTGACCCAATGAAAAAATTTTAAGGAACTTTTTTTGTCGGGAAATTTATGAGCTTCATTTTTACACAGACATATTTATACTATAAAATTGAAAGGGAAAAAATTATCCGGAAAAAATGGGTTCGAGTTTTCTTCTAATATTTTCACTCGCCATTTACTCGAATAATTTCGTTTTTAGTGAAATCTGATGAAAAAAATTAATTTGTCATTAAAAATTAGAGGGGTTACAACTGAAAACTTTTTTCTAAAATTATTAGTTTTTGAAATATACAACAATTTAAAATAGGACAATTTTTTATTAATTGACTATTTTTTGTTCCTTCATTATGAAGTAGTCATTGACAATAAAAAAAAATTATTGGTGGTAAATTTGAGAAAATTTTCTCCTCTTTCCACAATATCAGCTGCAATAGCAACTGAGAAATCATCGTGTAAAAGACAATAGGTTTATCTCAAAATAAAATGTTATTTCAATCAAGATTTTCGTAAATTTTCAGTTCATTTTTGGATTGAATCGCTCATTGGGCTCCTTGAATCCAAAAAATGGTGAAGGTGATTTTTTAAGATTTTTTTTAAACCATTTTATTAGAATCATTTTCATAAAAATCCCTGGAGGTGAGACCTAGTATATTTTTCGATTCATGACAAAACAAGACTTTTGGAACAATTGATTCAAATTCACATACGTACGTAGTACTTAAGTATGATTCTTGTTAATACGGTGCAGTTCAAAATTTTTGCCCGATAGTAACGGGTACGAACATCAGTACTAAGACAAGGACAAGACCTATTGATTTTGGTACGGATCGCTTTTGTTCCAATTTTAGAAGTTTAATGACTCGAAAATTGATAAGCGCAAGCGCAGTTCGTTGCGCAAGTGTTTTTTAATTTCATTCTAATTCTAACGAAGTGACCCACTAGCAAAGGGGAAATTCTTGAAAATATATTTCATTTAACCAACTGTTTATAATTTAGGTATTACAATATTCTAAAGACTGACATTATTTCAACTCAAAAAAATAATTCTAGTTCAAGTTTAGATTCAGATATTACTCGGTATGATAGGGTATCAGTTTCATTTGTGAACGAGCAAAGTTACGGAATACATTCCTGTTTTGAGCAAAGACGTGAAATGTATAAGTTAGTTACTGGAAAAGATTAAAGAAATGTGAGAATAACACTTACCGACTGCATTTCTTCGCACAATGATATTCGAAGAAACTTTAATTACGGGACACATACCACGCTCGTTGGGACCGCCACTTGGAAAAAATTGCAATAAATATTTTTCATGAGACTTCTGCAGCAGTATAATTAGGTCTTCAAGTAACAGCACATAGAGCTCGATTAGTTTTTGTTTATTCGTTATCCTGAGGTTTAAATTGCCTTGGTGAACTAATTTACGTTTGGTTAAATCAAGATTCTGCGAACAAACCAAAGAATACGATCAACAAACGAATTTATCCCAAAAAAATATTAATTTATTATTATTAATAGTCTAAATAAGATTTCGGTTTTCATGTGAAAGAATTTCACTCTAAAAGTTTGTGGGAGACACTTTAGTATTGCTTTCTACTATTTAATGAGAGAAATTTCGAAACGGGACTAAAATAATTAAAAAATTGTACATTTTTCTAAATAAACTTTGAATCGATAGAATTTTGAAAACTGGAACAGCCTGTTAGCAAACAGGAAATGTTATAAGGTTCAGACTAACTGAGAAGTATCAAAAAGAACTCACAAGGTGAAAAAAAAGTCAGGTTATGAAAGAATCAAAAGATGACTAATCTGATCAAATTTCATAACAAAAACGAGGAAACTGTCGAAGGTCTTCAAAGGGTAACAGAGAAACAACCTCTATTAAATATTTAAGCGGATTCGTAAATGGTATAGAGGTAACATTATAACATTCGCAATAATGTACTATACCGGCTAATACTGACGAGTCAACGAACTTGTTTTATGATTCGCCAATACTTAAAGAATAATTGTTCGTGACCAACTATACCTAGCACCCTAATACAGTACCACTGACTTAATCTTTAATTTTAAAATTGTTTTCTCTCCTAATTCTGAAAACAGAAGAAACTCACGAAAAATTCGCTCAAAAAATAGTCAACAAAAATATTTTAATCTTGGTAAAAAAAAAAAAATTAAAATATTTAAATAAAAACTCGTGTACCCTACGTGCGACACATATACGAAAAAATCACAAGAAGCAGAAAGAACTGAGGAACCAACGCCTTCTTCAAGTAACTCAAAAGAGTTTTCGTTCTTAAAAAATTAATATTGAACCATGGAGAGAATTGTTTAAAAAATAATTTAGTTTTGAAGAGACACTAAGTACTTTAGTCAGCATGGAAACTGAAAGTACGAATTTTGGAACAAAATTGTGAAGGTAGTCATATTCAACATTTTGAAGAAATACTTAATAATTTTTGTAAACTATTACACATTTTTTCGGTAAGAATTTTCACTTCGTCTTCTGGAAAATATAAACTAAAACTTCTATTCTTTTTACCTCATCAGCAACATTTAACCATTGCTTAGACGAGTGCTTTTTAAATAAAAAGTTTAAAAAAACAAAAAATGACAGCGATATTCTTTCGATTTATTTACCTTCGTGAAATTTGGAGCATAATAGAAACCATAGCGAAAAAACCTCTAAGTTTAGGTTAAAAACGAATTTTCAAAAGATAAACTTTTATTTATTTATTTTTTGGCTTTAGCTTCATGCGAAATAAACATTATTTCGTTGCGGAAGGCTGGCAGCAGTACTGGTACATTTTATAATCGCAGCAGTGAGTAAAATAAAAGCTTAAAAAAAATAGGTTATCGTGAAACGGAATTAATCGCATGAAAAGTGTCCATGATATGTCAGGTTGATAAACTTGAACGTAATCAAGTAGTTTTGTTTGAAAAAGTTGAAAATGCCGTAGTACGTCAAGAATATGGAAAAATTTGAAGAAAAAAAAATCTTCAATCTTCAGTCAAAAATAATTAGGAGTTTCCTGATTGAACGAATACAAATTTGAAATAATTACCTTGACGTCGGAGCACATAGGATGTTCGATTTTATCGAATGCTGACTTATCTAATCGTTTTTGAATATCAGCCATGAGATCTTCATCGGCAGCTTCTTTGATTGCTTCGTCAATGCGATTCACAATTTCTTTACTACGTTCGATAGCACGAAGTAAACTTTTTTCTTCCTTAGGATTACTTCTACTGTATTTGGCTAGATTTTCGAATAATAATGGATATTTAGTTAACCTAAAACAGTACAGAAAACGATTAAATTTGATCAAATTTATCGGTTTTATTATAACGGCTTACAAAGTTATCAAATTGAATAAATTAAAATGCTCAAGAATAATGAATCACTAATTTAAAATTACCGAGGATATACAACAAAATTAAAACTAAAATTTTGGGTCAGAATTTTACGTACGAACGAGAATTGACAAAAACAATTATTCTAATGCGGGTGATTTTTTCAATTCGTGCATATTCGGAAAAGGGGAGGACTGACTTCCTTGGATTGTATTTTGTAATTAACTCAAAACAAACCCAAAACTTGTGATTCATTCATTGTTTTCAAATTAGACGTAGTTATGAAATGAATCAAAAGATTTAAGGTTTAGTTGTACTCCAAAATCGGAGCAAAAATAAATAAAAAAATTCTATAACATAGGTATTCATTGTCATCGATTATGAATACCGATTTTTCAAGCCTGAAAGAGCGATTAATACGAGTAAAAAGTAAAGGTAAGTTTAGATTTAGTGAAAGAAAAAACATTTAAAAACGGCAGGCATCATTTTAATACTGACTACCGATACTGACTCATTTTTAGTCAACTGGAAAATTACGAGGAAGCACGTCAAAAAACTAACGAAAGGCTCGATATTTAAGCGCTCCTGTATCATCGAGTTTTTTCTATCAAAAAATTATTTGGTCTGACCGGCATGGAAATTTTTTCCAAAGTACGAGCGGGACTTCATTACTTATAGCTACGAAATTCTTTTTCAGATTTCACATAAATAAGTTAAAAAGTTGACAGGAAGACAAATGCGCAAAAATATTATCATATTATTTGGGTTTCTCATGGTGCATTTATTAAACCGCGAAAAGTTTTGTACATTTATTTCTCAAGAAAAATAATCGGAAAATAAGAAGTAAATTTCACAGCTCTAGGCACACTAACCGCTAAATGCACGCATGCGAAGCGAAAAGAAAAAACAAAAAAAACTGGAAGTTCAAACTCCATTCATGACTTACGACTGCACTCGGTATTTTATCAAAGTTTCGCACACAGTTCACAACTCATATCGAACGTCGATTCTGATCAACGTCTGGATACGAATTCTATCAAAAAGTCATAATCGAATAACAAGTCAACAACGAAGAGACTAAGGCAATTATCAATGATAAATAATGCACTCAGCACTAACAGCCCTCAGTGAAGGATTTTAAAAAACACTCTAATAGTCGAATTAGTTACCTTTGCATTTCGGTAGGAATAATATCTTGTAACTGAAGCCTACGACACATAGGATTGCTTTCAGCTTCTTTTAAAAAATTATGCAGAGGCGAATCTTTTTTACTTCGCTTCTCTTTGAACATTTCTAAAGCTACTTTTTGACGACAACAGAACACAGCGGCGGCATTTTCGAAGTTCTTTCCTTCAACGCCATCGAACTGAAAACAGAAAAAAAAAGTATTTGTCAATTTCTCAAGAGAAAAAATATTTGATACTGTATTAGCAACAGATGAATGGCAACGATATTTTCACTGCAATGTTGCCGCCATTATCGAGGATTCGGGAGCAAGCAATAAGGTTACAAAAGGCAAACAGAAATGGAATCAGATTTATCAAATCGCAAAGACAAAAATCGGACATGAAACATATTTGTACCATCAATATGTAAAACGCCAACCCATTTTCTACTCATTATTTCTTTTGTTTCTACCGAGTTTTCAAAACGTGAGACTTTTTGAGTGCGTATCAATCGACGAATCATTTCATTTTAAATTTTTGTGCAATTACATGTTCAAATACCATTTTTCTTTTCAAGATAGACACCCGATCGGCAACGAAAAAAAAAATCTCCTTGAATATGTAATGATCTTCCTTCATGATATGATACAAATCGGTACACAGCGAATGACACGGTTGGAAAACACTTTCACAATGTACAGAAAAATCTCAACCGATTCAAAATAAGGGGAGAAAATTTTAGAAAACCAAACATTGAATTCTATAACCAATAAAAAAATGTTACAATAGAATCCACAACGTATACTAACAAATTAGAATAGTAGATAAAGTAACACTCAAGAAGGTCTAGCGCCTCACTTCGCCAATGAGAAACACATAAAGAGATAACTAGAGTATGAATACATCGGAACATCCAACAGAACTTCGGCGTGAAGAAACCTTTCCTTTTTATTGTAAAGGGGAATTCGCCACAAACATAATTAATTTTCATCAAGAGCCACATGAAACTTCCAGGGACCGGAGAACCAAGTCTGGCTGAAGAGTCTTATTTCCGTTAACTACTTAACGTAGGCTCTCTTCTGTCAATAAGTCTCTCCCTTAAATGCTTCTTCCTTCAATTCACGACATAAAAAATAATTATTCGGCTTTGTTATTGCGAGCGGATCGGGGTGGACGAGGAGAAGCACAGTTGCTCGCTGAAAAGAAAGTCCATAGCCTCTCTTTATACAAACATTAGCACTTTTTGAAAATTGTATTAGCTTCGAGGATGATCTCGTCAAGAGATTTCAGGCCGCAGTTCTCGGCTAACTAACATCACAATCATCCAGGATGTTTTTCATTTTATCATCTTCCTTGCCCATCATTTAAAATCGCTTTCAGAATGATCGGGACATCTTTATGCGACGAATAATGATGATTTTTGAAGACCGAAGTTGGTGTTCTTTAAATGTTCAGCATTATGTTGCCATACCATGAAGACATTGCATGATTCTGGGTACGGTTCTGCTTCATCGATTTTCTTCGAATTTAGCAGCTATATTTAGTTTGGCGAGCTGACTGAGTCTGCCAAATTTGAAGAAAATCGACGAACAGACGCAGCACTTAGAATCATGCAAAATTTCATAATATGGTAACATAATCTAAGAATTTCAAGAACACTTAACCAGTTCATCCACCAAACCTCTAATTAATCTGAGTAAGCTCTTCTCACGGGACCGAATTTCATAAAAATTATCTTCCGTACACGGACAGTATTTTTTTCTGATTTTTCTAAGCTTGTAGGTATGGGTTTGAGAAATTTTATAACCTTAGTTAAAATAATTAAAAAACTATTTACGGAAAAAAAGTCTGATTTACTCACCGTTTTCAGAAGAATATCGCCTACATCACCGACTATCGAATTTTCCTTCTTTCTCGACTTGAGATTACTATTCAATTGTGAGTGTATCACGAATATTTCTTCTAAATTCGGAAACAATAATTGCAGGTAATCGGTGGGTAAAATTTGTTGTTCTTTCATCGGCTGGTAAAATAATTGGTCCAATACTCTAAGCACTCTAATATGAGATCTTTCTGTTTGAAATAATTCTGTAAACAAAAGCAAAAAAAAAAAAAAAAACATTAATTTTACTGTTGTTTTTTTTTATTTAATTTTATTTAATGCATTCGGAAACAACGAGCATAATATAATACGGTCGTATTAGTTCGAATAAGAAAAATTTTAGAATCGTGAAACCTAGCCCCTCAAAATTTACAATGTTTATTGTCATGGGTAAATTCAGATAAATGTGATTATTTCTAGTTCTGTACATCAGTATCATCCCAAGTTATACTCCAAGAAGGGCATTAGGCCCAATTTTTCATACTTTATCGAGTAAAATTTCGTCGAATATGTTTCTTGAAGCGCCAACTTCAAATCTAGAATCCATTTTCGCGTTGAACTTCTCTTTCAACCCCCGGTGGCCCAAAAAAAAAGAGGTTGGAACAACTTTTCATACATAATTGGGTAATTTATTTGTAATTAGGTTACTTGAGATTCCGAATTTAAACCTACAGTCCATTTTTTCACTGAACTTCTCCTCAAACTCTTGTGGCCCAAAAAAGAAAAAGTCAGTTAAAATGAGTCCCAGAATTTATTTGAGAATCATTAAAAGGTTTATTGTATTTATTTATTTTTCACAATTTATTTCCCACGAAAAATTTGCTGATGATGTCTTGGAAAATTAATCTTAAGAACTTTTATTTACATTGAAATTAAACTTATGATCCAAAGAAATTATAAATTACTAATAAATTAGCAAACTAGGTTTTTAAGTGGAATCGAAAGGATTAGAAGGTTAATGGGGCTGTAGCTTTTCTCCCTACCAGATTGCTTCATTTTCGTTTAAATTAGCTCAAAATAACAGAGTTCATTCCCAGAGTCTTAAGGCTGAACGAAGGCGGATACTAAGGTAGTTCCTTATAAAATATGAACGAGAAAAAAGCTCGTAGAACGGCCTCGTTCCTATGTTCATACGCCGCCATAAATATCGGACAAACTTCCGTGAATCATTTAAAAATGGCCGTTCGGCCCGATTTTTCGCATTACCTTTCTACCACTTTTACCAGTTTTTTATGACAAAGCCGTGGCTTATCTTCGGTGCCGTCCATTGTAGGCCTACAAGACGTCGCTTGGTCATAACTTGTGACACAGGTGAGTCCATAACTAGCGGCTAAACTCAACTGGACGTATCTTCAAACCATTAATAAGGTATTTGCCGATCAACTGTTTTCGAATTATTAACGAATTTATGGTTTCACCCCAGAGGAGCGTAACTGCGGAATTTCAATCATGAACTCCTACCATAAAAATTTTTTTTTTCTCACGTAAGAAAATTAATTGAGGTTGATATGGGAATTTAATCATCGAATACAGCTAAAATTGAAAAAAACATTCGGTTAATGGACACCCTCATTGGAGCAGCTTCACGCTCACGCTCTAAATGGCCTATCTCTCAATAAATATTTTTTTGCACAACATTTAGATTTAGTATTACATTTAGACTTTGTTCCACATCGCATATAATTCAAATTTTCATATTCTGCCAGCCCCAGGTTAAAGGGTCGCCGAAGAGCAATTACAATGGTCCTGACAAACTCTGAAGCGCTACTTATTCTTCTGAATTTGAAAAAAATATGAGTTGAAACTTTTTGGATACTTACCTCTAACAAACTTTTTGAAATTTTATTACTCGAATTTATAAAAATTTTATTCGCGAATATTATTATATATTCTAAGGATAATGCGAGAAAGTCATCATGCAAAAGTCAAGTTTTTTGAACTCATGAACGGAGGTGGAATGGAAAAATTATTGATGACGAAGATACATTACGTTCCATGGATGGTTGTGGATGGTTATCCTTATCCTCTACACATTATCTTTTAATTAGTTCGAAATTTTTCAAATAGGACTTTCAGCCAGTGAAACTGGCAAAATACAGCAATTATCAATCACGGAACACAAAAGTTCGCTGAGGAGCCTTCGAAAACAGAGCAATAAAAGGTTTCAAGTTCTCTCGACAAATCACAACAGTAAAACGCTCGATTCCAGAAAATGGATATCTGCGATGAATGATGGCAACAGGTTAAGATTAGAACGATCATCGATTCGTAGATAATTAAACAGATATTTTCTGCCAAACAGACGAATATTTGCCGAATCATCGATTGTGTGGTAGGCTTGCTCTTATATTCGGCGAACAGTGCCAAATACACACTCGATGTTCCCAATTGTTGTCAGCTAATTTTCGCGAGTCAATGGAACAAATATGTGTTCTTGCCTTGCCATATCTACGAGTTTGCCGCATGGGTGTAGCGAGCAGGATGACGAGCACACTCGAATATTTGCACTCTGCGACATTTGGCAAATAGACGAATGCGTGGAACCGACTTTAAACAAATCGGAAACGTATCACTCAGCTAAACGCGTTTGTTCATAAAGTTGCAGCGCAGTTTATTCAAGGTTTCAATCAAACATGAATATTTTTTGAAAACATCGACTTTGATAAATTGTAAGGCTAAAATACTCGATTTTAAAAAGGTGCAATATCGAGAGTAGCGGACTTCAAGTACATTAAACGAGTTACTATGTGCTATGGAAATCTACTTTGGATGAGATAATTTCTTAAAGAACTTGAGTTTCGAATTTTAATAAGTAGTTACCTCGGTGAATATCACATTTGATTCGCTACTAAAAGACTGAATTTCGAGAAAAAAGAAGAAAATGTTCGAGCTTGTCACCTCAAAGGTTTCCGTTTGTTTGGTAAGAATGTGGGAGGAGAGTAATGGTGATATGGTGATAGTGGCGGTGTGTGTCAAAATTTAGATACACGTTACACGTCGAAGTGTCCCGACAAGTTCTGTCAAGCTGGGGCCCGAATGCGTGAAAAATTCGCTCGTCGTTCTTTAATTATTAGGTTAGCTATTTCAATGCCAAATGGCTAAACAAAATAACGCTCGAAGCGTCGGCCCAAGACATTTTTCAATATTTCACCGACGAAGAAAAGAGATTAGCGTTTGGAGGGCGAAAAGGGGAGGACGTGCACAAAACGACGACAGAGAGAGAAAAAAGGGAAGAAAATGCGAGTAAGTTGAATTTGAAAGGATGCCAAAAATGATTTTCTCTCTGGCGTTAGTGACTCGTAAAATACAAAAATATGTTGCTGCTAATGACCAAACGACTAAACTATATAACAGAGCCCAATATTCTCTCTCGCTCGCTCTTCCTTTTTCCTTGTCGCGAATACTTCGCCACAGTGCAATCGACGACGAATAAATTTGTTGCAAAATAAACGAAAAACAAACTCGTCGTTGTACGACCCAGATCATTTTTCTACTTCGAAATTTCTCGTTAATTTTGCGACCTTTTGATCTAACCCGTAAAATGCGGCAATCCTGCGTTTTTATTACAGCTAGAGCGCAATTTCGTAAGATTTGATGGCACCACACAAAGTCGAGTGGACACCGAAAGAGCGATAGTGCTCCGTGCAAAAGCCTAATCTCGAGTATTCCCTCCTGTGATCAGGGCTACTTTTCACATTATCACTCTGGACGAGTAAGAAAAATTCACAGAAAAGAATACGTCGCGAATATTTTGGACGTGAGCTACCTAATTTGAACGACCTATTAATAAAGCTATGCCACGGACCAAATTCTTAATCGTTCTGTTCACTCAGGTAAACTATTTAATTCTTATGGGAAAAAATTAGAATACTTAATGTTTCCGATACTTATTTTTAAAACGTCGTTTTTTTTACTTAAATATAAATATTAAAGGGAAAGAAGTTTAAGTCTATTCAGAAGGTCATTTAAGTAAATTGACTAAGCTGGATGCTTTTAGCGTGAAGTGAATACTGAATGACAACCAAGAATATGACCCAAAAAGTTTTCGTCCAATAAGATTATGAATGTTTGTGAGGGCGCCTTTTCACCAATTTCACCAATTTTCTGAACAGCCGGTACATTCGCCTCTCGATTATCTTATATTGAGGGGAGAATAAATGCATCGGCTCGTCGATATATAGCGAATAACTCAGTCGGGATACTCAACAGGGTGTATATACACCTATATATTTGAGATATTTCGCGAAAAATTACGTGCAACTGAGAGTCAAAAAAGGCAAAAAAGTGGGGGTTGAGTTAGGACTGCGTGTATAACTTGGAATGAACTTTTCTCGACAAAAATTAAAAATTCGACGGTAAATAGAAAGTAAGCCGAAGCTCCACTATAGTCCGATGATATTAATGCTTGTCGATTTTTACCGTCCCATCAATAACAAAATAGGAAAAGATAGTGAAAGAAAAATTGAAAAGAACATCGAACTAAGTTACGTCTTCGGCGCATAACTTCTCATTCATCAGATGAAACGAGAAAAGTTTTGACTGTAACTGTCCGACGTACATTCATTAAATTATCACCAATAGTTCCCCCGAGTGTAATAGCATATACGCGGGCTTTTTCCCTCCTCACCCTAACAGAATAATTAACAGAACTCACCTAAAATATGGAGTTCTCAGTACTTTGAAAATGATTATGTATTTTCAGAATTGTATAATTTCTAAAACAACAGTATGCGATTGAAAATTTTGAAAAATCAGACATTAAAAAGAAGAAGTTGAATTCAAGACTTTCCTTAAAAAATTGTTTTCAAAGGTAATAAATTCTTATGCTACAATTAAATTTTTCTAAATTTGAAACAATAATTGTTACATAAATTAATATATTATTATTTCTTCTATATCAAAAATTTGCTGCATTTATGCTGTAGTTTGTCACGAATTTTTTAGGAATGAAACAATTTCATACAATATTACACTGTTTTCTATACGTATCTATATTATAAATTAAAAGTGCTCCATTCTTTTTTTTTTTGGTCGCAGGATCACACTTCTCTCAGTTGACATATTTTCACAAAATTTCGACCTCATGTGGCCATCCTCAGATGGTTTTTACCAAGTTTTGTGTGGAATACCTTGTCGTGAGAGATATTCTCACCAGAAGGAAATTCAACAGAATTTAAGCGTGTTCAGCCACTTCGTACATAAGTAAGGGTAAGCCAAAACCAAGGCGAACACTGCCGAATTTAGAGCCGGTTCGGGTGGTTTATATACGGCTTATTTGCACGCACACAAACACACGTACGTAAGATAATACGTATGTCAGTGAGGGCGGCCAGGTCGCATCATCCCCTATCATGATAAGAGATGGCTGGCCGGTTTGTGTACGGATCGTGACATTGTTTTGTGATGTCACAATTCAGTACTCGTACATTACCTGCAAGTACATACAGGTAATTACGATCGAACGTATTTTGTGTAGTTTAACGTCGCAAGGATGATTATTAGCCTGCCCTTTGGGGCAGCAACTATGGTCAAGAGGTCCGAGCCCCTTTTCCTCATACCAGTGAGTCCCCACATTTCGTTTCAAAAGTTCTATTCTGAGAGCTGTAATTAAGATCAAAAGTTTCAGTTCTGAACAATTCAAAGTTATTTATCCATTCTACTCTATGGTTTTATACCTTCAATGTTCATTGTTTGTTCTTTCTCATATTTTTCACTGATTTTTTTAATACTTAGCAATATGTCTTTTTGCGCGGGCATATTGTTGATTGTTTTACACTGTTTCAAAACATACCCCAATACATCAATACCGTGAAGTCAAACCTTTTTATAAGCTTTTATTTTACTCACTACTGCGATTTTATTAATATTAAAATTTCACCAGGCCTCACACCTTTTCAAACGGCCAATAAATTACTGCTCTTTCTGATCTCCGTAAGAAGGAGAATAAATTTATTGACCGATTGATTACCTGGCTTTCAGGCTACAGCATTTTCATGGTATGACAAAAATCATTTTGGCTATGATATGAATCAGGGTTCATAACAGTGTATAGTAAATAACGTCACTGTTGATAACGGGATCAGCTTCTATCATTGGCGGAGATTTATCGTAGCGTTTCCTGAGTCAATTCACTTTCTGACCATATTTTCAATGACTGCCGCAACAAAAGGGAGTATTATAATTATGTATTTGGTATGTCGTACTACTCACCAACCAAATATATAATGGACAAAATGTGACTCCAACACTCTACCACAGACAAAAAATATCTTTGCCGCACATCAACCACAGTAGGTGTGTATTTTCCGAAAGTGTCAAATTTTTTAATGGCTGACATTCGAAAACTAGTGGACCGATTTCGCTCAAATTCAATACGAAAACAGTCCCTAACAGTTTCCAACTTCCATAAAACTATTTTAATTTACGATAGTTAACGTATTGACAACATGATCGGTTTGTGGAACTTTGAGAACCCCTTCCTCCTCCTTCGAAACTAGCGAATGAATTCCAAAAACTTTAACACGAATGTATATCCCATGAAAGCTTTTAACACTACCATAAGTTTCATTACCATAGGTCAAACAGCGGAGGTTCCACAGACTCCCAAAAAGGGCGAAAATGAGCAAAAAGTGGAAATATATATATACCTATATATAAATATCCAACATATTCGTGATCTACGACTCAAGATCGGCGTTTTTCCACAGGTCCCACCTACAGTCCCGCCAGTGCCATGAATGCAATAGTTGTATTTTCCAAAGGGACCAAATTTAGACTATATATATTTTATTGCATAACACGTCACCAAATATGGTTTTTTTTCTGGATTAGACTTTTTTTTTTTTATTTGACCCATTTTTTGACCCTCAGGGACATTAAAAAAGGTGCCAAATTTTGATTTTTTCATATTTTATACCGTAATACATGGTCAAGAATGTTTTATGATTAACTTTTATCATTTTATCACTTTATCCATTCTTGATCCCTAAGGGCTTTAAAAATATGTCAAATTTTGACTTTTCACATTTTATAGGGTAAAACATTGAAGGGTATGTTTTTTGATGCGCCGAGTTTGAATTTGACATTCATTTTTTCATCTGACCCATTCTTTGACCCCTAATGATTTCAAAAATTTTCATATTTTATAAAGTAGTAAATCATCGGGTATGTTTCATGATGTGCTGGATTCAAATGAACATTTCATATTTGGACCGAATCACTCATTGAACCCCCTTTGACCCAAAAATTCATTTATAACCAACTTTTTATAAATTATTGGAGTAATAAAAAAATGTTTCTAAAAAAAAAAATATTAGAATTAGGCACTGGCCACAACATTTAACAGAAATAAAATTCGAACTAAAATGATAAAAACAAATTACTGCTTCCTAAATACTAAATTTATATTGTACCGAAATCCGAAATCATATCCAATTACCACGTACTGCGATACACAGTTCAAATTTTCCAAAGACCTTTTCCATTACACGTCATCAAGTGTTATATGGGACAGTATTCGAGGGTAATCTGTATCAGTAATTCAATTAAAATGAAAGTTGTCGAGAGCGATTGCAAGAAAATTAAACGTTATAGAAAGTTAAAAAATTAAGAGAAATCATTAACATGCATTAGCTAAAAATGCTGTGAAAATTTGGCTGCAATCGTACGTTCAGTTCTTGAAATATCAATGAAATTTGTCATATGGACTGAATTCAGGTCATTTGAATGTGAACAGGATTTCTTAGATATCTCCAGAATCGAACGTTTGATTGATTTGAAATTTCATTCAGACATCGTCATTTGTTTGTTGAAGATCCTGTGGAATTTCGGCTTTAATCGTTTGTTTGGTTATTGAGATATCACTAAAATTCTGTTCAAGACTTTATGACTTAAATGATCTGAATTCAATCTATTTAAGAAATTTCAGCGAAATCTCGAAAACTAAAAGTACAATTAAAGCCAAATTCCTTCAGCTAACGAATGTTAATTTTTTCACAATATTTCATCCTTCAATAACTTCTTTTAATTTTGAACCCTTGAACATGCCAGGCACAAGTTAGACTATACGCATAACAATGAAAAGGCTGTATAATATAAAATATAAATTAAACATTCGAGTGATGATACTTTGGTTATACTGCAAATTTGATCGGTGGTGAATTCCTCATAATAGAAATTGATGCACTCATAGACATTAAACCACTAATAATACAACCTTAACCAGCGATCACCTGAGTGTCAGTATACCTGCTGCTTGAGTAGGACAATAATTTGGAACAACAATAATTTAGTATTTAGAAAGTAATGAATAGTTTTTTAACTTTTTAATTCACGTTTTATTTCTGTTGCGGCTCGTCGTTTTCAATTTTTTTTTAATGGTAAACTAATGACTAAAATGATTATATAGGGCAGTGATACATTGAAAGTGCTATCACATGGTGACTTTTTCAACTTACCAGCTCGAAAAATTTTCCCACTGCCAATGTTTGTATTTCTTTGAGCAGAAAGAGGCCTCTAACATATGAGTAGAAAATGATAGGATGAAAATTAATTTTTCAATGGAGCTAAAAGTGATTTCGCGTAATTGAGTAGTCATCTTATTAGAATAGATAAATAAGTAATTCAAATCTCATTTTTTAAATAATTCCAAAATATCTAAATATTCCTATATCAGTTCTCAAATTTCTGAACAGTAAGGCCTTTAAAACGTTACCTATATTGGCAAATATTAAGAAACTGTAACTGTTGAAGAAGAATAAACAGTTAGGCACACGATCAAAAAAACGATAAAATATGAATAACTTTTAGAAAGTTTTAGACACGAACGAACATCTGGAACTCGTTACATAATCGGCATAACTAATCTTTACCCGGATTTGGAAAATACTTTCTAACCAATAACATTTTTTTCATTTAGATAGAATAAACAATACGTGAAAAAGTACCATATTTTTTAAAACAAAAGTTTCGACTTGGGTATTCTTGATTACGATTAAGATGCAATACTTAAAGGGCCAAAATCGGAAATTTTTCACACGCAAAAATTAAAAATTTTCGTGATAAAATAAAATTTTTTTTTAGATAAAGAAATTCACATGCGTCCATTTATGACATCGGAAGAATTCGATAAAATTAAATTTCACCAACAAAATTGGTTAAAAATATAATTTTCAATATTTAGAATTAAACTGTCCTAAATAAAACTCCAGCGCATAGATAAATTTTTCAGCTCTATAATGATATTTTTGGACACTTTCAATAAAAGGGTATTGGGTATGGCGAAACGTGAGAGCGGTTGGCTACATTTGATGAATTCTGCCAACTGTAAAGAGATACGCACCAGTAGTGCCGCACATATTGAATACCCAGCACATAATAAAGTGGCGAATACACACTGTATAGGTATACCAAAAAACCCAGCGCAAATTAAAACCTTTCGACTAACAACATAATTTAAGGAAATTCAACGAAGATAAGTATTACCTCGATCCACGAAATCAAGATAATTTCGTTTTGACATGGAAAGATGGAAGGGTAAAGAAAAAGGTTGCTGGTAGAAGGTTAAGAGAAGAATAACAATGAAATAATATTTTCTCAGAGCTAAATTATTCGGATGAGAAGCACAACGACCAATAGACGATGAATCAGTGGAATTTAAGAGTACATAAATTACGCAAAAAGGATATTTCAACAACTTTCCATTATCTAAATTGATGCATAGTAGCATTTTGCAGAAAAATATATTTTAGTCAAAAACAAGTTTAAAAATAAATCGTAATATTGGTGTTTTTTGTTTCCTTTTTTTAATGATTTTTACATACACAAGTTATATCAACTAATAAATTGCTAACATCTACGAAAATGACTGAAACCGTGTCATTAACTGACCAACGGCATTATTTCAGTTCAGAATAAAATGGTCTCAAAACGAGCTAACATGTACGTCGTCACTAATTCCTCGCGTGTACCACATAAAAAGAAAAGAAAAAATAAGAATTAAAGAAGTAAGACTAATATTAATTTGTACCAAAAACTCGAAGACAAAATAAAATATAATTATGCATGAACAAGACGTCACATAGCAATTTATTGGCAAGAGATAGAAAAATAGTGCGCTCACCCAATAGATGAATGCATTCATCGAAACACATGTGTTTCGAAAAATGCAGTAAGATTTAATTATTAATTACGTCAACTCTACATAGAACATTAAGCCCTATAAAACAATGCGACCCCTAAAAATCGAATTTCTCATTTGATTTAATTAATTTGATTCTTCTTCAAAGTTAGCTCATCGATACTGCATTAATATTATAAAATGCTGAAACGAATCGTTTGAAAATAATTCGATACAAACCCGCATGCCAACGTGTCCAGGAGGTCATGAAAGAATATTTAACCGACAAAGATTTTCAATTTTATGTCTCATTCTTTAAAAACATTTTTTTACTTCTTTCTTTTTTTTCGTTTTTGATAGCATGTCCTAGTTAAATCTTAACCTATATCTGTTTACGTCATGATATTCGTTGATTCTTATTCGAATTCATTCATTTTTACTTTTATTTTTCAGTAGCAGAAGGGAGTTAAAAACAATATCAAATTAAAAATATCACTCAGACTGATGTCAAACGTCACACAACGACAAAATACCAAAGTATTTACAAGACATTTCTCGTACGGCAACCCTCGTCTGTATCGATGTGATGTTCGAAAATATCCAAACGGACATTTCCGCGAAGGTAGTAGTAATTCGAATATTATTTACTCAGGCATGAAATTTCAAAGAAGATAATAATCTTAATATTCTTTATATACTTTTTACACCGGGTAGATATATAGCTGTGTCGGGTATATTTGTCAATACGCCGATCGAAGACGATATCACAATAATTTATCAACAAATATTACATACCGTTAATGACTTCCTGTCTCTTTTTCTCCGTCGGAGACAAATTTTTGAACAGCTCTGGCGGATCTGGTTCAGTGTCCGATTCGCTATCCCATGTCGACGATTTGTTGGCCACGTTATTCGCGTTCGAATTAAAATTAAATGGAACCGACGGAGTATTTTCGCAACTTCCTCTATTGTTACTGCCAACCACTTCTAAAGAGTTGCTCGGACTGTCCAGGCTTCTGGGAAAAAGATCGCAAACATATAATTCCTTGGCAAGATTCATCGTTCACAGATCATACTTCTGAGCCTTCTAAAAAGGAAAGTTAAGACCGGTGCGGGCGAGAAACACGTCAAGAACGCGACTTGCACGCCGCAATTGATCAGAAAAATTTAAAAATTTTTCCGTCAACCAAACCCCCGTTTAATTTCTGGTTTTCTATTTTTTTTTTATTTTCCACGCCACACACCGATATTATCGCCAAAAATTTCATTATCGACACAAGGTACGCAGCGACGGAGACATAATATCATTAAGTGTATACAAAACGCAAAGTACACGATTTATAAATCATAATCTAAATTACAACAGCGTTCTTGTACGGAGTAAGTGTGTGTGTGTGTGTGTGTGTGTGTGAGGGCAAGAGAGAGAGCGAGAGAGACAAAGACAGAGACAGAGAGAAACAAAGACCGAGACAGAGAGAAACAAAGACAGGACTGAGTGAGAGACAGAGACAGGACTGAGTGAGAAACAGACACAGTGAGAGAAAAAGAGAGAGATGAAAAAAATACTAACCTCGAGGACAGATTTGAATTTGAGGAACTTCCAGAATTTGTGCTAGGATATGGAAACTGAGCATTATTGTCTATTTCAACATCGCTGTAACAAACAGAATAACGATTAGGTTACGATAATGCCAAAATTAAAAAATAAAAGAATGTATACAAGCGACTGTAATCGTAAAATCTAGAAATAAATATGATCGAACTGTTTTGGCAAATTATTATTTTTTCATTTGCCCCGTTTGAAATAAAATATACGATACCAAATAAAATTTGTTTTAAATGGAAAAAATAAAATAATTTTTACGTCTACATGGGTGAAAATCGTAGGATAAAAATATTAGAACATTCGGAGCAATAAACTAATGGGATAATACGGAGAAGACTGGTTGGCGTAAACGATCAAATTGTTCTAAATTACCATAAAAGATTTGAATAAAAATTATGCTCGATCTTCCTATTCATTCATTAATTAACTCAGTCTATTTGACTGGAGAAAACTTAGCTGAAAGTTAGTTCCCAGTCTACAGAGAAGAATCGTATTTCCATTTTAATGGACCAGCACGAAAAATAATGATTAGGTTTTATGGCATTGATGAGAAAAATTTTCAAAAATTCACAAAATTACCCATATTTACCAGCATTATTTTTTGTACTACGTCAACACTTGACTATGAAAACTGCGCGACACAAATTCAACATTTAAAAAAAATTAATATTTCTAATGACGTTATCTCGCATCGACCTAATATTTTCAAAGCATATAAAACAAAAATATCCTTGGAATAATTTTTTTTCAAACGTTTCTTCGGGACCATAATCATTATCAAAGTAATTAATAATTATTTTACCGACACCCGTATGTACCCGATGGGATAGTCCCTTCAATCGCCGATGGTTTCAATCTTAGAACTTACATAGGTGGCTAAAACCCACTTGCATCGGGCGCCAAAATACCGTGCAGTGGCCCTCACCTGCCTGGCTCCATTTGATTTGGACTGGCGAAATTCCACAGAATTTATTTACTTTTATTAATCAGCCAAGGCCTACTTTGAATTCGTATTATGCCCATAAAGGTAAGCTTAAATCCATAAATTTTATATTACAATAGGCCAAACGCGACATTTAGCCAAATATCGGTCGAGGTATGGCCCAAATAAACGACGATAAACGACCTTTTACAGCTGTTTTTTGGATCACATAATTATATCACTCGACGGTGGCCTTGTCTGAAGCGCGATTCAGCATTTTTTTAACTGTGGAACAATTAAATCGATAAGATATTATTTTTAAACACTGAATGAGTGCGAGTAAGACTCGATTCACTAAAGAGGACACACACGAAACGATAGAAACAAAAAAGAAAGAAAAACAAAACGAGTTCATTTTTTACTTTTTATACAATATATGTATAGACATAGATTATTAAGCAGACCACGAAATACTCCATTTAAAAGAGATTTATGAATCGAAAACCTTCACGAGTCATAAACAAAAAAGTGCCTAATACTAGCGAGCTAAAAACTACAGGCAGATTAAGTTACGTCTAAGAAAAACTCGTCGCTGATAAAAAGAACAGAGTAAAAACTACACCGACACTCGAACATTTCTCTTTCATTCTTTTCAAAATAATTCGAATTTTCCTTCGTAGTAATGGCCATACCAAGTCTTGTTCGAGTTAAACTTCATACTTCGTGGTTTTCACGAACTGGAAGAAAAATACGACATAAGCAGATACAAAGGAGTGCGAAGGAGAGATATGGTCCTCATCGTATCCGTTCCAATAAAATAAAAAAGAAACCTGTTTTTCTCTAGGAACCCCCTTCTTCGCTCCCTGAAATTCCAATCTCATTTTTCAAAACTTAAATTCGCCTCCTCCGTTCCAAGAGGAATAAATACCGCAATAATAATATGGAATAATTTCGTAAAATTAATACAGTACAATTATGTGGAAGTTAAAAAGTTCGTTGTTCAAAACCAACTTCAACCGCCTTTTTTCCCAGGGTAATTGGTTGCGGGCGAACGTTGCGTGCAATCATATCACGAACCACAACTATTACAAACAGATTTTATGATTAAAATTTATCAACTCGAATTGCACACAGGTGCTCATCTTTATTACTACTACAATCAACAAGCACTAATTGATGTACTCTTCTAACTTTTGGGGAGAAGGAGGCCGTACTTTCATACTTTTCCACCTTTTTTTTCTATCTCTCTTTCGGATATACTTACGTAATTTATTTAATGCAACTGACACCATCAACGATCACGCTTACGAATTAACGTTATTTTCCACCACCATTCCCCAACACCACATTAACAACATCTGTCACTTAACAATATTGCAAGTTCGATATTTCATGAATATAATGGTAGACATTTTAAAATGTAATACAACGTTTGAAATATTTAAATACTGTGATTGATCACCAAAATCTTCATTTTCCAATCACATTTATTCGTTTAAGACAAAGATGTATTACCTAATACGAGTCACTGCATAATGATTTTGACCAAATTAGTTTTACTGAAAATAGAAATTTTGAGCAGAAACTACTCGTAAATTCCATTAAGCTGGTACACCCGCAAATCAAAGGACCCCGAAGTTTTGAGGGAAAACGCAATTAGGAACCGATTTCATGGTAATGACAGATCACTCGCTAAATCTCATGAGATGCTTGCTTGGTTTTTACATGTTCTTTCTATCATTGTATTTTCGTAGGTCTTACACGTACATTGAATTTGACGGTTCCATACAAATATAGCTGGCAAACTTGATTTTTATAAAGATTTACATTTCTACATACAAACAGTTTTCATTTCATTTTAAGTTCGATGATATAAAAGTAGGCTGTTAATTCACTCCAGCTATGAAGCCAACAATGGGGCAAGAGAATGTGGAATTCTCAAATGGTTAAAATTTTTTAGCGTATTTTCCAAAGGAAAATAAAACTATGGCATTCAATGTAATGGCTACCTGGGAGCGGGACTTGTGGAAAAGCGTCCATCCTGAGTCGTGTATCACGAATATATAGATCACTCAAATTTTTCTGTACACTGTATATATATATATATATGTAAGAATATGTATTCACATTCTTAAAATAACCACAGTTTCTGTCTGTGTTTCGCACTCGCTGATATAGTGAGTTGCAGAGATCTCTCATATATATATATTAGATTTGTATTATATTCATCTATTGATATATTTTAAGTATGGAAAGATGAAAGATGTGTCTACATGATTCTTCATTATTTTCTAAAGAGCTTACATATATATATGTAAGTGAATGACTTGATTTAGGTAATTAAAAGCCAATTTGCACAAGATAAAATTTTAACTTTAATGTTGTTTCAAATATTACAAGTGAAATTGGAATTTTAAAAGACGATAGTTTCGAATACAAGACAAACACTTAGATGTGTACAAAACGACGATCGTGAATCGAATAACGAGAGGGTGAAGTACAGAAATAAACTTGACCTAGAAAATGAAATGATAAGATGGTGAACTCGGATGAAGGTGGATGAACTTAGACAATAGATATGAGCAACGAAACGAAGGCAAACGAACGAAATATAAAGTGGTGAACGAATTGTGGAAACAGACAAGTTGTGACAGAAAAGTGAAGCATGTGTGAGAGTGAAAATGTGATTTGAAATCGAACGAAATGAAAATTGGAGGCAAAATACGAAATACACGAAAGCATCAAAGTGTTATAAAATAAGCTAAGGGAATTAAGTAAAGGCTTATTTTACATCCCCACACCAAGCAAAAGACGACACAAAAGGATAAAGCTTAGACACATGAAAGATATTTGATTCTTTCTTACGGAATCCAGAGTCAACTTCGAAAATTACTTTAGAAATCTTATTAAGAATTGGAAAAGGTCCAATTCGAAGCTCTTCTAGCTTATTACGATTTAATGAGTTACCATGGGCAACATAAACCAAATCACCAACTTTAAATTCATGATCCTGTCTTTTTTTATCAAAAATTTTTTTATTTTTCAAGTGGTTTGATTGCGAGTTCCGGAAAGCAGTTTCTCTGTCATCTTTTAAATTTTCTTTTTTATTTTCCAGCAGGTTAGGAAGTATTTTAAATTTTACATTATTTAACAAATAATTCGGACTAAATTTAGTGACAGAGTGGATAGTGTTGTTGTACTCATTAATACATTCATCAAACAAAACAGACCAAGGCCTCTTTAAGTTTACTTTATTTTCATTTACTTTACAGCGAAGTCTGTTTACAAGCGTTTGATTAAGCCTTTCGTTTAAACCATTAGAAGAAGGAGTATCAACAGCAGTAAAAATTAAGTTAATATTCTGATTCTTAGTGAAATTTTTAAATTCTGCAGAATTTATACTCGAGTATTGATCAGTGAGCAAAGTCTGAATCTTATTGCCTTTTTTTAAAACTAAATTTAATAAATTAATAAAGTCTGCAGGCTTCTGAGTTTTCGAAGTAATGGCAAATGCATATCTAGAAAAATGATCAACTAAAAGGTGCACATAACGTTTACTCGAGTTGTTACCTGAAAAACCACCGATGGTATCCATGGACATGATCTCAAACGGCTTACTGGCTGGACCTAACTGTGACAGGCGACCAAAAACAGCAGGAATACGAGATTTATTTTTGATACAAATGGAGCAGTTTCTACAAAATTGTTTAATGTAACTTCTAATTTTAACGTTATGAAAGAAAGGTACCAAAGTAAGCTCCATTTGTTTAGGCCCTATATGTCCTAATTTAATATGAGTGTTTTTTATCAATTCTTTTAAAAACTCATCAGAAATAATTACTTTATCAGAGTTTTTGTATCTATGAAATAGGACATTATTTTTATTAATTACGTTAATTTTTTTTGAGATTACGTTAAATTCTTTTTCTTGATCAGCAATTAAATTTTTAAGTTCCAAAAAATTTACAACCTTTAACTCTGAATTGGCCTCATGAGGCTCTAAAATTGGATTGCGAGACAAACAATCAGCTTCTTGGTTTGAAGAACCAGGAACATATTTTACTGTAAAATTAAACTGTGACAAATGTAACATTAACTCTCGAAGTTCATCATCAAATTTAGTATTAATTTTGAGATTTTCTAGAGGCTTGTGGTCTGAAAATACTTGAAAAGTTAATGGTAAAAGTAAATGCCTCCAGTACATTAAGGATTCTTTAATAGCTAGACATTCTAAAAATAAGGCTTTTTTTTTTTTTTGAACTTCATTTAATTTTTTTGAAAAGAAAGCTACTGGCTTAAAAATTCCATTATCCTGTTTTTGCTTAAGAACTGCACCTATTCCTTCCAGACTGGCATCTGTTTGGACAATAGTCTCTTTTTTTGGATCATAGATCGCCAGGCACGGTTCAGAACATAAACAATTTTTAACAAAATTAAAACTTTTTTCACATTCATCATTCCAAATAAAAGCAGCATTTTTCTTTAATAAATTATGAAGAGGGGCTAATAAAACAGAAGAATTTTGAATGTAGGAACGATAAAAATTTATTTTACCAAGAAATTGCCTGACTTGTTTAACATTAATGGGAGGAGGAAATTCTCTAATAGGTAAAACATTATCAAAAATAGGCTGAATAGAATTATTTTGAATAGTATGGCCTAGATATTTTACTTTAGATTGAGCAAAATTGCATTTTGACAAGCTTAACCTAAAACCTTCTTTTTGGACAGCTGCTAAAAGCTTTCTTAGGTGTACCAAATGCTCATCAAAATTTTTTGAAAATACTAATATGTCATCTATGTAATTTACACAAAAATCATCTAGGCCATTTCTTCTTAACACATTTCTAAGAATACGTTGGAAAATCGCCGGAGAGGTCTTAAGGCCGAAAGGAAGACATTTCCAATTATAATGACCAGTCTGGGTGACAAATGCAGTCTTATACCTATCCTTTAGTCTCAAAGGAACAGACCAGAAAGCACTATTGATATCAAGCACAGAAAACCACCGACAATCTCTGGCCTTTATTATTAAGTCCTCAATAAGAGGGAAAGGTTGACTCTCAGGAATGATTAACTTATTTAAAGCTGAAAAATCAATACACAACCTATCTTTCTTCTTTGACCCATCACTGTACTTCTTATAGGCTAAAGTCACTGGAGCAGCAAAAGGAGAAGTAGACTCTTCAATCAGACCTGCACTAAAAAGCTTACTAATTTGACTTTCAATCTCCTTTTGATCAATGATGTTACAGCGATAGGGTTTTCTATAAACATATCTATGTTCAGACAACTTAATATGTGCCTCATGATCTTTAACCTGACCAACATCAAACTTATCTCTAGCAAAAGCATTGTTAAACTCATTGATAGCCTTATTCACGAGGCACTTTTTATCAAAATCTAAATGGTCTAAATTGGCTTGCAGTTGGAGATAGTTAATAATTGGTTTATTAAAATTGCCATAGTAAAATTTTTTTGTATTAAGTTTCTGAAAAACATTTAATTTCTCGTCCTGGCAAAGACAATACTCTTTAATCAGATCAAGTCCAATCAATAACTCGTGATCAAAATCCTCATTATCTAAAACAAATATCCAAACAAATCTTGATTTCTTAAAAATTTTTAACTTTACTTTAGCGATACCACAAATTTTTCCATAGCCACTGACCATTCTGAAGGAGACATTATTCAGTTTATAAAAATCGATTTTCAAAAATTTCAACATGTTCTTACTGATAGCAGAAATATTAGAGCCAGTATCATAAGTCCCCTTGCAGAAATAATTTCGATTTAACGTTACGTTAACTTTAATCAGTGGCTGCAAAATTAGTTTTTTAATTCATCATCTGAAGTTACTGGAGATTCTAATTCTAACTTATTAATAACTTTTGGAGTTGAAGACTCCCTATTCTTGAACCAACAATTAGCTTCGGTATGTAAACGACGATAACCTTTACTCAAACAGTTTGGGCATGGTTTCCTGTCCGCAGAACCAGAGGCCATCTTCTCCGAGGATTTATTATTAAAAACTTTAGACTTGTTAAATTTATCATTGCTGGAACTAGAGACCAAATTAGAAAAATTTTGAGTTTTACTTTTACCATCAAAAATTTTATCCTCGGACTCGAATTTTTTTAACTTAGAATGCAAAATTTTAATGGACACAACTGAATTACGGTTAAGTGAATTTTGGATATGAGATGGTAAACCAACAACTATCAAGTCCAACATAACAAGATCAGACAGACTCCTATCCAAATCTAATAACATTTTTTCTTTTCTTACCGCATAATCGATGTAAGAACCATTCAAATACTTAAAGTTGAAGGCATAACGAATCGGCTTCCAGGATGTATCACCAAAAGTAGAAATTAGATCTGCCTTCCAAGATTTCCAATCAGCAGTGATACCCAACTTCCTCTGATTTACCGCAAACCAATCTGACATGGAACCATCCAGACATGACTTGAAAACTTCGATTTGTTTTTGACCAGTGAGAGAAGAGCGAAGACATTCTTTTTCGAACAGCTCACACCAGGACTCAGCATTTTTATTTTTGGGCGAAAATTTCTCCAACAAAAAGTGTTTTAAAATTTCTTTGAGCGACTCCTCTCGAGAACCAACAGGCTTAGCATCGGAGAGACCGGACTCATTGTGACTGCTACTGACAACCCTCGCCTCAGGCAGCAAATAGTTATTGAAGACGAAATTGCCATCCTCATCTTGATACAATTTAAGAACATCCGGAGGTAGAGTGACGTTGACGTTTCGATATTGGCCACGATTACGAATAACACTGACCGCAGACTTGATAGAAGGCAGCTCAGCCAAAGATTTATGAAGACCAATTTTCTGGAACTCATCAGGAAAACTGAACCAAATATCGTCACCCACAACACGGACACGTTTGACAGAAAGTACGGTGGTTTTATCAACACCTTCAGCAACTAGTAAAAATTGACATTTGACAGAAGTCATGACGAACAAAGTTTTTATGTGGAGTTACACAGCAAAAAAAAGCAAAAAGAACTCGAAAAAATTTTATGGAGTTTGACAGCAAAAAGCAAAAGAACTCAAAATTAGGAATTTAAAATTCCAATTTGTAAGTGAATGACTTGATTTAGGTAATTAAAAGCCAATTTGCACAAGATAAAATTTTAACTTTAATGTTGTTTCAAATATTACAAGTGAAATTGGAATTTTAAAAGACGATAGTTTCGAATACAAGACAAACACTTAGATGTGTACAAAACGACGATCGTGAATCGAATAACGAGAGGGTGAAGTACAGAAATAAACTTGACCTAGAAAATGAAATGATAAGATGGTGAACTCGGATGAAGGTGGATGAACTTAGACAATAGATATGAGCAACGAAACGAAGGCAAACGAACGAAATATAAAGTGGTGAACGAATTGTGGAAACAGACAAGTTGTGACAGAAAAGTGAAGCATGTGTGAGAGTGAAAATGTGATTTGAAATCGAACGAAATGAAAATTGGAGGCAAAATACGAAATACACGAAAGCATCAAAGTGTTATAAAATAAGCTAAGGGAATTAAGTAAAGGCTTATTTTACATATATATATATATATATATATATAAAATTCGTTTAAGGGTATTCCACTCGATCTAATTTGCACATAAATAAAGTTTCGTGAACTCGTAATCAAAAGCAGAGATTACTGACACGATTAAAAACAGTAGTGAAATTAGAAAATTCAAGATTATTATACACAAAGAAACAAACAAAGATACGACTGAATTTTATCTGTCTTTCTGAAACGACGATTAGCGGACGAATGAATGAATGAATGAGTTTGATAAATGAAATCGACGATCGTTACAAAGGAAAACAGTCATGTTGAGTATGGTCAAAAATGATGTCATTTAACAATAAGATGGTCGAGTCAAAAATACATGAAATTACATAACTTAAAGATAACATGATCGGAAATGGTAAATATTAGATAGTCAAATTGTGTCAATTTCCAAATGTAGGTCAAACAAAAATAAACATGACGAATACATGAAAGAACGAGAGTAAAGTGTGAGATTGTAGTTATTCGAAAAAGAAGAATGTTCTTTTTACATCCCCATACCCTGTAAACAAAAGAGATTAATAAATAGCGGACGGATACAGCTTTGAAACATGGTAAAAATTCGATTCTTGCTTCTGATAGCCGGAGTCAACCTGAAAAATTGAGCTAGAGATTTGTTGTAGGATTCTATATGGTCCAGTTCTGATTTTGTCCAATTTGTTCTTATTTAGAGGATTTCCATGTAAAACGAATACGAGGTCCCCTACTTTGAAATTACTTTTTACTTTGTTTTTGTCAAATCTTTTCTTGTTCATATTATGGTTTTTATATGAATTATTGAATGCGATTTCTCTGTATTTTGCTAAATCAGTTACGTTATCTCCAAATTTGGAAATTACTTTAATTTTTACATTGTTCATTAAATAATTCGGAGAGTATTTAGTGACACAGTGTATGGTGTCATTATATTCATTTACGCATTCTTTTAATAACAGGGACCAAGATTTCTTTTTATTTTTAATATTTTCATTTACTTTACATCTCAGCCTGTTGACTAAGGTCTGATTAAGTCTCTCATTGAGTCCATTGGAAGATGGACAATCTACTGCCGTAAAAATAAAATTAATTTTATTTTGATTAGTAAAATCTTTAAATTCTTTAGAATTCAGACCTCCTGGTTGGCTAGTAGATTTGAAATTTTGTTTCCTTTTTTGAGAGCTTTTTTTAAATAAAGTTATAAAATCTTTAGAATTTTGAGTTTTGGAGGTCAATATAAAGGCAAAACGAGTAAATAGATCAACTAAGTGACAGTATCTTTCTTCTGAATTATTTTTAGCAAAACCTCCTATTGTATCTATGGACATGTACTCAAAAGGTTCCTTAGCTGGTCCAAGGTGAGAAAGATGTCCAAATTTCATAGGTATTCGGCTTTTGTTCTTGATACAGACGGTGAAATTTTGGCAGAAGTTTGTTATGAGTTTATTAAAATTTTCATTATAAAAAAGGGGAAATAAAGTTAGCCGAATTTGATTGGACCCTATGTGTCCAAATTGTAAATGGGTTTTTTTTATTATTTCTTTGGCAAAATTGTCAGAAATTATAATTTTTTCTTTTGCTTTTTTATGTTTTGAAAACATTACATTTTCTATAATTATTACGTTATTAGTTTTAAGTTTTTTAAAATCGTTAAGTGCTGTTTTTTGATCTTCTATTATTTCTTTTATTTCTATGAGATTGACGACTCTGAGTTTGGAAGAGGCCTCAAAATGATCCAAAACAGGATTGCAAGACAAACAATCCGCTTCATTATTTGTTTCTCTCAGCACGTATTCTATTTCAAAATTGAATTGGGACAGTTGAAGCATTAATTTTTCAAGTTCATCATCGAATTTCGTGTTAATTTTTAAGTTTTCTAAGGGCTTATGATCAGAATAAACTTTGAACTTCAGTCCCAATAGTCGATGCCTCCAGTACATAAGGGCTTCTTTTATGGCCAAACATTCTAGAAAAACAGCTTTTTTTCTTTTCTGGGCCTCATTAAGTTTTTTTGAAAAGAAAGCAGTTGGTTTGAAAGAGCCGTCATCTTGTTTCTGTTTCAAAATTGCACCTATTCCTTCCAGACTGGCATCAGTTTGTACAATTGTTTCCCTATTTGGATTAAATATCGCAAGGCACGGTTCGGAACATAATAAATCTTTAATCTTTTTGAAACTTTCCTCGCATTTATCGTTCCATATAAAAGGTGTGTTTTTCTTTAATAGATTATGTAAAGGGGCCAGAATTATTGATGAATTAGGTATGTATGAATGATAAAAATTTACTTTACTGAGGAATTGTCTTACGTTTTTCTGATTTTTTGGGGTAGGGAAGTCCCAAACCAGTAATACATTATCAAAAATGGGGTGAACAGCATTATTTTGAATATAGTGACCCAGATATTTTACTTTATTGTGTGCAAGGTCACATTTGGTCAGATTAAGTCTGAACACTTCTTCATATATAGATGTGAAAAGTTTTTTTAATTGTTCTATGTGATCCTCGAATATTTTTGAAAAAATTAAAATATCATCTATATAATTCACACAAAAATCATCTAGGTCTTTTCTCTTTAATGTTTCTTAAAATTCTTTGAAAAATTGCGGGGCTAGTCTTTAATCCAAAGGGCATGTTTTTCCAATTGTAATGTCCAGTCTGTGTCACAAAGGCTGTCTTGTATCTGTCTTTCTTCCTTATGGGTATGGACCAGAAGGCACTATTGATATTGAGAACTGAAAACCATCTACAATCTCTAGCTTTGACAATTAAATCCTCATTATGGGGAAATGGTTGACTCTCGGGGACAATTATTTTATTTAATGCTGAGTAGTCGACACACATTCTATTTTTTACTTTCACACCTTTGGCATTTTTTTTTGTAAGCCAGTCACAGGAGCAGCAAAGGGTGAGGTCGACTCCTCAATCATATCAGCTGTAAGAAGCTTTGAAATTTGGCACTCTATCTCTCTTTGGTCGATGATGTTGCATCGATATGGTTTGCGAGATACATACTTATGTTCGGTTAGCTTAATTACAGCGCAATAATCCGTGACTTTACCAACGTCTTGTATACTCTTTGCAAAAATATAATCATAATCTTGAATGACCTTTCTCAGTTTCTTTTTCTTTTCATCGTCTAAATGTTCTAAATTTAACTCTGTCTTGGAAATTTTTACGTTACAATTTTCTAAATTATTATTTTTATCAAAAAAAATTTTAGTATTCTCTTTTTGTTTCTGAAAAACTTTTAAGTTTTCGTCTTGGCAAAGGCTAAATTCTCGAATTAGGTCTAAACCTATTAAAAAATTGTAATTAAATTCCTTTTTATCAAGAACGAGAACATAAACTTCTTTATTTTGTGAAAAAATATTTACTTTTATTTTGGCTATTCCTAAAACTTTCCCATACCCGCTGATCATCCGAAAAGATTTATTAACGAATTTAAAAGCCTTAACTTTCATAGAATTGATCAGGTTTCTATTGATTATAGAAATATTCGAGCCTGAATCATAAATTCCTTTACAAAAAATGCTATCGTTAAGGCATAAATTTATTTTAATCAGCGGGGGGGTGATTTAGTTTTTTGTTTCGTCATCGGATACGGAGTTTTCAATTTCTAATTTATTAATTGTTTTTTTATTATTTGGCTTATCTTTGAACCAACAAAGAGCCTCCGGGTGGTACCTTTCAGAAAAGCCTCTTTTTTCACAATTAGTGCAAGGTTTCTTTTCTGCACTGCCTGATTTTCTCTCATGTTGGTTATTATTATTATTTTTTTTGTTTGTCATTTCGAAATTATTTGTATTAGAAGTTTTATTTTTATTTGAAAAAGTTATATTTTTATTATTTTGGTCATTATTTTTGTCTTCCCTCTCAAATTTTTTTAGTTTGTCATGCAAAATCCGAAGAGACGTGACGACATTTTTTTAAAAAGAATTTTGGATGTGGACAGGAAGTCCCAAAATAATTAAATTTAATATTACAAGGTCGGGCAAATTCCTGTCTAATTCTAACAAATGGTTTTCTTTTTTAACAACAAATTCTATAAACGAACCGCTTATGTACCTGTAGTTGTAGGCGTACCATATTGGCTTCCAGGAAGAGTCAGCAAAAGTGGCTATTAGATCTGCTCTCCAGTCGGACCATGCAGTGCTTAGTCCGAATTTCTTCTGATTGATGGTGAACCAATCTGCCATCGATGTTTCTAAGCAGATTTTGAAGACTTCAATTTGTTTTTGGCCATCTAACTTAAACCGCTGTGACTCTCTCTCGAAGGCGTCGCACCAAGCGATGACATTTTTGTTTTTGGGTGAAAATTTCTCTATGGGAAAGTGCTTCATGATTCTGATCACTGACTCATCCTTGTCTTTCTTTGAGGTGATTATGGATTGATCGGCATCCTCTTTCAGTTTGGCTTGGTCGGAGGGTGAAAATTCTGGCAGCAGATAGTCCTTGAACACAAAATTCTCGTCGCTGTTGAGGTACAGTTTAGCCATGTCAGGAGGGATGGAGACATTGATTGTCCTGTATTGTCCCCTCGAACGTAGGACCGATACAGCGCTTTTTGGAGGACCCAAGGCCATAAGCTC
This sequence comes from Ericerus pela, assembly GCA_011428145.1. Taxonomy (NCBI): domain Eukaryota; kingdom Metazoa; phylum Arthropoda; class Insecta; order Hemiptera; family Coccidae; genus Ericerus; species Ericerus pela. The sequence continues at coordinate 533,905 of WOFM01000206.1, read as the reverse complement.
TTTGTAGAGTGTGGACTTTTGTAGTTCTTTGGGAAAGGCAAACCATATTCCATCTCCAAACAGTCGTATTTTTTTTATATTCACTGTGGTTGTTTTATCAGTACCCTCAGCCATTATTAACAATTGAATGTTGGTCAAAGCCATCGCGAATAAAGAAATATTTCGGATTTTAAAAAGAATTTTCTAATTTGTAAGTTCGTTTCCAGGTATTCCACTCGATCTAATTTGCACATAAATAAAGTTTTGTGAACTCGTAATCAAAAGCAGAGTTTATTGACACGATTAAAAACAGTAGTGAAATTAGAAAATTCAAGATTATCATACACAAAGAACCGAACGAAGATACGACTGAATTTTATCTGTCTTTCTGAAACAACGATTAGCGCACGAATGAATGAATGAATGAGTTTGATAAATGAAATTGACGATCGTTACAAAGGAAAACAGTCATGTTGAGTATGGTCAAAAATGATGTCATTTAACAATAAGATGGTCGAGTCAAAAATACATGAAATGACGTAACTTAAAGATAACATGATTGGAAACGGTAAATATTAGATAGTCGAATTGTGTCAATTTCCAAATGTAGGTCAAACAAAAATAAACATTACGAATACATGAAAGAACGAGAGTAAAGTTTGAGATTGTAGTTATTCGAAAAAGAAGAATGTTCTTTTTACATATATATATATCCACTTTTTGCTAATTTTGGCAATTTTTGGGAGTCTATGGAGCCTCCATGGTTTGACTTATGACAACAAAATTTTGGATAGTGTTAGAAGCATTCATGGGCTACATATTCGTGTTAAAATTTTTGAAATTCATCGGCTAGTTTCGGAGAGAGGAGTTTTCAATGTTTTGCAAAACTATCACGTAGTCATCACGATAATTCCTATAAATTTGAAGATTTTGGCTTGAAATTTTTATTACAGTTGGAGATTATTAGGGACTGGTTTGATATAGAATTTGAGCGAAATGGGTTGATTGGTTTTTCAATGGCAGCCATGACAAAATTTGACACTATTAGAAAATACACAATTAAGGCTGTTGATGCGTGGAAGAGATACTCTAAATTAAGAGTCGAAAACTCCCGAAAAATTATGACAAATTCTCTGTGTTGGATAAATTGAGTCAATCAAAACTCACAGAACTCAGTCATCTATATAAACTTTAATTGTTTTTTCAAGGATTACCGAAGTGCATATATCTATTCCTTAGATGTAACCAATGAATAGGAAAAATAAAGTGCTGACTTACTTTTTTTATTTATACAAAACATATAAGCCTTCCTTGCCTTAGAATTTCATTGATATCTCCCAATCCCAATGCACAATTTCATCCTAATTTCCACAGATTTGCAAGCTAACAAATCAAAATGATTCATCATAATTTCAGCTCAATCCGAAGTTTGGTTCTTAAAAACTGATCGAGTTCATACAATTTGAATTATTTAATTTGATACAATTTAGGCAATTTCTTCATAACCACATGTACAATTTCAATGAAATTTTCATAGAATTTTGAGCTGACATATGACAACATCTCCGCAAAATTTCATTTTTCTGAAAGCAACGGTTCTTTTACAATAGTTTTCGATAACATCGATTGCAAAGGAATTAAATTGAAATTCGGTGAATACTAATCCCATAGGTCGCTGCGGTGGTGAAATGTGGAATTAATTGACATGTTGCAGAAATTTTAGGGATAAGACAAGGAGTGAAATGACTTGTATATTCAATAGACTTTGGCTCATACGACTTTTGGCACAATTTTCTATTTAAGAGTGGGGTAACATTTTATTTTTACATTGGAACTCTCATAAGAAATACAATTTTCCCACATTTTTAAGTACAAAATTGTCCAAAAAACTTTTTTTAAGTGAAATTTAAGTGAAGAGAGGTTAAAGTGACGTTTGTGAATATGAGCCTTTGCAACAAATGTTGAAAAATTGATTAACCCTAAAAGTAACAATAAGAAAGCTTTGATTAGCGGATTTTGCTAGGCCTAAACTGCGTATGATTATTATGATTTATGACTAATAAAGTATGAGTTAAATATTGCGATCTTAATTCTGAAGATATACGAATACGATGATACCGATGATACCGAAGGATATACATAATAAAAAGATCGCTGAAATTCTCTAGCTTGATTAAAATTAACAAAATTTTCTCTTTTTCCACATCCGAGCGAAGCTTGGTGAATCAGATAATTTTAATTACATGAAATAAATTACTTGGATACCTAGTTGAAAAGAATTTCTCAATGAAATATTGAATTTAAATTCATAAATGTGACGAAAAATTGAAATTTCCAAAAATTACGTATAGTTTTCTCACGACATTTAATGTGTTATGCGCGTATTCATCTTCAACGCTCATTAGATGCGGGTGCTGCCCCCGCCACATATCACATGGCTACTCAAGGAGGAAACTGATTTCATCGAGGGGTAACGTTACATAATTTCGGGGGTGCGGGATGTGGCGACAAAGAGCCATAATATCGTCATCACCATATTGGAACCTTTGTATAATTTCATGGGTACTTGTCGGATGTGTCGTCTCTGATACAGTCCCGATGATTTTTTTTAGTACGAGATCGAATTATTCGCACCTCCAGAGTCTACGTTAATAATTGATTCGATGGTAAAACTTCCAATAACATTTTTGTAGTTTAAAAAAACCTTACGAATAACTGACGAGAATGCCATACGTAACCACTGGCGCTAAACGGAATTCGAAATAGATCGAGTGCGTTAAAAGAGAAACAGGCGAATGAAAAAATTAAGAATTTAATGAGAAGGTTAATAAGAGAAAGGAAAAGATACCTGCGCCAGATTTAACATGTAATACGGCTGTTCGACAACAAAACAAAAAAATATTAACTTCTTCCCTCTCCCTCATATAGTTATCAGGGAAGTGGTTGATATTCACCCTGCCTTTCATCTTTATAAATAACATCTTTCAAAAAGTTATCATTTTTTATATATAAGGGAGAGGGAAATATCGTGAAATTATTTTATACAGGTTTTAGTTTTCATGGAAAGATACAAGACTGCGCAGATTACCACAGGTAGGGTAGCTTGAAGGAGGTTTAAAGTTCGTTTAGTTTGTAGATATGGCAGCACTTGACAAAAAATATTACCGAAATCTTCGTAAGTAGGCAGGGAAACGAAGAACGTGGTTTGCAAAACAAGCGGTTTTATATTTTTCCCTTAGCCTATTGTTTCTAACGACGCAGACGAAAATATAGGCCTACCTTCGTTCATGCTGCGTAATGTAATTGAGTCAATAAGACGATTAGTAAGACTCGCGATGATGCAAGACGTTCAACGTCGGTAATACTCGAATAATGCGTTGAAATTCGTTTAGAAAAATTTTCGTGACACTTGGACAATGCATTCGTGCGCGGCAAGAGTTTCATTTTCAGAAAATTAAGCGAATAAACGGTTCTGCTACACACGACAAGCGACGAATAAATAAATGATACGGGCTATAAAAATACGAAAAAAAGAAAACAATAGGATAGGGAGAACAGAGAAGAAAAGGTCGACTGCGACATCATCGGCGGAAAATGGGGGATGGAAAATCGATTTTAATTTTGTTTAATAGCAGTCAATCGGCTAACATCATTTTCCGCTCGTTACTCGCACTTCATAAAGACAAAAAGTTGACGCGCACATACACGCACGGCACCAATTTTTATGATAGGCTACAGAAATTTACTCACTTGCTGTCGCACAAAGTGCGAACGTTTTTGAAAACATGGGATCTATTTTTTTTTAATTTTTTTTTTTTATTACCACATTTGTTATGGAGGATGTGGTGGAATTCTGTAACGCATAAAGAGGCAATAACAACGAAGTACAGTCGGTTCATTTTTTACCTATACAAAATTCATACTAAAAATATCTCTTCCCCGCACCAACCGCGGTAAGTGTGTATTTTCAAAGAGTGTCAAATTTTATAATGGCTACCACTCGAAAACCAGTCGACCACTTTCGTTCAAATTCAATATCAAACCAGTCCCTAATAGTCTCCAACTGCCATAAAACTTTTAAGTCAAAATCTTTTAATTTACGGGAGTTATTGTGATGACAACATGGTGGGTTTGCCAGACTTTGAAAAACCATCCCTCCGAAACTAGAGGATGAATTTCAAAAAATTTAACTCGAATGTGCAGCCCATGAAAGCTTCTAACACCACCCAAAGTTTCATTGTCATAGGTCAAACAGCGAAGGGTCTACTCCGAAAAAGTACTAAAATTAGCAAAAAGTAGAAATATATATATATATATATATATAGTGTACAGGAAAAATTTAAGTGACATATATATTCGTGATATACGACTCAGGATTGGCGCTTTTCCACAGGTCCCGCTCCCAGGTACAGCCCAGTTGTATTCTCCTTGGAAAATACACTAAAGTAACGTAATCTGTCATTCTGACTCGTAGAAACATAATTATACAGAATTCCGTCACTAGAGATGGCGAAAAACTTTAAAAACTACACAGGATAATGCTAATAAGGATGAAATATTGTTCAAAAGTACTTCATAAAATTTATGGCTGACCATTCGAGCAGACTAGTCCGACGGTGCGTCATTTGGGACCGAAAATGGACCGTAAGCGGACTTCATACTATGTCCCAAAGCTTCTCTTGTCTCATCAATTTAAAAAGAAGAAAAAATAAGATTTCTTATTCCCAATTTTCAAAAGAATTTATTAAAGAGGGATAAACCTCATTCGATCAAATAATTTTACTGGCTGTGATCGACTCGACAACAGACTAATGAGCACGATTTGGGCACTTCGATTTTTGAAACGGATAATAGGTATCTACGTACCAATATCAAAAAAACGTTAATTTCTCAAGACGATAGTCAGTAAAACTGATAATAGATATAATATTTTATAATAAAAATTCTCAAGGCAAATGTGAGAAAATCAGAGAATTTGTAAAAATGCGGGAAGAATAAATATCTCTGCTGCGCATCAACCGCGGTGTGTATTTTCCAAAACTGTCAAATTTCGTAAGGGCTGCCATTCAAAAACCAATTGACCGATTTTGCTCAAATTCGATACCAAACCAGTCCTTAACTGTCTCCAAACTGCCATAAAAATATTTTAATTTACGGGAGTTATCGTAATGACATGGACGCTTTGCGGAACTTTGGGAACCCCTTCCTCCTTCGAAACTAGCGGATGAATTTCAAAAATTTTAACACGAATATGTAGCCCATGAATGCTTTTAACACTATGCCAAGTTTCATTGTCATAAGTTAAGCAGCAGAGGCTCCACAGACTCCCAAAAAGTGGAAAAATTAGCAAAAAGAGGAAATATATATATATATATATAGTGTACAGAAGAATTCGAGTGACGTATATATTGGTGATCTACGACTCAGGATCGGCGTTTTTACACAGGTCCCACCATTGCACCGAATGCAAAAGTTTCATTTTCCTTGTAAAATACACTAAAATCAACATGGTTTCTAAGAGAATCTTGTGACTACCTTTTCAATCGATGACATTAAAACTGAGATGAGTAATTCGGATTTCCGGAGAAACTAAGCTCAAAACATAAAATAATCGCGAATGTTTTTTCCACCATTACAACTCGAAGACATTTGAAAAGTGAGCGACTCGATTCAATAATTCTTCTCACAGGGCCGAATGCAAAACATTTCCTTAATATTTTTTTCCCTTAAAAAATTCGTAAGGAAGGTTTTTAAGGAAATTTTCTAATTTTAGTATTCTAAAAAGTTACCTTAAATAATTTAAGGAGGAATATGTAAGGAAAATTTTAAGGTACATTAGACAGTACCTTAAGGATGAAAATATTCCTTAAAAGTATATAATTCTCGTTTATTACATTGTTCAGTTTACTGTTGTTAGTTGTATTAGTTTATTGAATTTGATTTTTACTTTTTATACAAAGACAATGGATTTAATATATCTGTTAGATCTAGAAGATATCATTTATCAAATCCCATAGAGAAATTTTAGTGATTGTTTGAATTCTCTTGAGTTTTTTTCTGAGAATGAATTCTACAGACATTTCCGATAAGCCAAAATGCTCTAGTAGAATTTTAATAGGCTGGAATTTTTACAATTGTACAGAAGTATAATATTGATTTTTTCTAACTATTTAAATTTGAAAAGCATCAAATAATAGAAATTGTTTTACCATTGGTACAAGATTTTCTATCACCCAATGGTAACAACAGCTGCCCAGTAAGTCCTATGCTACAGCTTCTATGTGCTCTTTGGTTTTACAGTTCAGGAAATTTTCAATTAAGTTTCCAGTTTAAAAGTAACTGATAAAACAATAGATGTATTTTAGCAAAATTTTATGATATACTTGTTATTTGTTGACAGACAGTAAATGGTGATTTAGCAAGTATACATCAGTCTACAATCAGTAGACTAGTGAAAAAGGTGTCTGTTGGTATATGTAGGCACATAGCTGACTATATCAAATTCCCTGATAACCTAAGGCAGGTGAAAAGGGATTTTTTTGCTGTGAAATAATTTCTAGGTGTGGTGGGATGCATTGATTGCACCCACATACCAATTCAGTGCCCCGACAGTGAAATTGGTGAGCATTATAGAAATAGAAAAGGCTGGTTTTCATTAAATGTGCAAGCAATTTGTGGACCTAATTATGAAGTATACGATTTGGTTACATGTTGGCCAGGATCTGTCCATGACAGTAGAATTTTTGATAATTCTGGTGTTAAGTTGAAATTTGAAGAACGAACATTGCAAGATAATTTGAAAAATTATTGAGAAACTCATATGTTTGTTTTTCATCAATTCAATTTTCTTACATGTATTTAATTAATTGTTCTATGATTATTATTGGGTGATAGTGGATATCCCCAAACAAGGTATTTGTTTACTTCAGTTTTGAATCCAACAACCCCTGCAGAAATGAGGTACAACAGAGCCCATATTGCTATTTTTAATTATGTGGAAAGGTATTAATATTAGTTTGATGATTATTGTCAACATAATTATTTTTCAAATTCAAATTTTATTGTATGGTGTTTTTATCTTCACAAAAATAAGACATTTGGAATTTTGAAGCCCTGTTTGATAAGTTGTAAGAAAATTGATCTCTCCTCATTGCCAAAATTCTTCCTTTTCCTAAAATTTATGAGAGGCATTAAACATAAAAAACGAACATTTTTGGAATATAGCTATGTGTAGTACTTACTGTTGAGAAGTCATTTTAATTCGACAGCTTACAGAACAAATTACTAGGCACAGTACTTTTACTATACATATTTTATAATAACATTTACACATTTGTTACAAAACTATTGTTAATAATCATCAATAGTTTAATTTGAAATACTATCACTGATAATTTAACAAATTTCTATTGGTTCAATTTGGTTTGTATACTTGACAACGTAGCATTTATTTAATTCCTTAAAACCAGATAAGGAGATCTTTAGCATTTCAACTTAAGGTACTTTAAATTAAAGGGAAGTTTTTGCATACTACTCTTCCTTAATTTTACACCTTAAACATAAGGAACTTTTGGGTAAGGGAAATTATAATGAAATGTTTTGAATTTGGCCCTCAAACTTTTCAATGAAATTTCATCACAAACTAACAACGGTTCATCGCAATTATCTTAACGACAGACCTTGACCGTAAATAATCAATGAAAAAATAGTTTGGTCTTTAAAATAAATACTTTTTAGAATTTTTTTTTTTTTTTTCATGTTAAATGCCATTTTTTTGTAAATAACTTACCCTCTCCTGAAGCTTTTGTCATCATAATTTATTACCATAAAGATAATTAAAGAGCATTACGAATGGAATTCAGTAACTGGAATAGGGTACCGGACATGACTCTCAGAATTACTTTAAATTAATGGGAGAGATAGTCTAAGGCCTGTGAATGAAGGTTCTGAAATTTTTTTTGAAAAATATTAAACAGAAAGGAAGATATAAGATGTCAAAGTTGCGCTGTACCAAAAGCGGTACCTCGATGCGCACCCTGTTGTGAATGTCATAGAATTGACGTTTTTGTATTTTTCATTATCTGAGGTTGCTGGACAACTCATTAATACTTCATTTTTAAGTAGGTTTTTGGTGAAAATTTACTGAACAAAATTGACTTTAAAAAATGACTTTGAAGCAAGGGTGGGCGCACATTTCATTTCAGGACCTAAGAAAAACTCAGAGCCTCAAAAAACAATATTATTGATGTATCACTCGATAACATCCAAGAATATTATCTTAATTCCATTTCTTGGGCTACAGGGGGCTAAATGAAGGGTTAAATCTAAAAATGGGTTGCAAATATGAACTCAGCCCTCAAAGTAAATAACTCCCCAGGCACCACCAAAAATTTTTTTCAAGGCTGTGCTCTAAAATAAAAACAAATAAGGAATAATTGGTTTTTGATTTTCTTAGTTTTTATTGTTTTTCAATGTTTTGAATTTGTCTATAAATATGGGGGTGGGGGTGCAAGTGCACATCCTTTCATCCCCTCTCTCACAGTCACCATGAACTTTCTAAATTAATAAGCTTAACTAAACCAATGTTCATTTACAGGAGAGTGAGGAATGAATGAATGAGAAACCTGTGAAGGAGGTGAAAAGTTTGCTGCTGTGTCAATTCTATGACATCACACCCACTGCTCAAAAAATATCAAAATGTTCATTGACAACTCAACTTTACCATTCATTTTCTCCCATTCTATCCAACCAATTTTAATGCTGTTTTCACTGATATTTTTTATTTTTTTTTAAATAATTTGAAAATATGTTTATTGAAAATCATGTCCGGTACCCTGTTTCGAGGGCAACACTCCGCTATAGATAAACTCTAAAAAGTTAAAATAAAATTTTTTCTCATTGAAAATGAAAATAAATTTTAATATCTTTGCCACGTATCTACCGCGGTAAGTTTTTTTTTCTCCAAAAGTGTCAAATTTTGTAATGGCTGCCATTTGAAAACTATTGGACCAATTTCGCTCAAATTCAATACCAAGCCACTCCCTCATAGTCTCCAACTACCACACAAATTTAGTTAGACATTGCCAAGTTTTTGGAAATTAGAATTTTCTTTCAAGTCAAAATCTTTTAATTTACGGGAGTTATCGAGATGACAACATGGTGGGTTTGTAACACTTTGAGAACCCCTTCCTCCGAAACTAGCGGATGAATTTCAAAAATTTTAACACGAATGTGTAGCCCATGAAAGCTCCTAACACTGTCCTAAGTTTCATTGACATAGGTGAAACAGCGGCGACTCTACAGACATCCAAAAAAAGCCAAAATGAACGAAAAGTGGATATATATATATATATACTATGAAGAGAAGAATTTGAATGACCTATATATTCGTGATATACGACTCAGCATAGTCGCTTTTCCACAGGTTCCGCCACTGCACTGAATGCAACAGTTAATAGAAAATATACTAAAAAGACGGATGCCGTAAAAGGTCGGTTAAGTACTTACTCACGTATCTGAAGAACAATGATCAGATTTTAATGTAATTGCATTCACATTATCCACAAACACTGTAAAACAACTGATAAAAATTTCGCCCTTAAATCAGATAAATTTTGTTCACAATATATTGTAACTCCTAAAACGAATTCCAAAGTTGCAGATTTTCAACGATAACTTACACAATACAAAATGGATTTGAACGATATTTCATCCAAACAATTCTTTAACACGGCAGAACAACTCATTAAACTTTCATTACCGAGTATTTTACTGTTACAGATAAATTTTGTTTGCAATAAATTGTTCTCAGATACTGGAAAAAATTCCACAGTTCTCACAAACCAGCAAACCAATTTGAACGAAATTTCAACAATCCATGAAAATTTTAGCGTGAAGTATTGTACTGCGTCAGCGAAACTTGGTTGATAACACACTAACTACTATAACTAAATCAGAAATAATGCAGATGACCAAGAAATGAAAAGTTTATGTAGGAAGTAAACGAATATTACTGTTCTGTCCGGAGAGAGTAAGTTGAGTATATTAATTTTACTGGGATAAACAATTCTCCAGCCCCAGTAATTAGCATCAGTCGTTTGTGAAGGAATTCAATTTGGAAACAAAAAAAATTATAATCGCCAAAGACACTCAAGACACAGACCGCAATTCACAAGGATTCAGAAAACTACGCAGGTGAAGCCAATAACAACAAATTTTTGTTGTCCCTTTTAGTGTGATTATTTGAAGTCCATTCTGCAGAGTCTGCTCGTCGATACACTTTAGTGGAACAGAGAAATGCAAATTAAGCTTCTAGAAGTTCACGCCAAAAATTCCAACCAAGTCGATCACGCGCAACTTAGTGGAATTACCTCATTGTTCTACTACCGTCTGTAAAGGTAGAATATCATTTGCATTCACATTTCTGATGAAACTATTCGTTTTTTTTTAGTTCACGTGGTTTTTCCCTCTTTCCGTTCATGCAAGCCCAGTAATATTTCAATAATTTTTGGGTACTTTATCCGGAGTTTCGTATAAAAAAACGGGCTTGCACGTTTATCATACTGATACTTTACACCAATACTTAATTTTCCATCGCCTGTACGGAGTTGCATTCTAAAACTTTTTTTATAAACTTGTCCTTACCTAAGTTTGAAACAAATCAAAGGAGTAACTTTTCGGTATTGCATTTCTTCACAGGGCCCTTAAAATTAATGAGGCCCGGAGCCCGGGCCCCTTATACCTCCATAAATTTAGGTCTGCGTTCGTAGTATTTCTACACATGCAAGAACGATACATGCAAGTACCACCAGTGCCTGAAGAATTACTTACCTTGACAAAGTTATATATATATATACATATACATATAATGTGTGTGTGTGTACAATATAAACATATACAAGTTTAGGTTTATATATACCTAATTGAAAACGGAGAAACTGTAAGTATTACTCAAGTATCGTTCTTGCGATCGGCCATTAGACCCTAAAAAGTTTACTACAGGCTGAAACGGAGGCACTGACCACACAGGTGTGAGTATTCCATATCAGTTTGGTTCAGATAACAAATGCCATGTTTCACGACTAAATATAGGTTTACGACTCAGATTAAGAATTCGGTATTCAACTTCCAACATTTTATTGTTCAAATTATTTTCTAAATTTGAAAACGAACAGCACAAAAACTGTTGATGACAGACTATTCAACGCAGAACAAACGAAAGAGGCTCAATTGAAAACGGAAAGCGAAATTATAGAGTTCCAATTTCTGACGACATTGCGCTTTTAAAAAATGAACCACAGAGCTTTAAAAATTGATTTTACTTAATTTCTAGCCCCAAGTTCTTCATTCGTTGATTGAAATAAACCGCCACCATCTTCGATCTCTCCCAGCCTTTTAGATCTATACCCTCTTGAAAAATTACAACTCATTACTCGTTCTTCAGTTTTGAATAATAGATAACAAGTCGACAAAATAAATATGGATGGATCGGTAAAAGGAAGTAAAGAATGTTGTAAGAAAATGTTCAAATAAAACGAAGCAATTAAAGCGACGAAAAAAGTATTTGAACTCGAGTTCAGTTTTCTAGGTACAGTTGTTCTCATAAAAGTAGAGCTGAAGTTGAACGTTCGTAGCGTCTTTATCAAAACTATTTTTCTTTATTTGGATTAAAGAAAGGTGAATTTATATCGAGCGGGACGAAGTGTACGAACATATTTCTTGTTTTCTTCAAATCGGAAAAATGATCATATTTTTTCGCATTATAAATATACATTCTTACGAGTGGACATATATGTAGAGCCTACTACTGATCTGAACATTTTATTTGTGCAATCTAAAAAAACATTTGTTGGCCAGATTGTGATCACTCGACACTCGTCAGCATCATAGAAAGCAGAAATGCGGCATCAAGGAAACGTGTAGGTAAACCAAATTTTAGTTCGATCTAAACGACGAATACAGAAAAGAACAATGTGCTGTGTGTTCACCAAACGCGGAGAAAGAGAATAATTACAGGATACCTTTCAGAATGACAACGTCTAGAATCGATAAATACGTTGGGAGCGGCCCTTTCGCCAACTGCTCCGTTATTTTTGGTCTTAGCGACGGGCATTACGTTTGTCATGGCGAAAAAGGACAACGTCTAACGTCGAAATTGGGCTGTTCGGTGCGACTTCGAACAACAGCAATAGCAGCAATAGCAGCAGCAGCAACAGTAGTTTGATTCGGGCTCAGTATGGATTAAGTTGTGATCGGATGAATTTATGTCAAATGGCCATTTTCATTGTTATTGTCATCGTCGTTGTCGTCGTCGTCGTCGCCATCATCACGAAATTTTTCGCCGGCTCGAACGCGAATCCGTAAAAGCACACGGCGTACGACCCCGGAGTGACATAACGATTTCACACGAAAAAAAGAGCTGGCAAGGAGGGATGGCGAGGGGGGTTGACAACGCCGAGTGCACGAGACGCGCGTACAATTTCGATAGGAAAACTGAAGAGAGAAAAAAAAAGGAGGTTGGTCGGCGTTTCGATGTCAGCCGAGAGCAGAAAAAATGTGAGGAGAAAACGAGCGAGTGGGAGCTTTGGACGTGGAAATACGCAGGCGCCATTCAAGAGGGTCACACACAGTAAACGCATGCACTTTCATCATCCAACTTTGACATTCATCACGAGAAACATCTCCTCGTGTAACTTAGGTACATATCAAATCGTGAAATCGTTAGAAATCGTTACATCTGCGTGAGTGAAAAAATTTTTAAAGTCCTTAGCCACCGATTCGCAGGCGAAAGGAATGCGTGTTTTATGTTGCGTCAAACAGGGAGATTATTTGACGGAACATTTCACAATCGAGGAAATTAGTGAACACGCGTTTTTTAACACACGTTAAAGTGTAAAAAACCAATTTACATTTACAATAAATTCAACAAAACGATGTCGAATTCCAAATGCGCGAAAATACTGCAAACAGCCACCGATAGTTATCAATATCTAGCAAACATATCGATCGATTGAAATTTCACTATTACAGTTTCAAGTAAAATAAGTAAAGTAACACCCGGCGCCGTAAATATGGAAAATGTACTTCAGGCAACGTAGGGGACTTGTTTTTCTCCAGTAACTTGTTTTTTTCTCCAAAACTACTGAATGAATAGGCAACAAACTTCTATAAGACTTGCACATACATTGGAACAATGTATCGAGAAAATTTCAGCCCGATGTCTTTCGTAGTTTCCTCAGAATCCCGGAAAAACTAATTTCCCAGGAATTTTTTGTACTATAAATTTTTAAAATATACGCTTTTATAATATACTATACAGTCAGTTACCACCCAGTACAAAATAAAACCATAGTCGTATGTCCGAAACTATTTAAAAACATTAAAAAACTTGAAAACAAAAACTGATCTGTTTGGGACTTAGACTCACGCCTCCAAGATAGAAAGCACACTTGGCTAGCCATGTACTGCAAATTTCTATCCTCAAGGAAGAATGAAATGAGTAATAAAACATGCGTCTGGGTGGTAGGGCGACTGCCGCGCTAAAATATTGTGCAAATGTTTAAACCTGAACTAAGTTCTGTAGAGTAGTAACTTCAATAAAAGCGAACAAAAAAGGTAAAGAAAAAGCGTTCAACAGTTGAAAAAGGTAATACGTGTATTAATTTGTACCGGTGATTCACAAATCAACAACGATCGAAAAGTAAATGTTTTCTTTTAAATACTTTTATTCAGCGTCGAAGAAGAAAATTAGCAACAACATATCATATAAGAAACTAATAATAAAAATAATTCAAAACTGAAAGGTATTCCAGTTAAAACAAACCCCTGGGAAATCAAAAAATTGTTCATCGCTCGATGTAAAATATAAATTAACAAGATATAGTCGAGAAAAAATTTTTTAACAAAAAACTATTAGATGGTTCAAAACATGATCCACACGCAGTAGAAAAGAAGGACCATTTTCTTATTTTGAACAATTTTAAGAATTTCAAGTTCATTCGTTCCAAACATATTTTTAAAATTAAACAATGTTGCTTTGTTAAATAAATTTTCAGTAGAGAGACATAGTACGTCATTGATACAGATATTAAGGGAGGGGCTATCTTTAAACCCTTTTTTTCGGTCCTCCGACTGAATAAATGATTTTTGTTCAACAATAGAAGCATTCGAAAGGAAACTAATGAACTTGCTTCACTACAATCGCAACCAGTTTTCAAGGGTAAGCGGTATTTGATAACATTTTTGCAGGATCTCATGCAACATATTTCATTCATTTCGTCTAAAGTACGAAAACAACTTTTAAATATTCATAATCGTGTTCTAATGCTTACTGTCTGAAGACAGGCAACTCCGTCCATCCCTTCATCAGCAGTTTTTTACTTCGATAGTTTTTTTCATTCAGTTAAGAATTCTGATGTATCAGAGTTCCTATCATTTGTGTGATCTCTTTAACCAACTTGAAGAAAGAAAGAGGTTCTACATTCGTTCGGTATTTTTTGAAAAGTATGTGCAATAATTTATTGTACACTGATAACTCTGCAATGACTACTGATTCTGATGATTCAGGATTCATTAAAAAGAGGATGGTCCAGATATGGTTCCAATTAAATTTTTGTTGAGATCAAATCAATTCCTGATCCGAAATTACGAACCAACAATTATTTAAAATTCAAATAATTTCTGCGAAAATTTAATATTTAGGAGTTTTTTTGGTTCTTAATTAATCAGGAATTCACGGTAAGATTTTCAAAATGAAAGGTCCAATATGGTAGATCTGAAATTCTAAATTGAACGAATCTGAGAGAAACTAATTAGGTACATAGGCACAATGGCGGATTATTTACTGGGATCCTTTTTATCACAATTATTATTTAGAAAATTGAAATTAAAAATTTAAAAATTATGAAAAAATTCTAATAAAAAAATAAAATCGACTTTAAAACATTTAGAAAAAACAACTAATAGGAAAAAAAAAAATTGTTAGGACGTTGGAATAACATATTTTTTTCTGAATAAAACTTGTTTTCAAGTTGATGTCAAATCTTTAGCAACATATCGAATTTAACAGATAACAAGTTTACACCTTTATTATACTGATACCTATCATAGAAAACTGCATCATGTTAATCCAGAATAATATTAGTGTACCGTTTAAAAAAAATACAACCATTGCATTCATTGCCATGACGAGACCTGAGAGCGTGACGAGTGGAAAAACGCCGATCCTGAGTCTTAGATCACGAATATATAGGTCACTCAAATTTTTCTGTACACAATATACATATATTTCCAACCTTTTACTCATTTTGACAGTTTTTCGAGTCTGTGGAGCCACAATTTTCTAACCTATGGCAATGAAACTTGAAATAGGGTTAAAAGCTTTCACGGGCTACACATTCGTGTTAAAATTTTTAAAATTTATACGCTAATTCCGGAGGTAGGGGTTCTCAAATTTCTGCAAATCCACCATATTTTCATACCAATAACTACCGTAGATTAAAGAATTTTGGCCTGAAATTTTCATGGTACCTAGAAACTGTCAAGTACTGGTTTGGTATTAAATTTCAGCAAAATCCATCAACTGGTTTTCGAATGGCAGTCATTACAAAATCTGACACTCTTGGAAAATAAACACTTATCGTGGTTGATGGGCGGGAAAGATATTTAAAATTTTTTTTTTGTCAGTTATTTTATTTCACTATCTTTTAAAAAATGTTTTTTTTGTTATTTCAAAAATATGTAATAAAACCTTTTCAAATGTGTTCATTTTCATCTACCGAATAGACCTACAACAATGATGGATTTCAGTAAATTCAACACAAATTATTCAAACGTCTGTTCGCAATCTACATAATTTCTTCAATTTCACTCTAATTCAAGGTATTCATAGTAATGAATGTTCCAACCTGGTAAAAACGATAACTTTATAACTCTTCAAAATATTCATATCATAAAAAACAAGCCACTCGCAAATTTTCTTACAAAGTAAAACTTCTTAAGCACGGGTGGTGAACTGACGAGAGTGCAGTTTCTGTTACGAAAAACAATGATGCTGGCGGGAAAATACATGCGCCCCCTTCGACTAATTTCGAACACATATTAAGTGATATACGATCGTCGCTCATGTGTTTTGACGTTTTGAGATCCTGAGTTAAGCTTCACGATTCATTTTTTAATCGAATCACACGTTGGGAACCCTGTAACCCCAAAAACGGATTAGGACAAATTTATTTATGTTTTACTGAGTGATGATACATTGTAGGATATGTTTTTGGAGTTGCGAAAGTTTCACTTATAACGTGTGACCTACAAGGCTCACACTTCCGTTTTTATCAAAAAACAAAAATCAATCATAATTTTCAGTGAGACTCCAGATTGTTTCCCCTATCAACTGTGCAAACCATTTTCATTTACCAAACAAAATATATCGCTATTGGCAAAAGGAAGCAAAGTGAGCGGCATCTGGTGACCAATTTTTGACTACTGAAAATAGGAAAGTGATATTCAAGTATGTGCATTTATATGGAGTTTTATCGATTTTCAAATTGAGATATCTTGAAGAAAAATACGTTAATAAGTGTATTTACGTTCATTATTGCTTTCCTGTTTAAAATATTACTTGAAAAAATTAAATTATCCACCTCTTTATCTCTCTAGCACGTAAATTGAAGTCCCACGTAAATTTCCCATAAGGAATTGATAAGGAATCTGAAAATAGGTAAAAGCGTTAGCGCTCCTACAGGGATTTCCTCTTGCGAATACACGAGAAATGTCTGCATCCTTTTCAAATACGTCTGTATCGAAAGTGAATGAATCGAGGGTGTACATACGATTTGAAAAGATCACTGTAATGACACAAAACGTTTAATAAATTCACCTCAACAGCTTGGTTCATCCTTGGCTAGTTTTTAAGCTACTAGCCGGCTACTTAGGGTACTATTCTGTTGACAGTTGAATTCACTACGTTGTTTCAACTATATTTAAAATCAACTTAAACTTGGAAATTCACCGCATGAGATTCTAATGAGATTCTTATAAGACTATCTGCCAAATTAAAGTTGACTTTAAATCGCTAAAATGGCGTAATGACTTCAACTGTTTGCAGAATAGTGTCCCAAGAAGCTGACTAGTAGCTAGAAAACTAGCAAAGCGTTTTCAGGCTTCAATTTTTTCCGATTAATAATAGACGAATGTAGGTATTTTTAGAGATGTCATTTTCGTGTAAGTCGATCGAATGAACCACTCATTAGTGAGTGAGAACAGTAGATGTTATTATCATTTTTGAGACAATTTCCGGACGCTCATCATGCGACAACCGACTAAGGTTACGCATCAAGGGCGTGGTTGAGGAGTCACAAAAAAAACCAAAAAAAAAAAAACATACATTTCTATGCAAAGATCACCCGACGAATTAATACGTATACACCTATCACGTCAATATACAATTTTTAGTCTTTGATTTTCTGCTAGTTGAAAATACCTCCCAGAAGAATCTCGAATTATCCACGCCATTGCTACTACGCACATACACAGCTACACTTATTCCATATTTAATAGGCGACATCATCATTGCCACAAAAAAGAAGAAAAAAAATTCAAAAAATAAGCTTATACTCTGACTTGCCAAGAAAACTGTCGACGAAGCGAGAAAAAGTAAAGAAAAAAGACCAAACAACGTTTCGAAAAATTAAATTAAAAATTAGAAAAAAAAATTCTTCATTTTTTTAAAAACTTCTTTTCCTAACTTGACAGAGAGTAGAATTTAGTTATCGATTAAAGAGTATTTGCCACTGCGGTATTACGAAATTCAGCGAGTTATATTTAGAAATGAAAAAAGATCGATGACGGATATTTCTTCCTTTTTCAAAACTAACAAGGGCGACCGTAAATTTAAAATGAAGTTTGTAATGCGAGCGACCAAAATTCGTG
Organism: Ericerus pela; assembly: GCA_011428145.1. Taxonomy (NCBI): domain Eukaryota; kingdom Metazoa; phylum Arthropoda; class Insecta; order Hemiptera; family Coccidae; genus Ericerus; species Ericerus pela. The sequence goes on along the minus strand of WOFM01000206.1, from coordinate 515,998 downwards.
TAACGAAAACGATTGCGACACGGCAAACAAAATTCCACAACGTACTACTGCAGAAAATAAAACGTGCGTAGCGATAATCCAGTAAATTAGTTGGGCAGTATCAGTGATATGAATAAACGGCGAAAAGTACATCTTCAGAACGACTCGTATCACGTCCGTAATTCATTCGCTAATGTCGCTCGTCAGCTCGTGTGGACAAAATTAAATTTTTCACTTACTTCGAAGCTGCGCAAGGGAGGAGCAGTCACCCCTCAATCTTTGCGTATAATATTCAAACGAGAAAGTCAATCAATTTCGTTCATACCAGAATGAAAAATAACAAAAAATAACAGGACGCCTAATTCGGAAGAAAGAGGAAAAATACCGACCTGGAGGCCGTTTACGAACTGTCCATAAGCTTTATAGCTATGTCTATAAAGCCGCTAAAAGGGCTATATACTTCTTGCTTATCACTACTTTATCGATCTATATGGCCATGTTCGGAGGTGTCTATATAAGTCAATAAAAGCTATAAAGAGTTGGGAATGCTGGAGTTTGCGATTTTTACATTCGATTTTTATATTTATAATAAAAAAATTGCTTCTTATCAACAAACGGTTCACTTCTGCGCAGACGTTTGGGTTTCATTTATATAGACAACTCGTAAACAATTTTTTATAGTCACGATTACTTTATGGTCCTCAAAGATAGTTTGTATACGGCACCCTGATATCGGATGTGCCACACAAAAACACTCCGTCAGTCATATTTTTCGACTATTTTCGCATCTTTGCGTTGTCACGGTTGTAAATTTCAAATTTTTCAACTCGCCACGGTACGCGAAAAATGAGAAAAACGATGAAAAATTTCAACAATAGGAGCTCGTCCGATGCCACGACATGATGCGAAAACCATAGATGACAAAAGAAACACGTCAGCAGATTAGAGGTGAAACATACACGTAACTGAATAGCCTACCGCAACACCAGCTAGTTGAGCTACGAGAAAGAAGAAAAGCGTCGCGTCATATCGCAGCAAAAACTGCCACAATGTCGAACATAATATTAACGCGTGTAATCACAAAGTTTCACTATATTCGTTGGCATGTTACAAAACGACCATTACGAATGTGTTCGGTTACAAGCATACGTTCCTTTAACCGACACTGGATCGCTTTGTCACAAGTGAAGACAATTTCAACGAAACATAGTGTGGGTAGTAGGTACTGTCGTAGGTACCGTTCGAAAAATTCCAAACTCTGTCAAACAATCGGAATAAAGATGCGTAATTGCGTGAAACGTTCTCTAAAATCAGCGAACAAAATTTTTTTCAGGAGCAAAGTTTAAAGCACCACTGATCGAGAAATTGAATAAAGGTTGGCGAAAACAATCACACCTACGAAGCTATACTTATGATAGCGCCAAATGCCAATCAATACCTACTCACAAACGAGTTCGCAAGCAGCACTGTCGAGTTGCACACAATTTACACTAATTTTTTTACCGTCGGTCGATCGAATCGGCAAAACTATATTAAAAATGGTTTCCTCGACCTACGACAATGGTAAAACAAAATCTTTAGTGATTTTCACTTTATTACGGGTCAATTTACAGACCAAAAATGAAATAGGCTACATTTCCGCAATGACTTAAGGGGAAAAGAAAATAATTATTAAAATTCGAAACACAAATATCCATGGCATGGATTCAGAGCGCAGTTCTGATACGTAACTGCGTTCATACAGTCGCTATGAAGAGCAGAACTCTCGGGTCAATACTTTTTACAAGCCCACCCGCTCTGTTCGCCCTGAAATTAATTCGAAATCTAATGCGAGTAAATTCTGTCCGAAACGGGAGATACCATCTGCATTTGCAACTAAGATGCCTTTTCAGCAGCGACAGGAAACAGCAACAGCAATTCAAACCGATGTAGACAAATGGAGACGGCCATAAACTACACAATAAAATGATGTTTCACAGAAAATTTGTTGCGAACACCAAACAGTAGAAACAAAATATTTTGTTTTTGCTATTTGCTGCGGAATATGAAGACAAGTACTTCTTCCCCGTACATTTATCACAAACATTTCAGTTGAAATTACCAAAAGTTTATCTACTGCGACAGCAAGCTGATGTTTGCTGCTATTGTTTCTATTGGTCATGTCGGCGCAACTTAAATAAATAATCTTCTCCAATACCGCCAATCAAGAATCAAACATGAGCAGAAAGCATCGCATAAAAATTGCCTCTATACGAGCTAAATCCGAAAATTAAAACCTGCATAGCCCGGACATAAAGCTAAATTATAGAAAACCAGTAGGGTAGGTAGGCACTGGTTTAGTCTTCGTATTAAAATCAAGCGGATAATAACTTGGAGTGAAACAGATTTTTTTAGCGAAATCAGCGCAGATTCTCTGCCACCACACGGACTTTCCCATTTCAGTTCTTTCGGGGTGAATAGAAATTTGTGCGTCGAGTCGCTTCTATACATACTTTTTTCAATATCAAATGAAAAATACGCTAGGCCTATTACTTACGCAGTAGTTTTCGACAGATTCGGATCACTGGTCTTCCTTCGTTCGCGCTGCTTCTACATAAATAAAAATACGGATGCGTTAAAGAGTTTATCATAACAAGTAAGATAAAAGAGTAATGAAGGCTCATGTTCAGTCATGATAATAGTAATGTCGCCTTATTCTTATTCGTTACAGGATAAACGCGTATCTACTTCTTTTCTATTTGTAGAGTACGAATTCGAAACAACGTTTTCTGTTATCATAAACGCAAAAGAAACAAGAACGTTCTTCGCTTCATGACCACCAGACTCTGATCAACAGTTTTTCCAGCCATAGTGAAAATGCTCTGTACAATGTACTGCCGCTAAAATGCTGCGCGTACCAACTAAAAAGTATAAATGAACTTGTACAGGACTAGAGGTTGTCGCCATCAAGTTCGCAACGCAGTAAACCAACGACTTAATAAGTGAGGCGATTAAAATATGATTTTCCATTACACCATCCCTTTAAACACGAATAGTTGCGCAAGTCGAATCTAATTGTTCTTCAACAGTGTCCCAATCAAAGAAGTAACAGTACTACAAGCCTATCGTAGGAACCATCTACCACTGACGTTATTTTTCATAATTTCCACGGTCAAGTTGTTCCGTTGACCCAATTTTAGGTTGAAAAAAATAATCAGCTCGAATAAAAAGGACAAATTTTTATTCTTAAAAAATTAACTAGTAGACGATCCGTATGCACCGGTATGTTTTTTTCATTTCTGATACGACGGAGAATTACCTGATGATAATTTTTCAATAGATCCGTGTAAAAACGCTGTTCTAAAATCAGTTCAATAATTTTTGAATTATCGGCAAAAATACTGTTCATAAAGCTCAAGTTGCTAGTTCAATAATAATTATCAAGATTTGAAAATTTGTGCAACAAAAACACTTCTATTTGGGAAACAACTATTCCACTTTCAATCGATGATTCCTCAGCCGCTATTTATGCAAGAAAGCTCGGGTTGGCATTGCCGGAAAGATGAGAAAAATTAATCGGTTTTATTATCGTTTATAAATTCTCATCATTCCTGGCTATTTCAAAATGAACGAACAAAAAAATAATCAAATTAATAGAAAATTTACCGTTTTTGGAATTATTTATTATTTCAAAAATTAATAATAGTAGGAAAAAATTTTCAGCGATAACCTCACCCATCTTCAACTAAAAATTCATTTTTGTAAAGTTAAATTTTACTCAAAATGAACTAATTATGAGGTAATGGCGAGTGAATAATCAAGAACAGAACTCTCAACTCTGTTTAATGCCAAGACTCAGTTTTTCCAACCTTAACTTCTTTTCTTGCAATTCGAAGGTAAAAATAGGTCCATACAAAAATGGAGTCTTTAATTTTTCCACAAGTTTAATTCCATACCTACATATTTTTCATAGGCTCAATCGTTATTGAGCAGAAAGCTGTTGAAGATGGTAGCTGGAGACGCGATTCCGAGGGTAACCGCTAGTTACTAATAATACCATTACCTGCCCTCCTTTCATTATCTGGACCAACTCCTTCCTTCGTTTCAGGGACTGTTTGAATTTTTAATTAAATTAAAGGATTATATAGCCCATATTGAGTGTCGGAGAAGTCCTTATATAAGTAGTACTTTCGATAGAAAATGACTGATACAACAAAATCTAAGCATAAATTCTACGAGAATAAACAAATTTTTTTCTCAAGGTTTCACTGATCACAATTAATTAAGCCTATACATACCTTTCTACATAAAATGTTAAATTACTAGCCGTCAGTTAAAACAGGAAGAAAAAGGAACGATTTTTAGGTAATTACATTTAAAAAAAAAATAAAAAAAACAAATGTTACCTCTGATAACAATTCAGATTTAATCAATGTTAAAAACTGGACAAAGAAGGATGGTGAAAAAACAAATCAAGTTTAAAATAATTTATTTTCTCTGTGCCACAGTCCACATTTTCATCCCTTCCAACTATTCTGGAAGCTATATTTTATTATTCGTCAAAAATACGACTACAGCTTGTTATTTTTAATTAGGTATCTATTGACAACAACTACAGAACCGTTTTCAATAAAAAAAACTAAAAGCGTAAAATATTTTTTCACTCTGATTTTCTTCAGAACGCACAGTTCGGTATTTTCAACCGAAAAATTTATATTTTCTCCACATCTAGCGCATTACCTTAATTGGCATCCATCGAAGAAGCACCAACTTTTACGATGTAATTTAAGGAGACGTCCTCGATACTTATTTAAAAAATTCATGCTCTCTCAATTTTTCCCTCACTCGAAAGCGGCTAAATAAAGTTGAACTAATAGAAAACCAATCGAACACACGCTACAACTAGCGGCAATACGAATACAGACACATTACTCTTTAAAATAGAACAACTGATATGTGAAAAAGGACTTTACCGCGAGTATGTATCACGAGCTAGGCAAAAATTCGCCACTCATTCTATACTGGGTAAGTTCCTTAGGTTCCTACTATATTATTCATTAATTATTTCGATATTGCGAACCAATTTTCTAGTATCGTGTCGGTCTCCAAATGCATTAAAAAAAGAATCGTCATCACAGTTTTTACAGAGAATCTAACACAAATTAACTTTGTAAGTACACGTGATTTTTTTCAACATAAATGCAACAGGAAAAATATAGAGATGAAAATCAGTTTTCAACAGTTTATATCTGTCTAGTTGCTACACACACAAAGAAACATCAGCGAGAGGTCTGTACCGGAATGGCATTAATATTTTCCAAAATTGGGGTTATGCGAATATTAAGGTGTCAAGAGTAAAAGCGTGTCCAAACTGATAACGTCAGAACGCATAGGTAGATCAGTTGATGTTATCTATAATATTTAGGCGAATTAATCGCACAGGTTATTGAAATGTCATCATCCAACTCCGGAAACACCCGATAAATAGGTGACACAAAAAACGGGGCCCAGAGAGGCAAATTATCTTAATCAGACCTTGTATGTTGTTTAGAATGGTACAGTGTAAGTAGTAGAAAAACCTAAGTGATAGAAATTTTTCCAGCATTTCGTAAGAAATGTGTGTAATTTTAATGGATCTGAAAGAGCCTCTGGAAGTCAACGAAAATAAACTCACCTTTGAGTGTATTCTTTCCTTATAGCTTTCTGATCGATTAATGGACGTGGCGGCAGATTTAAGACGTTGCGACGGATTACGAGCGTAATCGCTGAAACAAAAAACGAATTTTAATATTTTTGATTTCGAAAAAATAAGAAAAAAAAAGGAGAAAAAAGTATGTTTCAATCATTTAAAGGGCTACCAAGAAGGAAAGGAATTCATATATTAATATCAAAAAGTTTTATTTACTAATTACATACGCGTTTACTTCCGAACACTACAAGACCTAAGATGTAATCAGTCACCATTTTTGCACCTTATAAAAATTATTAGTACTTCCGATTTGTTTTTGATTTTTTTTTCTCAATACTAAGCCAATGCGAACGTCAATCAAATCGTACGAAAGAAAAAAAAAGAAAGAAATTACTGATACATAAGCGATGATTTATTGATATATTTTTTGAAAAAATAAAAAATTCAGAAGTAAAAGCTTGTAAGCAAACAGAAAAATAATTATTTTAGATCCGTAAGCTTACCATGGGAAGATGGTTAAATTATGCGCAAAATACGTAGGAAAAAATGTTCCCAACTTACCTACTCACACAAAACTTTTCAAGAAACTTAAAAATAGAAATATTCAATAGAAGTTCCTTCGGTAGTAGGAAATTCAAAAACGAATTCAACATCTCATATAGACTTCGAAAAACTGTTAATTTTGTGGGCCAAGCTTCGCTACACCGTATTTCAGGCCAATGAAAGACGTCGAACGGCTGTTAAATTTTCAACGAAAGAGCGTTAGGTTCAGCAATCATAGTTCGACCTGAAGTTACAAAATTTGCCTCCCCCGCCCCCAATCTTTCACAGAAGACAAAGCTAGTAACAGGCATCGAAGTGTTGGGAGCAGTTTTTCGATAAATCAATTTCACGGAGAAAACGTTTGAAAAATGGAATGGCGAAAGACGTTGAACTTACAAATCAGATAGAAAGTTATTTTCTTGCTGCGAAAACTGTTTGTTCGACTGCTTTTCTTCAGTCTCCCTCAGCGAATCGATGAAACTATTGACAACACTGCTAGAACGATGGCTATTTTTACTATTGGCTGACTTTTCGCCTGAAAAAAGAGGAAAAAAAATTCAAATGATAAAATAAATGATAACTTACGCAGGTAGTTTGACAAAAGGGTGCGACGTTTCTATAGTACATTCAGATGCAAATAATAGCTCTCTGATAATTATTCGCGTAAGAAGACATTCTCAAATAATAATTTTCATAAAATGCCATCCTCAACGGTAAATTAGGTAGTATTATGAGATAAACATAAGGTCGATTGAAAACTGTGCATATTTGATTATTTTGTAAGCAAACCCGCGAAGTCGACGTCCAGTCATTCGCATTATTATGGCTTGGTATCACTCTTACGGAATTACTAAAACTAGAAAATGGAAATTATTTTGGCCGAAAAATGAGTTCGTTTATGAAACTTTATTCAAAATTCTGTCTTTGCAGTAGAATTGAGAATCAGCCGAGTTCTTGAAAATTCGGGCGTCAGAACACCGTTTTAAGGGTAGGGGTGGGAAAACTTTAGGAAAATCGTAGTTTCAACACTTCGGTGGAGTGAGGTATCGCACTCCGTGTTTTTTTTTTTTACGCTGAATCGAATGAAATCACCCGCAGATCGCTGGGATCAACAGTTTCCGAGTTATGATTAACTTTGAACTGAAAGACGTGATTTTTGTGCGACAGAAAAATAGTTTAGCAAGTAAATAATTCACGAAGAAACAAAAACGGACTTCATGGAGGCGCCTTCAAGCTGAACCGAACCAAAACTGATAGTATATTACAAGAAGTTATATTGAATATCTTTCAAATTTCGTAGCTACTAGTCTAAAATTAAGTATTTTATAACTGAAATAAAAACAAAAATCAAACAGTTTCATACCAAAATCAATAGGTCACATCCTTAGCTTAGTACTAATGTTCGAATAAAATTTCGTGACTATCGAACAAAAATTGCGACCTGTACTATCGTAAAAAGAAAACCGCTTGTATATAATTTTAATGTAGCTACGTATTATTAATTTCAGTTTATGGGGCAAAAATTTTCCTTGAGTTACGAAAGGAAAAAAGTACCTACCCCACCCCCAAATCGTTATATGAAATCGAAATTAATAAGTACATATTTTTCATATAGACCCTACCTAAAAATAACATCTTACATCTTAATGAGAAAATAATTTATCGGCATGCCGCAGCTACATTTGATTTCATTCTTCTTTAGTTCCCACGTTTTGCCTCTTTTCGCTCCTTTTTTCAGTTTTTTGGTGGGGCAAGAGCACTAGCTCATTCCACCGTCGCCGCACCCATGAAACACACACAAAATAAGTTAAAACTAAAACAAATGATTTGGTACGTCATTGAGAAAAAACTATCGGAAGAAAAATTGATATCGATAGTTTTTGATATTGTGCCACCTCTACAGCAGTGGTGTTTGGGCGTAGTACTTACCCGCACTACAGAATGATGCGTCAGTAACAAGCCACTGCCCTTCGTGGAAGCACAGGAGACCTTGACTAATGCCCATTTATATCGAGACATCCCACCCCATTTCATTCGCCCTTTTGTTTTTTCGTCGTTGGCATACTAATTTAATTATTTTATCAATCATTATTAACTGATATTTGTATTTTTCACACCCAGCTTCCGGTATCGTTACTTTGTATTATTATATTCGCGTTAAACTTAGATGGGAAAATGAACGTAGAAATTTCGATTTTTCGGCAGACAGCGAAGGAAATTAACCTCTCCTCTCAAGAAGGGTGTATTTTTCGGCGTAAAACAACGCATTTCCAATTTACAACACACACGGAATGCATGAATCTTGTATGCTCGGGTTGGGTGAACTGCTATCGCGAGTAGATACCGTTTCAAAAAGCCAATTCGTCGAATACGAGCCAAGTAAATGATCTCGATTTGCGAGGGGGCGGAAGTAAGAAGCTCCGTAGAGACTCGATAGGGAAAAGGACAACGTCAGAAAGACGGAATTAGTTTTTTTCCCATACGAAATCGTTCCACGACAAAAATATGTTTAGGTATCTATTGCATTCGTCACAGATGCGATAAAAAATGGTGCGTGTGAAAATGGCTTCAAATACGGGGACCGACAGGCGACGGTAGTTTCTTTTTTCGGAGAAGCTGTAATAATATAAGCTCGCTGTTGAGCTTTCGCTATTTTAAAAGTACACAGAACGTTGTTATCTCTTTAGTTATCTCAAACAAATATTCACAAAAAATGAGAAACATACGATCTGAGTAACGAGCTCTGAGCCGTTATCTTTGCGAGAAAACGAGCTTCGTTGTTTATTCGGTCGATGCGACATTCTAAGCGATTTCTCAGCGCCAGAAGATGGAGAAATCCGTAGTAAATTTAAGCCCGAATTCTCGGTGGACGCGTCATCGCAACACGTATGTACAGCCATAAACTACCAAACGAAAATCGAAATAAGAGTCACCGAATCGCTGAGAAACATTTCACAAAATTCTGATTTTAGGTTAGGCTGGGCTGGGCTACTACGCTACCGTAGAGCAGTAGGTAAACAACAAGAATTACAGCGGGGGCGGCGGCAGCATCATCATCCATCGAAACTGCGATTACGAGTACATATTTTTTCATTTGCAACAAACTATTTTCAGATATTTCTCAACAATATTTACGTCGCGGAAAAAGAAAGAAAAACTCTCGCGCACCAAGCTACGCTAGAAAATGTAGGTTTTCTTAAACAAAAAAATCTAAATAAATAAATACCTAGGTAATTAATAATAAATAAATAGAATTAAAAAATGAAAATATCGAAAGTATTTGCCAGAATGATGGGTAAAAATAACGCTAATGATGTGCCACGGAAATTCATGATGGATTATACCGCGAGGTTATTAAGATACGTGCGCAAGGTATTGAAAGATGCTTAGCAAATAAATAAAAAAATAGGTAATGGCAAGCCTGCTTTTCACACAAATTTTTAGTTTACTGCGCAATTAACCTACTCTTCTTTAAAATAGTTGAAAATATTTTCAAATCATTTCTACGGATAAACCGTTAGGCCGATTGAAACCAACTTTTGCAGAATGTTAGACCATAATATTGCATTCAATGTCAGTACAAAACTTCGTGCCTTTTACTTAAAAATTAAGCATTCTATAACCAGCACCAGGTACATCGAGCTTTACTCGAGTGCGTTCATGGTGAATGAAAAACTAATGGCCGAATTCAACAAATAAAATAAAAATTACGAAATAAAAACAGATAAGATTGAGGTACTTACAGAAAAAAAAAGAAAAAAGAAAACCATAATTTCTGTCAATACTACAAGAACGAGTAGCCGATGACTACCAAACCTAAAGAAGCATATATCGATCAATATCAAAATTCATATCAAATAGCAGAGCCCGATATCAAATTATAAACTATCGAGATTCAAATTCGATGTGAGACATATTTTTCTTTCCGTTGTGTTCGGCGTTCTATCATACAATTTGATGATAGCAGATTGCACATCTAAACCCGGCTACATCGTAACACCATGAGTCAAAAGAGTTTTTGCTTTATTAGTGTGATTCATTGGATTCAACGAATTAAATGCATCAGCAGATATCAGTGATCTCACATCAAAATTGAATGAAAAAAAAAAATGGTCGCAGATAATGTCGTAATGGCGAAATAATAACGAATAAATTTTATTTTCATAGATGAAAAACAAAACAAAGAGCTGGCTGAAGAAGAAAAGAAGAATAACAAACACAGCGATTTTAAAAGGCCGTTTTGTTGTACATCGCGCAAAAACCCTAAATTTTATCGTTAGCTGTTATCACTACTGCTCATGGATAGATTGAGACGCTCATGTTTCTGTTCAACAAATTTTCTCAAACTTGGGACCTTTGTTGATCGTTTTTTCGTACCCACAAACACCCCGATATTCCGTGAATTTCTGTAACATTGTTGGTCTGGTCATTCAGAACGCGGTTACATGCATACATATACATACAATTATTTCTCGTATTATAGCATAGGATGAGGTGTAGTATACTATAGGCTACAGGATTAAAGCTTCAAAAATGCAACCTGATAGAATGTACCGAATGCACCATTCAGTCAATCTGGACCAGAAACACCGAACATATGCACCAAATTTCAAGATTGTCGGATTAAAGTTGCGACCAGTACCTCGTACCGAGTTAAATCAAAATGTGTGCGTATAATAGTGACACAAGTTTCCTGCGGTAATGCGACGAAAAACAAACCTACCCTCGACCTTCATGGGTCTCGATACCACATAAATTTTAATAAGCAGATTTTCTTCGACAGCCTACATAAAAAGAGATCGAGAAAAATGATGAAAGTGAAAGACGGAAGGAAGAGGAAAAACGAAAAACAATAGCAGTCAAAGTGGGCTGCGGCTCCGCTCGAACAGGCGTCGACGGTCGTTCGACATGCGCCTCTTCGTCACTCGTCACTTTCGTCACTTTCGTCAGATGCAAAAAATAAACGACGACGAAGGCGGCGAACAAGTTTCGCGATGACGTAATGGCGAATTAAATAAGCGTCGCGATAAACATGTAGATGACGGGTGTTGGGGCGGTGGCAGAGGGAGAGGGAGAGGGAGAGGGAGAAGACACTGGCGGGCGAAACACACTGTCGTGCAACGATCGGAAATACTATACGTAATATTATTATCTGTACACTATCGTTATTTCCCAATTAGTAAAGTCTCTTGAACGAAGGTGCAAGGGCAGCCGTGGAGAGGGGGGTAGGAGGACTAATAGTAATGGTAGTAGTTGGCGATGGTAAATGGTAGGCGAGGAGGAAGAAGGAGAATAATACGTTGGGCTGCAACAGCAACAGATGAAAATGCGGGAAGAGTTGCGAAAGCTGCCAAAGACGTCGGCGATAGCATCTTCTTCGTCTTCGCCTTCGTCTGGCCGACAAATGACGCGCCGGCAGCGGAGGCGGCGGCGTAAGAAAAAAAGAGGAGCAGCTTGATACAATGCCGGCTGGATATGTGACCATGAATTCAACGGATGACATCCCGCACATCGGCAACCAGTCCTCAACCGTCAACACGTTCACTGCGGATTGAATGTCGAACCGCGAGGGTGTTGACGAGCGGATGTGAGAATATTATTATTATAATTTATTAATTATTTATTATTTATTATTTATTATTTATTATTTATTATTTATTATTTATTATTTATTATTTATTATTTATTATTTATTATTTATTATTTATTATTTATTATTTATTATTTATTATTTATTATTTATTATTTATTATTTATTATTTATTATTTATTATTTATTATTTATTATTTATTATTTATTCAAATTTGTAAAAATAATGTAGGGACTTGCGGTATCGACGAAAAGAGGCCGCTTCCTTTCTCAAACGTTCGTCGACGATTAAGTCGTAACTCTTCCAGATCCAGTAGATGGAAATTAGTTTGACCCATTCGGTCACTTCTCTTGTTAGTCCGGAGAAACGAGCGTGTTTTCTCCCTCTTACAATACTCCCCCACCCACTTCCATTCCCATTCACTTCTCCATGGGCACGAAGAAACAGGGCGATCAACTTTTTCCAAAACATAAAACATTTCAACTGCAGCAAATCTTGAGCCACGTTTTCCAACTTATTTCCTCCGAAAGTTTTCTTGAACTGTGGGAAACTGGAAAGTGCAAGGGTGGGACTGCCTGTAGGTAGGGTTAGTTAAAACATCTCATTTTAAGAATTTGAAGAACCGATGGGTGATGCGAGCACTGTGGGGTCGGTCACTGTAATGCCGAAGGGTCACTTCACATTTGGCGGGGTGAAAATATTCTCGAGTTTTAAAACCATCCTGTGGATAATAGCCACATGTGATTGCTCCAGTCTTGCCCCATACAGGAGAAAAAGAGTTAAACTTACTTTTTGAACGCCCCTTGTAACTAAAGAGGTAGACTACTCACAGGATTCGCAAGTCGCAAGTAAACCCCAGAACCATAACTGAAGCGGTACCTCAAAAAACATTTCTGTTAATGTATCACTTAATAACTTGTGAAAAGGAGGCTTTCACCCCATTTTTGGGGTCATGGAAAGCCCAAATAGTGCAAGCTCACTGTGTTTGTGCAAATATCTGTGTGTTTGCGTTGATGAGGTAGCAACACTGAAGATTTATGTCTATTGTACGGCGAATTTTGTTTGTGATAAGTGTTTTTATTATTACCTACATGGAGACACATTTCTTTTGTATTGGTTGGAGAAACAATTATTGTTAACACATACAACACATTAACTACATACCTACATTCAACTCCCCTTGTGTTAGGCGTTCGTTAAAAAAAGCAATTGGTTTTAGCCAATTATTTACGAGATCATTTACGAAATCAATCATTCCCGATGCCAGACATGTGCGAAGAATTTAGAAAATAATTAGGTAGGCCTACGCGAAAAACGACGGCTAGTGACTTTAATACTCAGCAAACTTCCCGAACAGAAACCACCGAACAATAAAGTCACGAATTAGAAGTGCGAAAAAATTATAAAAACAAAGATTATCCTATTTCGATGAAATTGTAGCATAACTTACACAAGTTCAACACAAGAAAAACAACAAACCTCCGTAAAAAATATACATCTTTTCAAATCGAAAAATATTTTCGTTCCTAAAATGGTAAATGGGAACGCTTATTTTCTTATCGAATAAAATGGAACTGTTCGTAATTTGTCAAAAGATGAAAAATTTCCAGAGGTAAAAACAACATAAATTTCTAACGCATTTTACGCAGCTGAACTTTCATTTTCGGCAGTTAAATTGTGAGGCTGCATAATAGCGCCTAGCATCGTCAATATTGTGACTGAATGTTAAAGTAGTTCTGACGATGATCCATCACCTTCTACAGAATATCACCGTTTATCAGCTGACAGCCTAGACTTAGCTTTTCTATAATAATTTCGAGTTTCGACGCGCTAAAGGACAGGGCCCACCAACAAACGATGCGTCCAGTTCCAGAGATACAACGAATGACGAGAACTGAAAAATCATGGAGAAGCGAGAAAAAAATAGTAGGTATTCGGTGAAAACGAATACTTGATCGAACGATCAGACCTTAAAAGAGAAGCAACAATAGCTATGGTGAGAGATAACGAGGCCTTAAACAAATTACGAAAGTAAGTAGGAGGGGTGGCTAACTGCGTGCGACATAAGAGGCTGAAAAATTAATCGAAGAATTATGCCGCAGCGAATAGCCGACATAAAGTAGAAAGCCAAACAAAAAAGAAAAAAAAGGGTAATTCAACGTTGGAATTATATTTTATTCTAATTATTTCTTTTGTTTCAGATAAAAATTTTGCAGTAATTTTTTATTAATTTCTTGGTGGAGCATAAGGAGTGGCACGCGACGTGACGACAAAAGCCGCAGTTCGGCCACTGTTGGTAGGCATAAAAGGGGTACAACGAATAGTCGTAGGTACAGCCTAAAGTATAATATGGCACGAGGAAATGGCGATAAAAATTGGCTCAACAAAATGTAGGTATTTTCTTTCGTTTTCAAAATTATCTTCACAAGGGTACAAAATTAACACGGCACGTATAAAATGAGAAATGAAAGCGTCGACTCGACGAATTTATCGCCGAAACAACGTACCTGCGGCCTATCATCCGTGAAAACGTTTCACACAACGCCAACGAAAGAAATGTAAAGGAAAAGATGTCGAATTTTGAAAGAACCAGAATGAGCAAAATTTGACACCAATTCCTACGGCTTTTCTCAGAACACGGTAAAAAGGGCTTCATCACAAACCTCAACCACAACCAGCATGGCGAGTGTGCTTGGGAAGAAAGTAATTAGGTACCGAATTACATAATAACTCTCATTATATTCATTTACTAATGGGTTCGAATTGGAACTACGGACCCAAAAGTTATCTCCATTTACGAGACACACGCGTTTCGCCGCATCTCTACCCAAACAGTCGACAACAACGTACAAACTACAAATTGGCAATTTGTTCGGTTTTGCATCTGATAAGCCGTTAGATAATGAAGCCGGTAACATAGACGGAGTAAAGGGGCGGGGGTAGGATGGCAGGAGTAGGTCGAGAACGACGCCCACACCATCACAAAATGATATGCGTAATCGAATCGCAAATTAATATGTCGGAAAATACGGGTGGGGGCTACACGAAATCGTGCGGTTCGGCTCGTGTATCACGGACTCATCCCTCGTACCGCATCGTCCGTTAAATTTAAACTCATTCGCTTTTTACGAACGAAACTGATAAGAATAACGAGCGAATCGGTAATATTGATTAAAACTCGAAAACATCATCGACGATATTCGATAACCATACGTTCGAAGAGAGCAGCCTATTTCTGAGCAAGAGCAAATACGATGCGACAAATTCGGTAGCACACACGTATTCGCGTCAGTATGACCGTAAAAGAAAACTGGAGAAAAAAAATTGGAAAATTGTCAAGCGCATCGTGAGACAAATTAGTACACACTACACAGACAGAAACATTTGTCGAGTATTGTCGGGTTTGCACTTCAAAGTCGGCTACCTATTTAAAACTTCAATTTTCTTTTTGCGCAGTCCACTTCTTTTTTTCTTTTTTTTTTGGTTGGTTCAAAAGTGAGCATTTACGTGCGAGGGAAAGTCATGTGAACTCCTTTTTGAACCTCGTTGGAGCAGGTATTTTTTATAATTAATGATCTAAATGAGGCAAAATGTTGATTAGATGTCTCATAAATAATCTTAATGATGGATGAAGTACTTTCAAAATGATAGAATATGGTGAACATACCACATTTAATTATCAGCAACTGTGGTGCTATATGAAGAGAGTTAGTTCGATGTATAGGAGGTTATAGGTTCGAATCTCAGTCAGCGTATTTTTTTTTTTTTTATAATATTACTTTCATTAATAATTTTTATAAGGTGGGATGCGTCAAATGATTTTTTTCTCTTAGATATAAAAATAAAAATATTACCAGGAAGTTGGAGAGATTAATGTTGCATCACAAAAAATGTTACCTTTTAACCTCCATGTAAAAATGTTCAAATGGAGACAACACTACTCTTTACATCAGGGTTATGCTTCGACAAACGAAATGCGTTACTTTGGGCTTGCAAAATATCTTCCGATCGTGTATCATAAAGAACCTTTTCTTTTCAGGTCCTGCAGGTGGCCTAATAGAAGGCAGGAAATAAGATATTCTGGGTACTTAGGTGAAAAAAAATGTTCTGTTCTTCCAACCTCCGGCCAGAAGTCCACAAACTTTTTTGATCAGAGTAGTGATGGGAATTTTAGGTCTTTTTCGAAGTATAGTACATTTGGTCTCGGTCATGAAAATACCTAGTTTAATGAACTAGTTCATCGTGACCTAAATTATAAGAATTAAGAATGATAATTTATCCATTATTTTCTTAATTCTTATCATTTAGGTCATGATGAACTAGTTCGATAATATATGAAAACTGTATAATTGTAAACTGTGAACAGAGACATATGTTCTGTCTGCTAGTACAGTTAGGGCAATTACATATATACCTATTCCTTTCCATTCCTTTCTTACCTCATTCTCAAGTGAAGTGACAAACTATTTATATGTTTAAAAGATGTCTTCCGAATAAGTTGATAGATGGATAAAATAAAAATGTTCAATAAGAAATAAATATTGGAATCAAATCGGAACTTGACAAGTTGACTTTCCAGCAGTATCGGATATCTGATTGTCATTGTTTGTTGAATCGTTTCCAACGTATCTTATCATTTTAAAAATTCAAATCGGTCACAAACTAGTTCTTTTGGAGTTTAGGTCTCGGTCATTTAGGTTATTGAATTGTTCAGTTCAAATGAACTAGTTAGTGAACTACCGACACATCACTAGATCAGAGTTGCTCGCGCCTATACTATATAATATCTGTATCACACCTTTGTACGTTGACAGGAGCATCCTTCATTCAAATTGTCAGAGAGAAAGAGAGTGCAAGGATACATCGGATAGGAATAGGATAATTTTTTTAAACTCTAAAAGGTTATTCACTTGAAATCGCACAATATCAAAGCAAATTGTTCAGACTCGTCGGCGAGATATCGCTGGAACGCAATTTCCCAAATATGCTACAAGATACGAACATACCTGCTACATACGTGGAAGCGGAGGAATGAACATAAATCGCATTCTTTAAATAATAACGATACGAAGGCGGAGATGCTACTGCGTGGTTTTCATATTCTCGAAATTACTGGATAAGAGAGTTTACTTCATCCGGATGCTGCAATAACATTCGGTATTTTCAACAAACTCTTTTCATTTATTACGAAAAACGGACTTGAGAAAAAGCTCACTCAACAAACTTGTATCTGCCCCTTAGAATTTCTGTACTTTGTTCCAAATAAGAGTGACATCATGTCACTTCGGAGAGACGTTCACACTTCACAGCTACACGTAAGCCGAAAAATATTAATGTGAAGAACAGTTTTTGACGCACCTCAAAGGTTTTTAACAGTATCATAGCCAACTTCCTGAAATGAAAATTGCAACGTCGCAAAAATCGGTTCCTCAGCACATATTATTGGAAACACAGAGGTTTTTCAAGTTCATTTTCGAATTCTCTACTTCCAAAAATGTAATTCGTCATAAATTTGCCATAATTTTCATCATTTTTTCAAATAAGAGTGAAACTCGGCTCCTCATCACAGTTGCCAGCTTCACTCTTTTATCTACACACTTCATTGCTTGATACACAGACTCGACTTTGACAGCGCGAATCATTACCTTTTACTTCTCTCTCCCCCCTCCCAATTCATACGTTTATATGACGTCACTTAGACTTTATTTTTCACAGAGTATGTGATTTGTGAGAGAAAATAACTTTGGTAAATGGGCAGAATCCGAAAGTCGGATCTCCCCGGTTAGCTAGCTGGTCAACGAGGATATCTTAGGCTGCTCGGCATTTGTAATGAACCTGGCTGTTCAAATCGCACGCGCTTCTTGTCGATCGAGCACCCACTTCTTATCATTATTTATTTGTTGATCGCTATAAATTGAGAATAATTTTAGATTTCAGTCTCGAACCGATTTATTTCACGACTAATAACTACTATTCTTGAAGGACAACGACTGCATGCCGGCTTGATCCGCCAAAAAGCCAACTTCAATCTTGACGGTTCATATTGTCGAACACCATTTCGCTTCGTTTTCGCTACAAAAAACCGAAATAATTTTCAAAAAAACATTTTCGACAAGTCGATGGTAACGCATTCGTTGTTGGACACAACCGCACAGTGATGGGTCTACGGGTGACCAACCAATTGGCACGCATAAGCTGCCCCTATTCTTTGGCGTGGCGATAACGTCATCTAATGATGCGGCCCAAACGCGTAACTGGCCTCAATTTCACCAGCAAAAGCTAAGGACACTTACACTCGGATCCTAGATTGGTCAAGGATTCTTCTGAAATGAATTGATGCGAAAGCGCACCCAGCCATGACTTGGGCCTGGGATGGTACTCGTGCTCCACAGCCGGAGATGGTGGCGCATCCAACCCGTCGCAGTTGCAGCCGTTGGGCGGCGATGGCTGCGGCTGCTCCTCTTTGTCGGCGACTGACGTCAGCGTCGACGTTGAAACGGAATTACGACGTGACGGATGGCCAACGTTGCCATTTGCCACAAATTCCCATTCCTTGGCCGCGTCCACGCAAAATGACGACGAATCCTTGCAATCTTTGCCCACTTGCGCCACGCTACTCATACTCGCATAGCGCTTGAACGGGTACCGCTTCCAGTGTATCTTACTCTTGAAGCTGGCCATTCGGAAGTTATAATCAGTGGAAAACCACATATTCGCCGAACGACGGACACCCTTCGTCGACGTCAGCCAACAAAGTACGTCAGGTGCGGCGCTGCAGTCAACGACGCGACCGCTGGCACATCAAAATGACACGGATGCTGATGGCCACGGCCTCCGAGTACTCGCAACACTCACCCAACAGTCGACACCCGAAAAGCCAAAACTGACCAACGCACCGCACCGCACCGCACCGCACCGCACCGCACCGCACCCAACCGAACAAAAGTCGTAAGTCGAATCACTAATTTACTTACATATTCACCGGTAATGCACACGCACACGCACACGCACTGACGATCTTAATGTCAACGGATGCAGCACGTAACTCTGCTCTAGGCTTTGTTTTGGTAATTTGGTACGCCCGTAACCCGGAGTAACCTACCACAACAGGATAGGGAGGGGAAGTGCCGTGAATAATATCAACCGAAGAGCGCGTGGGTGGTGCGGCGACACGCAGGGTGTCGTGTAGTCTGGCCAAACCCGAATGGCGTGTCTGAAGGTGGAGAGGGACAAGAAAAAATAAATAAAAAAACGTTTGAACGAAGACACTCGCGATTACGAACCGAACATTTCAAAAGGGGCAACGAGCACCACAAGCGTACAACTACAACAAAAGGAGACACGCAAACACTAATCTGCTACTCTTTACGATCTCTTCTGGCTGAGAATAGCGCACCCAAGCAAGCAAGCACACACACAAACCAGACGAAGCGAAACTACGTGTTTATTATTTTACACGTATGTGTGATACGAGTTGTGAAGAGTTGGGACTGACTCATTGACAGTGAGAGTCTTCACACCAACACAGGCGCACAAAGAAAACCAACCAATGGCGGCGGGCAAAAAGCGATACATATACAGGAAATGCGAATGAAGTTGTGCCGAAGGTAAAATATTATTTAGAAAATTCGAATGGGAAGAGAATCGAAATTCGTTGGTTGAGATCTGAAACTGAAAAAGTCGCGACTTCTTCTTCGTTCTATTGGACGGATCGCAACCGCCTCAATGGCTCATCTAACTGCGAACGCTCGAACAACGACGAACACACGAAGGCAAGGCGCAAGGAGCAACCGAATGACGACGGCGGCAGTGAAGAAGAAGAAGAAGAAGAACAACAACAACAACAACAACAACACCGTCTTAACTCTCAAGTCGCTATATAGCAAATTTTAGCGACTACTGAGAAGTGAGAACACTAAACGGAACAAAACTGACGTCTGACAATGAATGATGAAATTAAAAGTTGTTAGGAGCGCGCGGTGTACGGTGTGTGTAGTGTTGTATTCACACATTCGCACGCACACACGCGCACACACACACACACACACACACACACACAGCACTACTCCGCAAAATGTACGCGGAGGGGAAACAAGCACTACCGATAATGACGAACACACGCTTATAAGCACTTGCTCTTAAAATGGTTAACAATTTACGTTAATAGGTACTCCGAGAGTGCGCGTGCGAGAGAGACAGACAGACAGGGTCACAAAGGAGAAAAACACAAAACCTCATCGACGACGATTCTGCCAGCTCACCCTATCCGACCACATTTCTTCGGGGGGGCACCACTTTATTATTTTTGGCGGCCCGACGTTCCAGCAGACCATCGCACTCCAGCGCGAGTAAAAATAAATTTAATATTTTCGGCGTAACCACAACACAAACGAGGAGAAACCGGAAGACTGCTATTCGTCAGGCACCATTTGGTAGACGCGAGGGCCTAGACAAGGGAGAGGGTGGTCCTGTGGTCCGTACACCAAACTTACACAAACAAACAGGCGTAGCTGGAAGGGACACAGGCATCTGACTTTTTGAGGGTGATATCTTTTTCTTAATAGGCTAAAACGAGAATTTGTCTCGATAAAGCTTGACAAATGGATTTTTAGTGCTATTATCAGCGAGGAAAAATCGAGAAAATCACACAAAATTACTAATAAATTGGGAAGAAATTGAGCAATAGGAATTAACATTGGTATGTCTGCGATTTTAAAATTATACCAATACTGCAGCCAACCTTTCGTTATGAAATAATGTTTATAAAAGCCAAAAAAAAAAAAATTAAATAAAAGCGTATCATTTAAAAACTCGTTTTTAACCTAAACTTATTAGAAATAATGTTCGTACCAAATTTAATGACTATTGGACAGGTCACTTAATCCCGATAACTACCTCTCCCTACGACGATTTAAAACAATCTCCAGACACCAGGAGCCCTCCTCCAAAAAAAAAAAAAAAAAAAAATATGAGGCCTCTCAAGAAAACAAAATGGCACCAATTGATTAATAATTTTCCTAAATTCTACGATAAATTTTCCAAACTTAATGATTAATAGAAATTGTATAGCTAAAAATCTTGCAAAGATACCCCAAGTTCATTTATGTAACGTACTTCGAATCATATGCGAGCCAGAGGATGAGAAAGTATTAAATCATTCAATGAACGAAATGAAACGCGAAATTTTAATCAAAATATTTAAAAGAATGATATTAGCAACGTAATCGTCTCAAAATATATTGGAATCGATTTCGTTCTTCTCTAGAGTTAGAAGTAGTAGCACACTTAGGAAGATTACTGGGCAGTTGAAACCAACATCGGAATTTTTGAAAATTCTCTATAGAGGCGAAGCTATAATAAAATTTCAAAAGTGCTCTGGGTACTATTACTTTCTTTTCAAATGAAAATAAGTACAATAATGTCATGATTTTTCTTAACGGTACATGTTTTCGAATATTTTTTCTGGCGGAACGTCACAAGATTTTGAAGAATTTTATTTCATTCTCAAAATTTTTAAAAATGCACGGTATACCCTAAAAAATTTTGTTTGCAATACCACAACATAATACGTATAAGGCTAGCTGAGTAAACGAGTCACGCCACAAAAATAAATTTTTGAAAAACGGGAAAGAAATTCCATTAAAAACGGTACAACCAACTTAAAAAATATGATAATAATTATAATGATTAAAAAGAGAAAAAAAAAGACCTTTAAAATTTCTCCAGCAAAATCTAGAAACCGGAATTGTCGAAGTGCACATTTTTTCACCCTTCATTATGGGCTATATTTCTATCAAAGGGGTGCGTTCTTACCTGCCACGGCAGATGGAAAACCATCACGAAAAGGGGGAGTGGATGAAAGCTCGTAAAAATTGATCGAAAAGAAGCGAATAAAATCGAATAGATTCGCTATTAATTTTTACGTTCGTTTGTCGGTGAAGGGCAAACAGTGCCAGAATATTATTATAAATGACTTCAAAATTTCATCGCCACAATTTGTCGGCCATCCTGTTGTGGTACGACAACATTCATTACTGTCAATTATGATTTATGAGAGAGTAAATTCATTCGTTTTTATCACTCGCGACCTTTATGTTTCCTTTTCGACACATTGCATGAGGTTTCAACATAATTTTTCTTATTAATCGCTGCTTGTTGTCTTATTAATATTTTAAAACCGACATATCTGAAATTTAGCCAATTTGATACCGTTTCTGTAGAAATACGTAGGTACTTACGAACGTATCGGGTTCACAATGAATTTTCTTTCTCTTTCGAAATTATTAGTCCACATTGAAGAAATTAGGAATTTCAATCGGGCCTGGGGACGAAAAAATTTGGAAGAATACGACGATTTTACAAATTGTATATCCCAAAAACTATTTGTTGTACTTTTCACTTGTTCAAATCATCAGATTCCTATACCCCTCCAAACACGCCAGCAGGTGCTGGCTGTTGACTAAGATCTTCATAATTTTACCCATGAAGTACTCGCATCAACAGTATACAATAAAATGAAAAGCGCGATTCTATCAAAAAACAATAGCGACTCGTCCGTTTTCAATAATCGTGACATTTTCTCACAGCCATACTTAGCAACCATATGAAAGGCTTGATATTATTCACTAATTTACAATATTTTATCATCGTGTAATCTAATTTGTGTTTAGCTTTTCGTTCACCTGCACTACCTGCAGAAGCGAAAAATATGATGCGTAGCAAATGCAACGCACAAAAATTTTTTACAGTCCTCAAGATTTTCCTATCTCTTACAGACCTATTTACCCTCATCTGGCGTCATGAATCATATTTCAGATTAATAAAGAATGAAAAATTTTGTAAAATGTAGAAAAACTCTAGGTTGCCACCGTTCATTTGTCTCCTCATTCCGATATCACTGAAAATTAGAAATGAATCACGGGCTATACATTCAATTCATGCATTATTCTCTAAATCTTGGACAATTTTTTGTCTACTTTATTAAGAATTCGTGTGAGGAAGGGTATATTCTTCATGAGAAAGATGGGTAGTTTCCACTCAGAGACAGAAATGTACTTCCGTATTTTAAAGCAATTTAATTTGGTTACACTTACGCTTACACATCAACAGGTTCGACTTTTCTCCTCTGAATTTGGACACAAACGAAAAAAGAACAAATTTTTACATAAAGAAGTCTTTTTTTGTGGAGGAGCATCCGGACGACGCAACTGTTAAGTGCCCCACTTTGTAATCGAAAGGTTCTTTATTCCAGACCAGCCACTCCTAACATTCTCAACATATGCGATAACCATAGGCAAGTAAGTACCGCGGAGGAGGAATTAAAAGTAAAATAACCACGTGAATATGGCTGTCGAAGGCATCTATAATTGGGATTATAATATAAATTGATGACAAAAATTTAATGGAAATATCCGAAATCGAAATTGTTCGAAAAATGAATAAAACAAAGGGAAATAATTAAATATATACATATTTTTTTTTTTTTTGGAAAACTAGGCTTGCTGGTCTGGACGGCTAGATAGAAAATATGTTATCCTAGAAGAGGCCTAACAATCAAAATGTCCTTTATGATATGCAACATCGAATAGGGTACAATTTTTCCACAACAGAAAGGTATTTTCAAATTTTTAAATGTAAATAAATGTTTTAGAAGTTAAAAACATTTCTAACTGTTTAATTCTCGTATCTCGAAGTCGAAAGAACAGTTTTTGGAATTTTTAGATTTTGAAAGTTGTGCCCAAAAAAATGCTAACCGCATGTGCTATTTTGTCTGGCATGATTATTTACGTTTGCACCTGAAAGGTTCCTAATAGTCCAATTATATACTTTATAAAATTCGTTAATCTCATAGTTGTTGTTTCTCCAATTCGAAAGCGCACATGTTCCAATGTCAAAATTTGAAACCTGAGTCTCAAAGAAAATTTCATCAGAAACTTTACGAAAGACAGAAAAATATTAAAATTATATAATGCTCAGTGAACCAAAGGCCAAGTGTTTAAATTTAAAAAACCAAACTATTTTCGAATGATTAAAAGTTGAAAGATGGGACACAGCAGAATTTAAGTGAAAATTTGGTGAAGCTCTTGAGGAACTAAAAGCTTCGCACTCTTAATTAAAAGAGATTCGCATAGGAACACAATTTGAGGAGCAAAATCCAAGACGTGAAACGTATTTTCTTCAAGATCGAGCGTTTCGATTTCAAAAAGTAAGAGAGCTATAAGATTTGATTAGCAAATCTGTACATTGTTATACACATATTAGCCATTATATCACCAGCCTCATATTCTGACTGGTTGGCCACGTAAATGAGTTCGAGCATTTGTTGAATATGGAATTGTGCGTGACAACTTAAAAAAGAATGAAAAACTACGTTAAGTAAACCAACATCCGTAAAAATAGAATATTTAGGTGTTACTCTCACGTACGTGATGCGATGTGCACGTCAGTGACGATGAAGTAAATTGGAAAAGTAAACAGCCGCAGTGGTGGTCATTTCCCCCCCTTCCGCTCTCACCCACTTTGGATATTTTAATCGTAACATTTCCTAATTGTATTTATAACAAAGTCTCGATGTGTTTTTCTTA
Source organism: Ericerus pela (assembly GCA_011428145.1). Lineage (NCBI taxonomy): Eukaryota > Metazoa > Arthropoda > Insecta > Hemiptera > Coccidae > Ericerus > Ericerus pela. The sequence continues at coordinate 491,633 of WOFM01000206.1, read as the reverse complement.
CTTCATTGCTTTCTCCTCCACCGATGTAATGGCTACAATGTTTTGGAAACGCGTTTTAATATCTAATACTTTTTGCGTCTTCAATTCACCAGAGTACACTTCAACTGAGCCAAAGACTGTCGAGTATTTAGTAATGATGCCATAGACGAACGTCGATTTTAATCATCGAATTGAAACAAAAAAAAAAAAAAAGTGAGTGTACCTGAGTATAAACATTTAAAATTTTTCAAAATCCACCTCACCAAAAACAGCACAGCATTACTTTTCTAGAGTGCTCAGTTCGCAAATTTAATAATAATTTATTTAAGATTTCATTTTATTTAACAGCCAATTTTCAAAAACTTTATCAAAAAATGTCTGAAAATAAACATCAAACCTAAATCATAAAAAAATAATTAGATGATGAATGATTTTTTAATAATTCACAAATAAATACGGAGTTACAATTTTAACCACTATATTTTTTCTTTTTTTAATTTTACAGGGAATTCAATAAAATATGAAAAATTAGTCTAACTTCTTTTATGACGTCCCTCAGTCCTAATGAGGGGTTCAGTTCAAAAATGGACTGCAAATTTGAACTCGCGGGCGCCACAAAAACATGTCCAACGATGTAAAACTCAATAGTAGAGGAAAAATTGACCTTGACCCCATTTTTGGGGCCACTGAGAGCCCAATGAATGGTTCAATCCATAAATTTGAACATAGCGTCTCAAAAAACAAGTCAGATGTATAATTTACCAATAGTAGGTTCTAGTCCCCTTGTTTTGGCCCACTGATGGGAGCCCTAGGAATGATTACATTCAAAAATAGGTACTCCAAATTCGAGTTTGGCACCTCACAAAATGTAGGTAGGTGAATGTGTTTTCAATGCATCCTCAAATGAAATATATGGAGAAGGAATTTGCTACAGGTTAACACCGATTTCGTCTGTTCTTGACGTTTTACAAATTTTGCTGTTCAAGTCGTAAGTACATAAATTAATGGAGATTGCAGGGCACGTTTGTTACATGCTCTTGCCAGTTTACCCACCATGCCTAATGCGTCCAAATGGTTTCACTTCAGAACGAAGTCAATCATTTGATTGTTGTAAGGTTAATAACAATTTCACTAAAATATAAAAAAAACTCTAATGCAGCAACAGTTCTACTAATGCAAATAGCGGATGGCATGCCCTTCAGAAAGGTATTTTGACAAAAATAAACAGAATTTCAAATTATATGTATTTGTAACGATATATTTCTACTCCTTAACAATCATATTCATATATCATCACATTGTGTAATTTCCAATCACCCTTACAACTATAAGATGTTGAAAAACAGTAAACAGAATACAGAAGCCACATTGGAATGTTATTGCATCACGCAATATAGCTCTCTCACTCGCACATTCATGTCCCCACATGTCATAACCTTTACTTGACTGCTGAATATGTTGATACTTTACGATCAAAAGATAAAAGGTATGAATCATCTAAAACAATACCTATATTTTCTGGAATTATCTCAAATCATCTTGAAAACCTATCTAGACCAAGCCACATAATTAGTGGGAGGATAATCAACAATCTCACTGATCAATCATGATATCATTCACCTCTCACCATTATTTTGTTGGTTTACTCAACGTTGTTCTTCATTCTTTTCCAAGTTGTCACCCACATCTCCATATTCAACAAATGCTCAAACTCATTTAGATGGCCAACCAGTCAGAATATGAGGCTGGTGATATAAATATATAATTACGTACAGGTTTGCTAATCGAATCTTATAGCTCTCTTATTTTTTGAAATTGAAACGCTCGATCTTGAAGAAAATACGTTTTACATCTTGGATTTTGCTCCTCAAATTGTGTTCCTATGTGAATCTCTTTTAATTAAGAGTGTTAAGCTTTTAGTTCTTCAAAAGCGTCACCAAAAATAGTTACTTGATCAACTTATTTTCAATGTTCGTACCAAATTTTTAAATTATCGAACAAAACCTCAACCTGTGCCATAGTAATAATAAAATGAAATAAACTTACACAGGAAGGTCGATATACATGTTTTTTTTGTGATAACCTTGCAGCTAAATACATGGTGCCTGAGAGTAAGAATACATACATATATCAAAAATATTTTTGATGTTATGGCGAATTAAGCTGGTGTCTCGAAGACTGCCCCATCCAGTGGTAATAGAAGTTCATAAGCCTCGATTTAAATCAGTGTTGTTCATTCATACAAGTTAAAAGCCCTGAAGCGCAGCTCCATGGCACTTTAGCTTGTGCCAGCCCTGAATTTTTTCTGGTAAGTGGTAACACTGTAGAATTCGTTGTTTTGGAAAAGTCAATGAACTTTTTTTTTTGTGTCTGTGTGTGACTGTATGGGTAGTGGCACATGCACATAGAGGGAGTAATTGGCAAAATAATATCAGGGAAATAATTTTATGCTTGTATGTTTATTATAGTAATAATTAGTTTGATTATTTTATTACTTTCATTATATAGAATCATCTCTAGAAAATATTATTTGCTATAACCTCAAAATGATTATTTTGGACACATATTCCTACGCTTAGGTAGCATAAAAATAAAGAAAATTGATATAGTCAAAGCCAATGATTCATCAAGGCATAAAGTATGGCGAAATATGGATGCTGGCAACAATGTTGGGCAACCGATTTTCTCCCATAATCCTGAATAGATAGAAAATCTTTGAACGGTTCGGGACTACGCTATAAAAACTATGGTGCGGCTTTGATGTAGACATCTTCCCTTTTCTATCCCCATTTTCCCCGTTATCACGGACTCGCAGTTCTATTAAAATGCCCAAAAGTAAAGAGGTTCAAATTTGATTAATGGTGATCGAAAAAGTGTTACCAGTACCTCTCGACGGCATGTTTTATGAATTTCAAAATGAGAATAGGGAAACACGTCTACTCAACTGTTAACACGATTAATCCCAGTCTATTATGGATAGTCAAAGAAAACAATGAAAAAACGAACTCAAATTTCTTTTGAATTGCACTTTTTGGAATACGGAATGTAAAAACAACTTAAGAACTTTGCTGATTGTCAAAAATAGGTAAGGGAGAAGGAAAGAAATTTGCAACGTTGCAATTCTCACTTCATGGCTTGATAAGTATAGAGTTGACTCTCGCACAGTAGCTGGAATGCATGGAAGGGAATAGCGTCAGTATCAGGATTTGTAGGATGAAAACAAAAAAAAGTATCCTATACACACCCAAAAACAGGATAGACTTACTCAAACGTATGTTTTACGTGGAAATAACGTTCACATCGCTACAGAAACTAGCGTTCTGAATTTAGAAATACCTACTACTTTTTTTTTTTTTTTTTTTCAAAGTTTCAACATTATCAAAAAAACAGGGGGAACTACAGAGGAAACGACGATCGTGAAAAATATTTATCTTCCCATTTTATTGTAAGAATTTTGTATCGCGTCTGTCGAAAAACTCCGAATTGTGAACTAAGAACACGTAGCTTCTTCGCAAGAAGGAAATTCATGACGAACCAACGCACATGTAAACTGCCTCCGAAGAGATTTTCTTTTTCAATAGCACGAATGATTGATTAGCAACGCAATTGAATCATTAAAACTGGAAATTAATGGCTTCGAAACAAAACAAACTCATTTGTCGGAACACCTTAGAGAACAGAACTACGAAGCAGCAATTAAAGCCATTTGCGGGAAAATAGTTTCACATCAAACATTTTCAACACCTGCCAAAACATTGTACAGATGGATGAATGCAATAAAATAATTTTCGGAGACGAACACCTCGTTGGAAAACCAGCCACACCGAATAATACGTTAAACTTGTTCAACTTTAAGCACTATGGTACTCGAACACTGAAACACGTGTACTAACCATTAGAGATGTGTCGGTTGACCGAGAACTAATTCATTTGAACTAATCTTTTGAAAGACCTAAATGAACGAGACCGAAAGATGAGGATGAACTAGTTCATTTTGAACTAAAAGATATTATCAAATCAAAGTTATATTGTATAGACCTACGAGCTAGTTCACTCTTATACGTCACAGCATTGTTGTTAATCACTGGATGAGTGGAATTTCTTATCAATCAACAAAAAACGAAACGAAATAGTAAGCGTTTTTGGGGAATGAAAGCGCTTTCTATGTCTGAAAGTAACTACGTATAGAAAATGTATACGAATTGCTCTCCATATGAAATAATACATACTCAAAGGTTTGATTCATGCAGCTCATTTCGTTCATTTTGAACTAGTTCACTGAACTAGTTCATTCAAAAGACCGAGACCTGTTGAACTAAATCCCCCAAATGAACTAAAACGCACATCTCTACTAACCATTTTCCTACGTAAGAATTTTGAAACTTTGACGACCTATCGATTCGCTTTTCTCACTATGAAATTGTTTTTTTCGTTTTTTAACACTATCGTTTTACACATTTCAGTATCGACAAAGTATTTTTCAATAAAATAGCGAAGTTTACCAAAATAAAAAATAATAATCCAACGACTAAAAATTAGCATTAACTGACTTTTGAAATAAGAAGGACCAAAAGCAGCGAGTGGGTAAATATGATTAACTATTCAAATAGATACGCTCGACCACCAAAGACGTGTACGGTACAGTGAGTCAAAGGTTTGGAACAGTACAGAGAAATCTTTAGAAAAGGAAAAAAGACGAAACTCAGGCACAACCGAATGAATCGATTCGCTTCTTTCAAATTAATCTTATCCGAGTACCTAGGCGTTATTTTCAAAGATTTTGAAATTTGGACATGTACACGCTTCAAAAATGCAGTCATGAAGATGGCCCATTTTCACGAACTTGTCGCATCGGAAAATTGAGGAAAAATTAACACATAACCACGACTTTACCTGGTAAAGGTGCGCAAATGGAGGACGTGGCGCCGGAGGACGACGAAGAATTGGAGGTATTCCACAACGGCAATTTAATAAACCGCAATTTCAAACTACTACTTCGCTTCAAAGTCGTTTTATTGCCACCACCACCGCTGTTGTTGTTATTATTATTATTGTTATTGTTGCTGCCGCCGGCACTAATCGCACACTGAATATCATCGCAATCATTTTCTTCCATATAAATGGAGCAGAGCTCGTGCTTTTCAGTCGAACCACAATAATATCGATACTTCCGAAGCTATCGACGGACACTAGACAGTTTTCGCTTTGATACTCCAGCAAATCGTTACGACGAACTTCACAGAAAAAAAGGCGAAGTTACGACGAAAACAAACAAAAACGTAAAAAAGAAGAAAAGTCGAGATGATTTTCGCCACGCTACAATTTCGGATCACGTACGTTGAATCGTCGACGTCGACACTAAAAACACCAGACTTGTATACCAAACTGTAAATTGAACGGACCTTCGTCGATACACATTTGCGATATCGAAAGCTTTGAAAAACGAAACGCCAACCAGAACGAAAAAAAAAAATGGACAAAAAATTCGAAAGTTAGGGGAAAAAAAAGAAACGATATCATACGTCAATCCCACGAATTGAGTAAAAAATATGCGAAACGGAAAGAGGACAATTTTTTCACGCTTTTAAACGTATTTTTCAGCTACTCGTTTCCTAATCCGATCAACGAAAGAGTGAAGAAAAAAGCAAAATAAGTAACAAAACAAAATAAAAAAAAAAACAAAAAAGTGAAACAAACAAAAACATTCGAGTGAAATGTAAGGAATTAGCGAATAGCTATTTTCGAACACCTTTTTTCGCGTAGGTACGCCGACAAATGTGTAAATTATTTGGATTTTGGAATTGGACGCGACGGACCGCCGCATGCCAAATCTCATTCATTAGTTGCGACGACTGACAAGCGGTCGTGTAGGGCGGCAGAGAGGAGAAGAAGAAGGCTGGCCATTTAGAGAAAAAAAGAAAAGAAAAAAAGAATAAACGAATGAATGAATGAACGAAGAAGAAAAAAAAAAGTCGAAGGGAAGGGCAAAAATCGGAGTGGTGCAATCAGCACCGCCGATACTCGTATATTAGGTACGAGGCTTTTCGCTGCCCCGTTTACTTGCCCACCCCTTGCGGTCTTCAAGTTGGCAGCCTGTTCCAGAGTATCAATTTTCAGCGGCTTACATGAAAATCTAGCCGCGAAGGTCGCACCATCTTCGTCGTCGTCGTCGTCGTCGTCGTCGTCGTCGTCTCAGTCCAACCGATTTGTTACTCCGAAGCGAACGAACGACTTCAACATCGACTCTTACGAACGAAGGCCTAACAGCGAAAAGAAAACGACACTCGATTTGAAAACGTATTGCAAGGTGGCACTGTCGCGGACTCGCACCTGTGGAGGAGTGGCTAAGGTGACGATAACCTTTCAACCACTTCTGGGGAATAATTCCACTAAATATTACGCTGTTTGGGTCGCCTGCGCCCTTCACGCCGCCTTTTCATTGGTGTAAACTCGCGCAAGAATATCACAAAACCATCCCCCAGGTTGAAGCTCGCTTAAGCATGAAATGACAAGAATGCCGGGGAGGGGTTATTTGAAAAATGCTAAGTCAACACATGCGATACCCGAGCCAACATCATTTATTTAGTCACGAAGTCAAGCTAAAATAGCGAAGCTGACCATTATGTTGGGGGGTCAATTTTTACTCTTATTCGATCCTAACCAGAGTACCTAATAGGTTTAAGTTGAAAACGAATTTTTGAATGATACACTTCTATAGATGAAAAAAAAAAAAAAAAACCTCCCAACCTTGATTTGATTTCAACACAAGATACATTGTAAGTATGAAAGATCACGTCGCCACCATGACACCACTACAACGACTGAAACAGGAGTACATTGAAAAAACAAGCACGTTGATATTGTGTAACGATGTAAGTGATAACTGATAAAAATCAAACCTGATTTTAGTGCCCCCAGATGTTAGTACAAGAAGTACGTCACATTTCGGTGTATTAGTAACTGCAATAAAAGCGTATAATAAAAATGACGAAAACGATTGCAAATTTATTTAGAACTAGCAGTTACCGGCAGCTTTGGGCGCGTTTCTTCGTTCCTCATCACTTTCTTTTTTCTCTGCCCCTCATTCACCTCCCACTCTATATCATTCTCACTCAATCTCTTCGTTTCCCATTTCTTCCTTTCGCTTTTCATCTTTTACAGCCCCACTATTATATCCTTCCGTAAAAATAATAATACAATTATAACGATATCTAGGTGCACCAAGTTGTTAGGATCCTCTGGATTCTCGAATTTCCATCAGCAAAAGAATAAATTACTGGCAGGCTACGAAATTTAAAACCCGTATGTCAAAAATTAGGGGGCTATTTTTTTCTTCCATCAACTATCTCCCCAAGGAACTATCTTCAAACAAATTATAAGTTAAGTTAAAACTGAGTTTTTAAAAAATACGCTTTTATAATTTGAAGAATAAAATAACGGCGAAAGTGAAAATAAAATTTCTCACTTTTTTTTCGAGACAGAAATAAACAAAAACTGAAAAAACAACTAATAAAAACGGATACAAGTACACGTGAAAGCAGCGCTGAAGTTGGTCATCCGATGTACTTCAACAAATTGAGTGATTAGAATAAAAGCGTAAAAAAATTCTCACGAAACTATCTTCAAAAACTGCCTATGAACCGTATTTTTTCCACGAGATCTTCCTTATTGGATACACAGGATGTAGTGGAGCCGTTTTTTCACCAATTCAGCAGCCCACCTTCATCACATTCCCAAGGTCAAACCTTTATTAGGAATTATTTCATTTTCAAACCCGTTATTTGACGGAGCTACGAGTGGGTATATTTCAACTGTGTAACTTTTTGGAGCCCTATATCCCGAAAGATGGTGCCGCAGAAAAATTAAATTATAGGTACTCGATAATACAATGAATAGCAATATTCTTTTAAGTGGTTAAAGGGGTTAAAATCCACAGCTTCTCCTCAAAGAGTCTACGGACTTCCATGATGGCTTTAATAAACCTTGCATGGAATAACAAAAATAAGGATGCAAAACTGCATCAAAATCCATTTAGCAGTTCTCCAGCGATACTTGGACAAGCTTTACCCAGCCACTTTTATTAATATACAAATAAATTATATTTTTTGAAACGAGGAATTTAAAAACCAACTCGTGAAAGCTCCAAATTTTCAAAAATCGGTCCCCCAAAACCAGATTTTGGCGACGTTATGATTTTCATTTCACGGCTTAATCAGTAAACTTGACTCCGTCATTACCAATTTACGCGACCGCAAAATTAATTAGAAATCACTAAAAATTTCGAATCCCAAATAGGACAACTCGCAAACAATTTCAAGTTGGTTTATGGACTATGAATACAACCATATTAAATATCACACCCCCTAATAATGTTGAAAACTATGTCTAGGAATTTAGTCGATGAATGTACGAAACACAGTTGGGAAGATGCATTATATTTATTCTCTAATAGAGAAATACTGAAAAAACAGAAGAGACTCAAAATAAAAAGTGACTGAAAATTTGAGGAAAGGGAGTGGGAATGAGAGAAAATGTTACTCATTTTATGAAAGACCATAAAGAATTGCTGCCGCGCGTTTGGCATTTGTTTTTTGGATTGCCTTAATCAGGATTGGGGCTACTCAAAAAAATTATTTTTCAAGAAATCACGAATGAACCTCTAAGATTTTGACGCTGTCCTATAACTCAAATCTCAAATTTCAAACAGTAAATAATTTCTCACAGTGATAGGCCTAAATACTAAATAGGTACGTGGAAATAACATTTCTCTAATCACCAGGTGCATCTCCAGAAGTGGTTTCAGGATGAATAATTGAGAAATTCATTTTCTACAACCATCGCTTCGCGCTACGAAGGCAGTAAGTAATTCGAGCATCGTCAAGAAAACCTCAATGGAATTGGCACGACGCCTGACTCATATTTTTCGAACGAATTCTTCGAGTTTGGAGCCCCCTTAAAAGTCGAGTGTTTCGTTATGAGTACATGAAGTTATCAGTTATACCAAAATTAGTGGATTCGAAATCATTGCAAAGAATATTACCCAGCCAAGGAAAAAATGTTTTCTTTACGAACTGCTGACATGCGAAATAGAAAAGTAACTGTCGTTGATAGGAAAAATAAAGTAGCGATGAGCAAAAATTTTTATCTCACGCGGTAAAAAAATAGCAGAATACATCACTTTAAGACACAAATTATAAGTTCTTACAGTAAAACACGCATTATTTTTATTAACAATAAGCATAAAATTGATGTTATTTTATCATTAGTTCTAACTAAATGTTAGCGTTGCTGTCGTGTGTTCGACTGACAAAACAAATACCCGATGCAATAATATAAAATATTTTTATTAGTAATTAGTTTTCGAATTCAAAATGTAAATTAAATGAAAATAAAAAGTTTATAGGTCCAAGTGAGTAATTCCGGACGATGAGATAATTCAGCTTCTTGGATTATCTTCGTACATCGCAATGCGGGAAACAGCTCAAAGCTCATTAAGGTCAATCTTCGAATTTTGGAGCCGACGTCAAAAAATTATTTAGAAAAAATAGGGGGTATTTAATTTGATACGTACTTATACTTCAAATATTCGACGAATAAAAAGAAAGAAATACGATGTAATTTTTAAGGATCGATAATGGGCAAACTGCCAGTATGTTTGGTACTTAAACGAATTAATGAAATATTGATACGTATCGTAGAAAGAATTGGTTAGGTACCTACACCACAATTTCACTAACTGCACGACACCACATTAGTTTCGTCGATACTGAATAGAAGAAATGAATATGATTACGATCTTAACCGGAAGAAGCTGATCCGAGTCATAATTTCAACCACCTTTGCATCAGCATGTCGAGGTCGAGAGTACACACAAGTTCTCATATTGCAGTCTGCAAAAATATCTGAGCGTATGTGCGAACATAGCCATAGCCCAAGGGTGGGCGATGGAAGGGAGCTCAGGAATGATTTGCCTACGGTCGCCTTTTGCACAGAGACGACACTGATCGGCAAGATTCAACAAAATGGTGATAAAAAATTGGTGATCAATCGTTCAATTATGATGAAAAAACAAACCATGATCGATCAATCAAAAAGAATGATGGAAGAAATTAGGGATGGTAACGAGCATTTTTTTATTTTTTTATATACTTGAGCATTTCAAGCATTCGCTGAACATTTAAAATCATTTTCTCATTTTGAGCAGATATCTCGAACCTTGATAACATACTCAAGCATTTTAAGCATGAGCACGTGCTAAGCAAATGCCTGCGCATCCTCAGCATCTGCTCATCAATTAATAAATACTCGATCATTTACCATCACTAGCAGAAACAGAAGTGAAACGGATCCATCTTCTCAGTGCAATCCTAATACAATCGGTCCTGATCATAGAAACCCTTAACTTTCAATCACGTCAGAAATTTTTAATCTACACAGATGGTAACCCTGTTCAGAATTAACGTATTTTATTTTCGTACACGAGTACACGACGTACGTACATGCATTCTAAATTCGAACGTTTGCCGTACATGACGGTCCATAAAAATGGAAGGGTGGAAAACAATTTTATTAATACGATAAGGATAGGCAAAAACAATTATTAATACGATAACGATAGGCTAACTACTAATTGCAAAACATGCGAATTCGTGTCAATATTTTTCGTCCTTGAAAAAACATTCCGACAAGCCGAGCATTTTTGTGGGCAAATTAATAAAATTTGAAATATACGAACGTTCCACCAACGTGAGAAAAATGTAGGACGATAAGTGACAGTTATACGTACTTATAATACCTACTGCGCCGAAGAAGTGTTCGCGGCAGCAATTAAAAGGGACCAAGGTCGAGACACATTCGGAATTCAAATTTGGTTTAACTTTACCGCGAAAAAACTTACGGCTACGACATTGATGCCCGAAAATAAGTCGGAAGAGCACGACGCGTAGAACGAAAGTTGAAGAAATTTAGAAATTTAACGAGAGATACCTAAAATTAGATATGGACGAAGATGCCGAAGTATAACAAAATCAGAAAGAATTATAAAATTATCACGTCAAAAATGATTTTTTTTTTTTTTAAATCAAAAAATCGAAAAAGACCATCACAAAAAATGTTGCCCCATTGGGAATTCGAAATCGGCGTCTCCAAACACGAGAAACAAAACTTCACCATGTGCCACAATGTCAGATAATAAAATAAGGAACAAACACACTACTCACAATGTACAGTACAACGGCTATATAACGTTATATATGTAGGTACAATAACATTGATACTGGCTATGTTCTTTTCTTTTTGCACCTTACTGAGAAAAGTTGAGACAACTTCACAACTGTTGAGAAAATACGCCGTTCTTTCTACACTCGTGTACGTCATCAAATTACCTCATCAAAATCTGCCAAATTTGATGACATCGGAGAAACGGTTCTTTTTGCGCTTGCTGTGAGAAAGTTGAGGATTGTCGTCAGTTTTCTACACCTACCCGAAAGGTGGTGTGATAAAATTGTGTAGCCGTACTGTTTGTTAATTTATCGACTTGAGTTATGAAATGTGACGTAGCAATTTACATAACTCATCACAAGTATTATCAATTTGCATCACAACTTTTCACAGCAAACGGACGTAAAGAATATAGCTCCTGTATCGCATCGGTAGTTGGCGACTGCGATCTTAGCACTTGGAGTGGTCATCACAAATACTTTTGGAAATTGAAACTGCGAGTAAGTAGAAAAAAAGTGTATAAAACAATTGACAATATCCTTCCTTTTGTCATAGTTATGAACATTGGTCGCGCAAATTAACCTCTAAGTAGCCACAAAATGGAATGTGAAGGTAGACGAATTCGCTTCACATACTTAATTGTACTAATATACGGGCTAAATCTTCAGCCTTTAAAATCTCATCTATACGGCGAAACAGGCCCGGAAATACGCTAATTTTCAAAATTGATGTGATCAAAAACCTCCATTTCCGGAATCATTTGAGGTTATCCAGAGTTTTCTTTTGAATATTATGTTTATCTTTTGGGTATGTAACATCGTACATGGAATAAATGAAGTATTACCCAGCTCCATTGAAAAAATGTAAGAAAATCTAAAAATAACTTGAAAATATATTTTTGCTTTTACATAATCCATCCATATTGGACAAAATCCACTTTGTTCCGTAACATCATAGAAAGTAATCGCAGTAGAACACACGTACAGAGTGGATTTAGGATAAAGGTTTTTCTATACCCCAAACTGCAACTGGATCAAAGTTTCAAATTGTAAGAAAAAAAAGAAGGTAAACACGTTTGTTTTATATTAGTGTTTATAGTCTAAAGTTCAAAAACTGTAAAACTATGCGACACTTCATTATTAGTATTATCCTAACTAAAAATTATAATGGTCTTTTACCATAAATCAAAATAAAACTTTACCTTTGCATGCTGAATGGAGATCATACAGTTTGAGAGATACTTATTACATTTATTGAAATTTATTCAACATAATTAGATAAATTTATATAATTAGAGAATTATTATGTTGTAAAAACTTTTCAATTTGGTGAAATGGATCCGGAAATAACAAACTTTCAAAATTTTGAGATTTGTGAAATACATGACCATATCAGGAGTTACAAAGCTACTGTCATCAAAATTATCAATCTCCAATATTCATATCACATACTGTGTGGAACTATTATGAAAAAAACTATCACAGTAGTACTGAAATTAAAAACCAGTATCATGAAAAATCTAATTTCTTCATTTTATCATCAGAATAAAATTATTATCATCGGTGAGAAAGAAAAAAGAAACATTAACTTTGTTCCACACCATCATATATAGGACCTGTTAAATGAAGAGAAAGTAATATTTTCTGGGTTCAGGAAATTTTAGCTCCGGACAGGCCCTGTTTGAAAATTCGTATTATCATAAGGGGAAACTCAACAAGGTCTACGGATTTGTTTCACACCCGTGAATAGTATATAAAATTTAGAAACTGTAAAACAATATAAAACTTCATTATAATTATTTATCAAACCAGAAATAATTGTAAAACATCTACATTCCTGAATGTAGTCTCATATAAATATGCGTATACAGGCATGATTACAGAATTTGTCTTGGCACACCATTGAAAACTATCCAATTTGGTTATCACCAAGTATTATAAAACAAGAAAACCACGAATGTAGTGTGAAATAAAATCTAGAAAAACTATAGTCTATTATTAAAAATCAATGCCAAATTTCACACCTGAATTCTAGATGAAAATACTAGTATTGTGGGGATTCTCATTACATTCAAATAATTAGTTCCACATAATTAGTCAGTTAAGTATGGTGGGAAAATTAAGATCTTCCATAATCTTTTCAATCCGGAGAAATGTATCTGGAAATTAAAAATTACAAAAGTGAAATTCTTCTCAAATCCAGTTCTGTAAAAGTTCTTATACTAAGTTTTTTATTACAAGCCCAGGAACATCTGTATCGGAAATCCAATCTGTACATATGTTCTACTATGATTACTGTCTATGATGGTATGCAACAAAGTTTAGAAATGGATTTTGTCCAATCCGGACAGATAACATAAAAGCAAAAATGGATTTTCAAGTTATTTTCCAATTTTCTTACTTTTTTAAATAAAGTTGAGTAATACTTCATTTTTTTCATGTACTTTGTTACATACCCATGAGATAAACATAACATTCGAAGGGCAAACCTGCACAACCTCTGATATTTCCAAAAATGCAAGTTTTAAATCACATCAAATTTTGAAAATAAGCGTATTTCCAGGCCCATTTCATCATATAGATGGGATAGTCTTTATATTAATACAACTAAGTATGTGAAATGAATTCATCTACCTTCACTTTCCATTTTGTGGCTACTTAGAGGTTAAATGCTAGGGTAAAGCTAATGATTTCCAAATTGTATTTCCCCATGTAAGTTTTCCTAAAAAATGTATTCTCATCACAGTGGGTTTCCCCCAAAATTTTTTTTCCAAAAAGTATAATTCCCAAAATTGTTTCCCAATCTGATTCTTGGACTCTAATTTGCTCAATTTTCAACGTAATGAAGTGATGATTAGGTGAGTTTTTTTTTTCTCTAAATGTAAGAAACTTGAAATGAAGTGTTTCTCCATACATAATTATATTTCCTTATCCTTTTATTTTTTCTATTTATTTTTTGAATTTGACTGTTCATTTTTATTTTTTAAATTATATTATTATGAATAATTTTATCTTATATTGGGTGGTTAGGTGAGGTGGGTTGTTTTCTTTTTTTTTAATAAATAAGACTTCAAAAGAAAAGTTTTAATAGATACTGGCTCAAAATATCATGAAGATTTCAAAAATGATGACATGATAACATACCTCAAACTGCTTAGCCATAACATACGACTGTAATAAACGTCTTATAGTACCATACCTCACTATTTATTACATTTATGAGAAAAGCTTCTTTGAGAATGACTTCATTTTGACAATGCATTATAGGTGATAAAAAATTTTAGAAACAAAATTTTTGGGAGAGATAGACTGGGAAAATGAAGAACCAATCAAACCTATGAATAACGATTTAAACAAAATTGAATTGTGGTTGAACACGGGGAAGAAATAAAGTTAAAATCTGGAACTAACAATTATCAAATTAAGTAGTTTTTTCCATGTGTTTTATTATGTTACCATTCATTATTATACCTAAAAAAAAGTTTCTTCTGACTTGAAAGAAAGATAGTTTTATTAGTATTGATTTTCAAGCCCGCTTTAATAACTGATTGTTTGAGTGTGGATGCCATCTCTTTATGTTTCAGTCCATTTTGTGAAATAAGACCTACATCCATAGGTCTTGGTCTGTGTGTCTCAGGATATTGAGTGATTTCCTGTTTATTTGGATACACTTCCTCTACTGTCATAATTCCCAGAATATTTTTTCCTAAACAAAGTTGAATTTTGATGAAAGGAGGTATCCTAGCTGAACACCCTTAATCGTTCTGAAACAAAGATTGCGTTTCTTTTAGTCTAGCTTAATTTTGTCTATAGTATCAAATGGCACATAGAATTCATTAAAAACAACAGACCATCAGAGAGTAATATAAAAATCACATGAAATACCATATAAATCACAATACACCCAAATCCAGCTTACTGGATTACAATCCCTACATATGCACGAACTACAGCCAAATATGCATATGGGATGAAGGAATTAGGTGTGTGAAAAAAGTATCATTAGAGCAGAGCTGTAATTCACAAGTGTTTAACCTTAAAAACCATATAATACTACCTTAAAGGTAAAGAACAAGTAAAAGATTTTGTAACTTAATGATACCTAAACATATTAACAGCTAATTGATTGGACAGCTGCTCAACCAATAATGGTACGGATTGTGGATTCGGTATTAACTTGATGGCATTTTAAAAATGCCCCACAGAAGTAGAAGAATTTTTTTCCCAGAGGTATTAAGACGAACGTAAGTACAATATTTTCAGATTTTAAAATATGTTATACAGGTACGATGAAACAGAGTCAGATATACATGATTTAAAAAAAAAATTAAAAACCAATCAAAAATTTGCAATTCCAGGAACACTAAATATTGCAGAGGTTTCCTCTAGGAACATTGTATAATATATTATTGGTATGTAACACCTAATATGGACTGAATATATGAATGAGCCATTACCCGACACTGTCATCTAGTATATTTATAAAGGCCACTTTGTAATGCTATCACGTGAAGTGATTTTTTTTTATCCCATAACTGAAAACTTTGTGAAGAAATCATTTCTGGGTTCAAAAACTGCTTTCTCCAAATGCCTATCCATAAGTTTGTTCTATTTGGTTTACGGTTTAAAGATGATATGAAACAAAGTTAAAATGTAGAGTTTATATGATACAGACAGATTACGTAAAAGCAAAAAATCTATTTTGCAACTATTTTCAATGTTTTTGTTTTGTTTTAGTGATGGTGTTAAATAATGCCTCACTCATAAATTCATTCCATATGAGGTGGTACAAACCAATATTATATATAATATTTCCCGAGGAAACCGGTACAACATTTAAGTGTAGCTTGTGGGCCAATTTTTCCATCTTTCTTATTATTTTTTGACATTATTTTCGTTTTCACTTTTTTCCTGCGCCCAAAGCCAAAATGCAGAGCTGCTAACTGTTGGCTATGAACTCAAAGCAGGACTATTTTTTCAATTTAAATATATTCTCTTTGTTCAATTCAAAAATATGAAGTCATATGAAATTGTTTTTTTCAATTCCTAAAAGTTTATTTAATGATACAGATTTGTAGTTCCAGTGTTCTTCGAAGCTAAATTGGAACCTCCACTTAAGTTGTGAAATATGCGCTTTTTAATTAATTCCTCCACTTCAAAACATTTAATTTTTATTTACCTGATCAATCGAGTGAGTGAAGTTAGTAATATATTTAACATTCTCTTTTCCACACCGATTCTATTTCATTTGGAATACATTTTTTGTCAATTCATAAAAATGCGTCAACTTTATGTAAGCTGAAATCGTAAAGTATTTGCGCACTCAAATCAGTATATGCGCTAAGTAATATTTAGTTTGTTTATTCAAGTTGGAAAATGAGATGAGTGTTCAGAAATCTTTGAATTTGATTTATTTTTTCAAATCAATGACTGTACTGTGTCTATACTTACTGGATTTCAACGCACTAAATTATGTTCTTAGAAAGGCAAGTTTTTGATAGGTTCTAATTTTTCTTTTAAATCATATATGTCTGGATCTGTTTCATCGGAGATATATGAAACAACTTAAAATCTAAAAATATTTTTCTTATATCAGTCTCTTCACCTCTGCGCCGAATTTTTGGGACGCTCCAAGTTGAAAATGCTGATCTGTGAAAGCTGGCTTTTAAAAAAATCAAAAAAATGAAACTGATAAATTGAAAAACAAAAAAAATTTACGAAAAATCAAGAGGAAAATATCGTAAAACGGTACCAAAACAATCCCAAAAAATTCTTTCAGGGTTACCTAAATAAGAACGGTAAAAGGCTGTATAATAACTTAACGGTACCGAATAGATCCATGTTGTATTTTCCAGCCTGCAGAGGGCAAAACACACTAGAGTCCGAGAATCGCACGAAAAACCACGCGGGAAGACTGAAAAATGGCAGTGGTTTTGAATTCAATTGACAAAAGAAGAATGACGTGGAATTGGGAAATACTGCGCCGGTGGGCCAAAAGGGGAGGACGAAAGACGACAACGACAGAAATTCGAAATCAGAAACCGTTCGACGGATTTAAGACGGGCTGGATCGGTGCGGCTGGCGCCTGAAAGACTTGCGACCAACCTGACTCAAAGTGGAACTTGTCGGCTGTAGCCTCGGCGAGGAGTGCGCTTTTAATCGACAAAGGCCACGAATGCGAAAAATCACGCCCGAATAAAATGCGACATGCGATTGAAACGGACGCAACGCGACGCGACAATGACACGCGGGAAAATAGGAAGACGCTGGAGGCGATCGCGACGAAAGTGCTGCGAGAGCGATGGCGAATACCCGCCGTACAGCACGCACATTGGCTCAACTGCGGCAGTGCGGCTCAACGAGACAACTCCATCCTCTGTCGTCCTTTGCATTTACTTTCCACTCCACTCGCCTCCGCCACGTACCCGAAATTCGCGCGCAATCCGAAGCAGGCGCATCGACGCGACAGACCCCACACGTCCACCTTGCGGCAATCCACTTCTTTTACTCGCCGCTGCCGCTGCCGCTGCCACCGCCTCCGCATCCGCCACTATTGAGAGCATCAAATCGAGCAGACGAAAGTTTGTCAAAAAGAGAAAGAAGCGCTTTTGTCTACCTTTAAAAAGCACACACGCCGCACCACCGACAATCGCCCATTTAGGCTACATAACATTTTTCTCTATGGCTTCCAATAAGCAAAACATACTTGCGACGAGTACCAACGAATTACTCGTGGTTTCCTACGTTTACACCGAACGAACATTCGCTGTTGGCTCTGTCTTTCTCTATATTCACTGGGTTACATGATGTTCGAAGCTGTTCGCTGCAGTTCATTTAGGTAGAGAATTTCGTTCGCTCTAATTAGTTCGTTTGTTGGCCGTTTACACAAAACGAGCACAAAAAAAAAGAGTTTGTTGTTCGCGTGTTCATTTGGTGTAAACCTAGCTTTAGACACATGCATTTTTTTCGAATGTCAACAGTGAAAGGTACGACTGGCTAAGACATTCTTAAAAGCACTAACAGAATGAAACTTGTTTATTTCTCCTTTTTTATTTTTTCATTATTTTTTTTTAGAAAGAGAACGGATAAAAACTAATGCCGAATTTCGTTCCAAAAGACAGTAAAACGTCTATTTCAGTATTCTGACTAGGATAGCTTTTATTGGTCGACAAAATATTTCTTTTATTTCACTTTTACACGGTCTTCATTCGTCCAAACCTTGACTATATAGCACTAGACCAGAAACGCTTCATAAACCCAATGTAATTTTTAATATCGAGGCATGCCGGCATAAATGTGGGCAATTTGTGTGTAAAAATTTCATCGAACTGGATATCGTAACTGTAGCTGAATAAATAACACAGAACAAAACTCGCACATGAGGAGTAACATACCTATACTTTACTAGAATTTTATTTGAGATTGGGAACTGAAGAAGAATCGAAAATGAAGTACAAATGGAGAAATTCTGTCCGTTATAGTGACAAAAAAAAAGAAAAAAAAGAAACGATTTGGTGAAAAAATTAAGCTACAATTTGAATAATTTAACTCTTGTAAAAACAGCCTCTTCTCTACCAAAAAATACCTAAATGGTTATTGCAGGATTTGTCAGTTCAGAAAATCGAACCTGGGACCTACATATTTGCCAGCTAAAAGCTGTGAACTCAACCATATGGTCATCTCACTGCCAACTATAATTGACGAATGTATTTTATATAGAACAAGGTATGGTGGTTCCCACAGGATACATTAATAAACAGCTAAATTCGCAAATTAAGTTACTAAAAAATATTTCAAAAAGAAACATACGCATTCTGATTAAAGATAAGGCATGATAGAATTTCATGAGAAAACAAATAAAAAAGTCAAATAGAGAAGAGAAAAAAACACAGAACACTGAGGATGAGTGAAAAGTTGCAAAGTAACTCAAATTCTTCTAAATGAAACTCAGCAATTATCAAAAAATTAATCTAATATTCACCATTTTAAATAAACATGGGCAATAATAAATGAATGAAACAAAAACAATTTTGCGTCATGAGCGGATAAAATAATCGTAAAAGGAAGGACTCGAAATTTTGATGATACCTAATTTCGAGCTTTGAATTTCAAAAAACATTTTCATATGTGGTCAAGAAAGAACCTAATGAAAATTGTAGTACCAAATTCAAACATGACGCATTCAAAGATGGCGTATTAACAAAAGATTACAAACCAAAAATAAAATGAAGGCTGAAAAATATGGAGAAGGCCAAGACTAAAATTCTCAAATTTCAACTATTTTGTTCAGTGATTTCAATTTATTACAATGATACACAGGGTGACTTACTCTCATAAAGGCTTGAGAAGAAGTAGGATAGTTTAATCTAATTAGTAATAACAACAAATAAGTAAAAATACTAACAATAAAATTCATTTTACACATGCTGAGCAATTAGGGATTAATTCCTCAATTCCGAAATAATAAGACTGTGAATAACCAAATTTGTTGACTAGGCAAGTTTACAATCATTTTCAAAAGGGTTTGAGTTGTAATCATACAATGACTAATTCTGTGTACTGCACGGTAAACACAGCGTATGTTTGTTTGTACTTACTTGCAAACTTATGCAAGTATGATGCAACATCCAGACTGTGACAAATCAGTAGTTCACATCTTGGATGATGTCACAATCTGGCTTATCATTGCACATGTTCTATTTTCCCCTTAGCCATGGCAATGATAAAATATGCTGCAATTAGTCATCCCACACATGTATGTATTCTTTATATATATATTTCTATATGTGCGTGTAAGAAGCCAGTACATAAGCTCACAAAACTGGCTACAAAATTGCCAGTTTCTGCTAAGATCTTGGCTCCTTCATACCTTGTATATGATTTGTTGTGAATATGCAAAACTGCAGAAAACCGTTTGTTGTTGGAATATCTTCCACAATGTATGGTATTCCACAGATTAGTATTTGCCAAAACCATTTTATAAGTAATACGTAGTTGCTACAGAGACTAACCCATGTTTTTTAGATTTTGTCATATTTTCTTTTCCATGTCTGATGATTAACAAATACAGCATTACATAGACAACATGAAACTGTGAGTTAATCACTCAAAACTATTTTGATTTTGGAATGTCGCAAAATGTTTGAAGAAATCCGGACTGATAAGAAAAGTACTGAATGAAGATACTTCAATGGATGATTTTACTTTCGACTTGTAACAACACTTCACAAGAGATGGTTAAGTGATGTGTGGGGACTTATATCGTATGAGGTTAAAGGGCTTGGGCCCCCAACAACAGTTTCCACCATAAGGCTGGCAAATATTTTTCTCAATGACATTAAACAAATTACGTTCAATCATAATTAACTGCACATACATGCAAGTAATGTACGAGTACCAAATTGTGACCAGTCACAACAATACAATGATGTTACAATTCTACATGAACCACCCCATAATTTCTTATCACTGCAAGAAATGACGCACCGGGCCATTCGCACAAATATATGTAATCACTACATATGTGTGTTGGTGTGCGTTTAAATTAGCCCGTATATGAACCGTACGAACTGGCTCTAAAATCGCCAGTGTTTACTCGTATGTTTACATATGAAGTGGCTGAACAATGTAATTTTTTGGAAGTTGGGAAAAAATAAGCATAAGCAAAATCAAAATCTGACAAGACATTCCACCGTTTAGGTCATAAAATATATTTTTTTATGAAATAATCTTCGAAAGGCGCGCCATGCCCCTTCCCAAAACTAAAACTTCGCTCCACTCTTGACTAAAGAATATATAAATCTGGATTCTGGGTCTAAGGGTCAAATACAACAACGATATAAGCTATACATACATCATTAAAATAGAAAAACGTGTGTAGTTAGCGTCTTTTCTATTCTCAATGATGAATCACGACTTACGTAAGTAAGCATTTTAACTGGGCAATTTACTAGTTTATTTACAACTCGTTTACTGCATGAGGTAACATTAGCTATGATTCTATTAGCATTTTGTGCGAAAAAAACTGCAGGTGAAATACAGCTCGTAAATACATTCGTTTTTACGGAAGAAAAAAAAACTATGGTCGGAACTGTTGGAAGATAAAAAAACGGGGAAAGAGTAACGAGTTATTTTATACCGATATCGAAAACGTAACATAAACGTTTTACTGATGTGACATTTTCATGTTTAAATCAGTCAGATAAAGAGGATCGAGTGGGTGACTTTTTCGGTTTCACCTTAAAGGTCGTACTTCAGTTAAATTCCAGCTTTTGCCAAATAAATTTGGAAAAGTAGGATGTACACCAAACAGGATTAATCTTATTGGACTGCGAAAGACAACGACACCAAGTCGCAAATATTCTGTGACGCAATCGAAAATCACGGAGGAGAATAACAAACATAAATAAATTAGGGAGAGCGCTACTAGTCACTACTTCAAATATCTGATGCGATCATTTTAGTATATAGATAAACGAAGTTATAATCAATAATGGGAAAATACGTAACTGACTCGAAAAGCGACACGTGACCGTAAAAAATTTGCATTTATAATAGCTACCAAAGTAGGTACCAATGATGATACCAGATACCATGGGCTACACGCAGATTTTTGAATTAATTTGGGAAATTATCAATGGAAAGCCAACTAAAAACACCTTCGTAACACGCACAATAATTATTTCATTCTTAATACCCACGACGACCAAAAATAATATGGTTTGCGGATGTAGTTTCTAAAATAGTGGAAAAATAATAAGTTTTAAGGAAAAGTTAAAATGTGCGTAGAAAAAAAAATTGAAAGGAAACAAAATTTACAACGAATCCTATGGTCAAAAAAATGGTTCGGAACCTGTCAGTCGGTGGTTAAGATCACATTTTTTCAACATACAAGTACGATATCGGTTTAACTGGAGCCAAGCACCGCCTGTAAATTCACATTGACGAACTAACAAATAGCCTTTCATAGTTAATCATGAAATGACTACAATCTCACTTCATACATGTAGTCGTAACCATGCTTATTATCAGCAGCAATATACTAGTAATACACGGTGTTTCAATTTTGTCCACGATTGGTATTACAGATATGTACTACGAAAGGGAAATAAAAAAAAAAAAAATCATCAAAGGTGAGAATTTCTGCAGCATATGAATAAAAGGAGACAGCGTAGTACTGTATTAGAATAAACCTGGAAAGGTAATCAAAACTAGACATTGCTAAAATTTTCATTTTTCAAAAATTTCAAAACACATATAATACTCGATACTACGAAGTTAAAATTTAGGCCCGGTAGTAAAATTCTCGATTACATCACGACGACCAGAATTATAGTTGACGTGAAAGTTACGTCCCAAACTGTATTATTTGAAAAAAAATTTATACAATTCGTAACATTCCAATGATGAAAACCAAGAAAAAATCCATCATTAATGAAGAATAACGAAGGGGTAAAATTTACTTCAGTGGGTTTCCGACTTTTTTCTCACACTACTCGAGTGTATATAATAAATAAAATATACCTCCATCGATTATGTCAAAATTACTTTCAAGTAAGGGCTACGTTCCTAATTTCAACTACTACCTCCTAACCAATGTTGGAAGATATATTTAAACGTCCAACTATCAACCATGATATTAGAGGAGAATTTTCAATTAAAATAATACATAATTGTTTCTGCTCTCAAATAACACTCATCAATATTAGGGTTGTAAACATGAAAATACGTGTCTCTGAGGGGTGATTAGCGAGCACGACAAAACTTTTACGAAAATATTAAAATTTCGTCATGCATTTAAGATACAGTTCACAAATCATGGAAAGACACTGGACTTATTAATGACTATACTACACAAACAAAAAAATGAAATACTCACCGATTTCGTTATCCGTCGAAGAGCCCTCTTGTTCTTCGGCTTGCCTGCGGATGCGTTCGACTGGCAAAAAAGTCAGAAAATAGCGTGAAAAGAACACCGAATTAGAAATCGAACAAAAATAATTCAATCAATACTCACTTTGTGAGGTTGGAGTGCTCGGTTTTCGACGCACATCTCTCTCTGGTCGAATACGATCCATAAATAATTTTGTAATTCGATCGTTAGTTTTTTCTTTTTTCATTAATGGACCGGGACAATTCTCCTCCAATATTTTTACGCAAGGTCGATGGATGTTAAGCAGACAATCTGAAATAGTAACCACGAATGATTGAAACCTTTGAAATACTAACTATCATTCTATCAAAATAATAATTCTTACTGGTGCACTGATATCCTTGCGGACCGATCCCTCGAATAATTAATTGACAATGATTGCAGTACGTGACTGTGAAATACTGATGAGCGACGAAATTATGTCCTCTTACGTTAACCTAATTAGTGCAAAGAAATCGTAAACTATTAATTAAAATACGGTAAAACATATTGTTTTATCAACAATGCTGGATAAGTAATACACGCTACACACAAAGTAACCATTTCTAACGAATTTCGACAGCGATCGTTTGTTCAGTTGCTACATTAAATTTGTAGCTTCTAACTAAGTAGCCAATATCGAAGCGAGCATCGAATTGTTGTCATTATCAAACAAGAAATAAACAAACAAGAGTGAACCCAACGACGAACTCTGAAAGCTAAACAGCAGAACAACAGAACAGATTCGGTTTAGGATGCGTTAGTAGAAAATGCGTTTTCGGGGCGTACCGTAGATTCGCGAAAGAAAAAACGAAAATTAGGGAAAAAAAGTTCTATCACAAATACGACAATCTTCATAACATGTTTTGAACTTAAACTGAGAATGCTACGCTCAAAATAATACCAAACAAAGGAAACGAAAATCGCAGATAAGAAATGAACATTGAGCCAACACGATGCAAACATCGAGAAATACTACTTTAAGAGGAAAAATGATTAAAAGCAATTTTTTCTACCAGGGTTAAAGCTACGATACGTTATGATTTGGAAAAAACGATCTGTAATACAATAATTTCAGAACTTCTTATAACATCTTAATGATCAAATTCAGAGAAATGTAAAGGACATTAATTTAATCTAAGAATTAGGGGCTTCAAGAAAATTTCAGTCAGTATCGGTTAAATGTGGGAAACCACGCAAATTTCATGAATTCGTCAAGATTATAAAATGGTTTATTATGTGTAAATTTATTTAAGAAATATATCTGATGAATGAAATTATGAAACTTACAAGATACTAACAATGTTAAACGTAATAGCTGTTAAGATAGATTCCCGAGGATGAAAAAAGTTACTCAGATAAAATACATAGAAATGCTTTTTTCCGAGTTGCAACCTCCTTCTCGAAAGTAGAGATGAAAAAAATGAAAAGTTTGCTCTTCCCAAAAATGATCTAAAATGAGCAAACTTTGATATTTACGTTTTCTATTTTCATTTATCTTTGAAAATTTTGCCCACATTATTTGAGAGGAAAAAGTGTTGCCTTACCTTTTAAACATTTTTCAACCCTTCGACCGGTTGAAAAATGAGACTGACCACCTTATTTAGGAAAGGAAAAGCACACAAAAATGTATACATATATCACCCTAATATGAAAACTGAGTGGTTTCCGAGAGAAAATTGGCAGAAAATTAAAGTTAAATTAAAGCTGTTCCAAAAGATTTTGTCTTGATAAGGGATAATTATTGATTGGTACGGAACTGAGTGCATGGAATGTTGCATAAGCTACGCACCTAAAAAACCAAAGCAATGTTCAACCTGGTTTTTCTCGGAAGCTAATGAGATTTCACAAAAGGGTGAGGTGTACCTTTTCGGCATACCTTTTCCTCCTGAGTAAGGCGATAAAAATCATTATTTTCATTTTATTTTCTTCCCACCTCCACCATTTAATTTATATGTACACAGGAACTTTCAACTACACTATTGGCTGCATTGGTCCGATCTTCGAGTGGAGGTGACTTAAATGGGGTTTACTAGAGCTATAGTTGTTGCTTGTGTTGGGTAGTGGATGTTAGGAATTTTGGAAGAGCTGGTCTCGAATTAGGAATCTTTCGAATGCAGAGTCGAGCATCTGATCGTCGCCCCAACCAGATTCCAGGAACGTTAATATAAAACTAAACGCGTTTATGATAGAGGGAAAGGATACGAATATTCACTAAAAACTGTAAATACACTGATAAAATGATAAGCTTAGCACTGACCTAGCCGTTAAGAACCACTATAAGATCCACAAATTTTCTGGTTCTAGAATCATTTTTTGGTGCAGGTGTAGCACAAGTTGAACTGAGAGAAATTTCTTCCCTGTTGGGAGAAACATCTGATCAAGGATATTTCCTATGAATTCAATCATCCATAATTATGACTTCTGTCAGAGGACAACACCAGGTGGTAATCATGCCCTTTGCCAGGATGCTCATTAGGGCTCTCATCTTACCCCTAACTAATTATGACGTCATTAAAATGTCCTGAGCGACCCCTAACCTTGCCCTTGTCAGAAACACAAGTCACTCAAAGAACTCTTGGTTTTATTCAGAGTGCTCTTAAGACTCTCACAAAGCCCTTAAAAGTAGATAATTATGTTGTTGTCATCAACCCAATCCGAAATGGTAGACATAATATGTATAGGGTGTTGGCATCGGTTGAGGAAATCAGGTATTTACGAAAATTTCTGGACAAAAATGAAAAAGCTGGAAAAAATACTTGGAGACTTATTATGAAACTTTTTTCACGATAACGCATTGTGATGTCGTAATAAGGTGGTACAGTGGTACATTGGTACAGTGGTACAGTGGTACAGTAGTACAGGGGTACAGTGTGTGTATAAAATAAGAAAAATGGTATTATGTATTAAGCGATTCTTTAACATTTGTTTATATGCGTTAACCAGTAAGAAAGAAGTATATAACAGGTAGATATAGGTGATAAAAATAAAATTATAATAAGATTTAAATTTTCAAATTTCTGCATTTTGAAATAAAATTTCATAATTACAGCCATTCATTTTTCAAATAAATTTTCAAAAACACTGATGATAAGTGATAAAAAGAGAAACTTGATAAAAAAAAATGTATGGTCATGTAATAAAATACCACTTTAGCACTGTATCACCTGCTCTTGACCAAGGAGTATTTTTAACACTTTACCACTCTCCTTTAGCACTTCAACACTATATTTAGGTACATAGGTAACTGACTAGATAATTTTAGTGAAATAGGATAATTTGATGAATTAATTTCAGTTGGCATCAGGTTTTTATAAAAATTCGTAGGCAAAAGGAAAAAAGTCGATAAAAAGATTTGGTGTCCTACACTGACACCAATTTTATGAAAATACCCCAGCAAAGATAATCATAAATTTAAATTTTTTTGAGAGTTAGGGTACCTACTATGGAATTAAAATTTTTCACCAGTTTTGGTTTAATAACTTATTCACAGAAATAACTAGAGAAAAACATAAACCTTACGAAATTTTATAAAAGCCGAGTCAAAAACAAAAATTATTGTAAATTCAATTATTTATTGTGTAAAAAAAAAACTTCCTTCTTTTATCCGAAGATCTACCTGCAAATAAATTCTTTTTTCAAAAAAAAAAAAAATTCACTTGACTTAACCTCTCACAGTACCTTAAGGCTAAAGCAGTCAATTTCATAAATTATTTACGTAATGAACTAGATAATTTCGGTTAAATAGTATAATTTAATGAATTAATTGCATTTGCGAGTTTTTATGCATTTGCCCAGGTATTAAAAAGTAAATTTTAGGCACTATAAATACTAACTGATAATTGATTGTGACAGGGTTAATTTCATGGAAAAATTTTGATTAAATAAATGATTGGAAACCAAAAAAATGTACATTTCTCAACGAAATTAGTCAGGCCAATATACAAAATAGGAACATCAAGTCTTACAGTCGGCCCCTTCTGACTAAAAATTCGTAAATTTTTCTGATTTTTGATTTAAACTGCGACATATATATACTAGCTGCACCTGCAGACTTCACCCACTCATTCATGTTTCTGAACATTAATATTAAATACATCAAGAAACAAAAAGAAATGTAGTGCCTGTTGACATATTACATCAAAATATCTTTATGCACAATACTGACTTTAAACTGGATTGTTTAGTTTACATTACAAAAATTGGAAGTCAATGGACATGTTTAAAACCTCATAGTTTCTGAAATTTATCTCTTGAATAACTTTTTTTTTTATCTTAACTTGTCAGTGATGGGTGCTTAGAGAACAGTTTGTGAAAATAATGTAAAAAACTTTACCATCCCTAAAAATGCATAAACGTCTATGGTTGAAACAAAGAATCCTGCATAAAACAGAAAAATTGGTGAATAAATTTCAGTTAAATTAAAATATGAACACATACTATGTAAAATTATTGGTGTAAAATTGCCATTAATATATGTGAATGAAGATTCCAGAAAATGTGGATAGTCTATTTTGACCACCCCTCCCATTTTTAGGAATATTCATTAAAAGCAAGGGCGTTCCATATTCCTACTAGAAGATCTTTGAAAACTAAAATTTTAAATGGTTTGACATTAATGAATTCACAGCCAATGTTGTAGTACAAATATATAACATAAAACATATTATAGAAGAAAAATTCACTACAAGCTAAATTTTGTTGTTTTTATTGCTCGACAATTTCTTTATACAAATCAGATAAAGAGGAGTTCAGAATTCAGTTTTAGATGAGTTTCAACCTCAAATTCATAGGGAACAGGTTGAAACAAATCTGCAATCATGCGCAAATTTGATTGGTTGATCAGTTACTCTGCAATATTATAAAACTTAACTGTAAGTTTTTATTACGCAATGACTTCATCAAGTTTTAGAACAAAAATTCTACAGGTACTCGGTCAATTTTGCCATTTCTGTGGGACAGCTAAATTAATTTTTTTTTAAATTTATATTGAATTTGTTTTTGTTTTTATTTGGATTTGATCGAAGTAATCTGTATAAGTATGCAAAACTATAATGACATCCAATATAATAAACATTCTTTGGGGGGAGGAGTTCTCAAAGTTTTGCAAACACTATATGATGTCATATTGATTATAACTCTTGTAAATTGAAAAATTTGTACCTGAAATTTGTGTGGTAATTAGAAAATATTAAGGACTGGTTTGGTATTGAATTTGGGCCTTATGGGTTAATTTTGTTCTTCCTTCAACTATTTCAATAATTTTGAATTTAACTTTAGTTCCATTTAATGTAACTTAATTCTCCTTGAATATTGTTATTCAAAAATGAAATATTCTTCAGAAAAGTTCTGCTTTTTGCCAGTATCAAGTACTGAGTCTACATTGTATACTCCATTTAGAAAAAGAAAGTAGGTTCAAATCAGTCTTGGAGCATACTTGTTATAAAATATTTGTTTAAAGTTTATGGAAAATGGTTTCTTTTATTTTATTAATGAATCTCCTCTAAATTTTCATTTAAGAAGTTCAGAAAATTTGGGATTTGAACTTAGTCCTCTGCAAAGATGGCAGCTAAAATCCCACTTGTGCAACCTTTTAACAAACAAAAACAAAAATACATATTTACCTTGAAAGTTGAAACTGGAATAGTTATTACACCCCTAAATGAAAGGCAAATTTTTCATAAAATGTTAAAGAATGTGTTTAGAATAGTAAGGTTACATGTAGGGAAATACTACATTGTTTGAGTACTGGTTGGCAACACTGTGCCCTACATTTTCTACAAATATATTTTTAGTTATTCTGTTTTATATTCACTTCTCCTGTAACTAGTTTCAGAGTAAACACATCTATATTAACTCTCTCCAATAAACAATATCTAATGTGGTAATTCTGTGTTTGAGGTTATAATTTTATTGTTTGTCAAATGTGTTTTTATTCATACTTTATGGACATCAATCCTCCGATGTCCAATATGGTGGAGGTGATAGGTACCTGAAGAAAATGGGTCACTTACCTCGAGGACAGGATTCTGGTAAGCAGACATTAATTCAGGTATTCATAATCAATGGAGTAAGTAAGGAGAGAAAAAGAATTTGGCCAGAAAAACAACAAGTTAATTTATTAATTACGTGTGCACCTTTAAGGTTAAATCTGTTGACAATGGAGAAAATTGCATTGGTGTTGGGGTTGGAGCTAGTTTATAGTAATATTATTTTAAATGATACCTTTAGGTGTTCAGGCGGCATGGGGATTTGAAACCCGTACCGGCTGAACACCTAAAACCTCCCTCGTTCACCGCCACAAAAGACAGCACCGTACTCACTCGGCCACGGTGCCGGGTGACGGTGTTCGAGAGAGTAGCTTATATGTGCCTACGTAGTGTGGCGACCGCCACAATACCCATTATTTTTTATGTGTGGAGAGGAGTGGAAAAAAACATGTACATGTCACTAATGTTTTACTTATTCACTTTAGTTTGGTTTGAGAAAAACCATCAATGAAGAGTGGTTGGAGAAAATACCATGGATTACATACGTACAATGGAGAATGGGTTGACTTGAAATAAATTTCATTTTATTTAGTCAGTTTGAGTTGGAAAATTACAGGGAGTACTGGAGAAATTTATTACCCATGAATCTTCTCACATATATATGGAGTATACACAGATGAAACAGAGAAATATTTGCAGCTGCACTGGTGTTGTTGGAGAATTTTATCTTATCTGGTATCTGAGAAATACAGCAAAATTGGAAAAAAAGGAGACGACGTAATGTCGATTGGAGCCATACACACACTATCACACCCACACACATATACATAAGCCAACTAGAGAAGTTGGCAAGTCAGAAATTACGTATAAGGGATGTGATGTATTTTTCTTTTGTTTCTGTGCCAATCAATGTTTAATGTTTCTAGAAGCAAACAATCCTCTGACAAATTTTTGTTTCAAGGGCATTCTTTGCATTCGATGGAGTTGTAAGAGAAAATGTGTTTGGAGGAGAAATACGATAAGGTGAAACAGCCAATCAGGGAGGAGGACTAGACTGAACCTGTCTTCATTATTAACTAGAGATGCGATGTATTTTTGATGCATCTTACATACCTACTACAGTTGTGCATATCTTTTGCAAATTCATTTCATACAGTTTTATTGAAGAGAAGAGAACTAGTTAATCAATATGTGATTAGTTGACTTAAGCTTGGTGTTATATTTTGAGCTTTTTTTATATTGTGGCTAAATTTAACCATACATTACTCAGAGTTTGCACAAATTTTTAAATTTGTCTGCATTGTGGTTTTTCTTGCAATCAGTTGCATGTTTACTCATTTTTTGCAACTTATTCATAATTTCCTGGGAATGATCAATAAAACTTTTGAATTTACACATTATGTTGCACATGGGGGCTAAGCCCCAAACTTATTTTGGTCAGTTTTAGTTGTTTTATTTATTTTTGCACCTTTTGCTGTGCTCGGAGGCTCGGTGTTTCGATCAAATTTGTACAATTTGTTATACCTGGAGGCTTGGCCCAGCAAATTAAGAAGGCTCGGGAGTATCCTTTGTGGACAGTAGTTGGTGAGTTTACTTTAATTGGAGTTTATATTGCTGTTATTATGTAATTTGAAAACACGGTTTGATCCATATAGCCCATCCCTATTATTTTAAAAATGCGCAAGGAGTAAATTAATTAATAAATTTTATTAGGAGTAAACTAGAGCACCCGTCATTAAATGTAAATTCTGTCTTCCTATTCAAAATTTATCAAATTCTATAATCTTTCTTTTGATATTTTTTATACATCCCATGGGAGAGGAGATGGAAGAGTAAATATGGCTCTCAAATTTTCATAAATGAGCAAGGAGTGCTCATTAAAACAAGTATGAAGAACGTACTTGAGTTGACGGTAGAATTGTGTGTATATAAAAATTAATACCATCATGGCTCACAGGAGTAAAAATTAATTCTTTTATTTTGTGATCTGTACCAGTCTTAATGCACACGATCCAAATTAATCTTCTGTCACAGTTTATTTGTCAGGAAGAACAATGTGTTTGCAGACTGAAGTATGATCAACTGTTTATCCTTGGAAGGTGTAAGTGTGTTCTTTACACTGAAAAAGGATCCCATGCCTGCGTTTCAATTTATCATAAAATCCTTTTGAAATAATAAGCCATATGGACTTCAAACTGCATTTTATTGTTATTGGGTATTTATTGTGGTGTGAATTTGATTGTAAAATATGTAGTAGTGTACAAACAATTTGAACATTTTTCTATATAAAATGAAGAATGGTAGGCAGCACAAGAAGTCATGATCGAAACGATGACAACGATTTTTTAAATATTGGTAACGAGGAGGAAGAGAGATTGTTGGAGGGCAATGAATTTAATAATTCAGATAAAGTTTGCCAGTTGATGTGCTTTCAGAGTAGAAATTATTGGGAAGACCGAAAATAAAATCCAGGTGTAAATTAAATATGCACTTTTCCAGGTTGCATATATTATTTGTTTATTACTGGAAAAGAGCAAAATTGATGATGTCATTCCATATTTTTATATTGCATATCCTTTAGCAGTTGTTACAAAAGCCGCTCAAAAAGAAATGGTGGAGTCTTGTTCGAGTGTGTCTGATAAATCAAGGGCTCCAATAGAGATAAGGGGAGCTCCTTAGAAAATGGTACCTACTTCAGGTCCAAAAGCTGTGGCCAGCCCTTAAGTAAAGCTTTAGTGGAAGTGCAAAAGTAGAAAATGAAAAGTTACCAACAAAAGTGCTGATTTCTCATCATTTGTTATTCCTCAAGTATCCAGAAGTAAGGTATGGACTGCTATGACTGCGGCATTATCAGCCAGTTTGTAGGT
The DNA here is from genome assembly GCA_011428145.1 of Ericerus pela. Taxonomy (NCBI): domain Eukaryota; kingdom Metazoa; phylum Arthropoda; class Insecta; order Hemiptera; family Coccidae; genus Ericerus; species Ericerus pela. The sequence continues at coordinate 459,667 of WOFM01000206.1, read as the reverse complement.
GCATATGGACTAGCCTATCTTATCGCAAAGATATTGCTTAACAAATTGCAAAAGAATACATCAATGTGTTTAGGCAGGAGCAAGCCAAAGCTATTTGACAGGAGGAAATTTCAGAGGTCCAGGAGTTAAGGACATGAGTGGCTCAGCTGGAGGAAATTTTAATGGAGTTAACCAAAGCGCAGGCAGGAGATTGTCAAGCTAATATAAAGATTTTTAAAGTTGGTGTTGATAATGTGATTAAAACAAACAATGTTGTTGATGAGAGTAATGTTGAGTGGGGTGAAATGAGAGAACCAAGAAATCAGGGGAATATGGAGAATGTTGAAGGAGTATCAATGACTAATAAATCTGGAGAGTCTATAAACCCACTGGAGAGATCCTTCAAAGAGACCATATAAGGTGTGTAAACTCAATTGATCGATATATGGGCTGTGAACAAGTCCCAAAAGTTGGAACATCTTGTTCACAGCGGAGATGGAGAAATTAGGCTTTGCTAGTGATGTAAAGGATCCATGCTTATTCATCTGAAGAGATAATGACAAGTTTAACATTTTCTAAGCACATGTCAATGATGTACTAATGATTGGTAATTGTCAGGAGTCAAGTGAGAAACTAAAGGAGAATTTTAGAAAGATATTTAAATTTTCTGATATGGGCACACCCAAGTAAAAAAGAGAAATGAACAAAATTACAAACATCAGAAACTGATCAAAGCAATGAAAAATATCCATTCAGAGGAACTATTGGATATTTGCTTTACCTCACTGGAGAAACTAGGGCTGATATCGCTTTAGCTGTCAATTTAATGAGTAGATGCCAGTCTAATCCCACTCACGAGAACATCTAGGAGTTAAAACAAATATTTAAATTCTTAAAACAAACTGGAAATTCAGGTCTAATTTGTGGAAGTGTTACAAACAACATTGTGTAACTACTTCCTCATGTGTAGCTAAATTTGTGGCCTTGAGTGAGTTAGCCAAGGAGATTACAACATAAGGAGAAATATTAGAGAAAATTGTTTGCAATTCACACTTACTCGCACATATTTACTGTGATATTAAATCAGCTATTGATGGAGCTCAGATAGTAGGAGCACCAGGTTTAAAATATCTTCATACAAGATATCACTATGTAAGGCAAAGTCTACAAACTGGTAAAATTAGTTAGTTAAAGTAATATCAGAGGAGCAACAAACAATATATTTACTAAACCTTTACAAATTGGTTTGCTTGAGAAATTTGCCAAACAAATTTTAAACATATAAGACAAATCAACCCTAAGGAACAATTAAGGAGTAAACATAGTTCAATTAAATGGTTACTGGGAGTGATAGTAACAAATTGTTTGTATTTTATTTACAGACAATCCACTGGAGCATTAAGGAGCCATAATTTAAAAATTACATGAAGTTCTTTTCATTTTTTTTTTGTAGACAATTTATATTTTTGTTTGTGATAGTTGCTCTAGTTGCAATGTAATATATCTGTGTTTTATTGATAAGGAATCTGTTTTTTTATCTAATATAATTGTTATCTGTTTGTATTGAACTGGAGTTTATTCATTTGGAGTAGAGAGGTGTGTGACAAAATTAATAAATTTATTCATATTTTAAATTTTCACAGTCACCTTATGGTGGCTTAAGGCAAGTTTGAGAATTCCTTTAAAAATTACATTTTTAGATAATTATTCTTGGCATAATTATTTTTGGCTTGATTTTTAAATACTTATAGCTAAATTAATGTTTTACCCTGGAGAAGTAAGGAGTTTGGAATAATTTGGAGTAATTGAGGTTTTTACGTTTTAGTTTTTCCCAAATTAAAGGGGTTTGGAGTATAGAATATTTATATACAGGAGTGTATATACTGAGATTTTTTCTACTGTCTAACTGTTTTTCTTCAGACTACTTAAGTGGTGTAAACTCAAAACCTTTTTGGCTCACTGGAGTTTTGCTAATTATTTAGCTTTCTCCAATTTTTTATTACTTCAGATTGCACCATACAATAGCAGTTAACATGTTACAAATGTACTCAATTTCCAGTATTGCTTAGAATGGCATCACTCAACCAAGGAGGGAGTGTTGGGAAATATTATATTGTTCGAGTACTGGTTGGCAACATTGTGCTCTACATTTTATACAAATATGTTTGTAGTTATTCTGTTTTACATTCACTTCTCCTGTAACTAGTTTCAGAGTAAACACCTCCATATTAACTCTCAACAATAAACAATATCTAATGTGGTAATTCTGTGTTTTATATTATAATTTACTGTTCATCGAATGTATTTTTCTTCATACCTTATGGACATCAAGCCCTCGATGTCCAATATTATGCAGTTTTTAATCAGTTTTAAGTTCACATTTATTGGCAGCAGTTTGGAACAAAGATATAAGCTGTGAATTTAATTTGGTGGTCGCTAACTCTGCAATATTACATAAGTACGTCAAAAACTTACTGGTACCTTACATAGTGACTTCAGAACATTTTAGAAAAAAATTCTATACCTACTCCCTTAATTGTAGCGTTTTTTCTTGAATTTTTAATTGGATCAAAACATTTTTAAAAGGCCCACAAAAATTGCAACATTATCAACCATTGGGAAAAAATGAGAATTCTAGAAATAGTCCAAGGAAAATAGCATGTATTATCAGTTTCATTCTGTTTTTACTGGGAAAATGCAGTTTTTTGGAGATATGTTAGCTTTCAGCACTTAGAATACAGAAAGTTGTATTTTTCAGGCTCACTTTTTAGAGATGGAGAGTCATACACAAAAAATGATAAGAATATTTTTCATTGTAAATATGTCCAACATTTTTTGACCGAACCATTTTCCCACCACATTCGTATTTTCTGAGAAAATTTTAAAAACTGATTTAGGGGCACATTTTCCAATATTCCCACTGAAGCAAAATGGGGAGGGGTTGAGACTTTTAGTATGTTATTTAGGAGGTTCATCTTTATAGATTTGTGGAAAAAAACATACCATAACAATTTTCAAGAATAAAATTTATATTTTCCCTTGACCAAGATTATAAAAAATATTCCTTTAGTTTTTAGTGGCCACATATATTTAATAAAAACACACGTACTTGATTGAATACATAGCTCGGTTTGAAAGAATTACACTAACTTACACTAACAAACACTAGTAGGGATATTCCACAAATATTCTATTAACACTTGGTGCAAAGATAATATTCCTACATTTGTGGAATCGCCTTCCTGGTGTAGGTTAAGTGTAAGTTGTTGTAATCCTATCAAACACAGCTCATATGATTTTTAAATCAACTTTTGACTCCCTTTCTGTATGAATATTAATTTGAAACTTACCTTACAACCTTTTCCAATTTGAACTATACACTGTCCAAAATTTTAAGGATTATCTGTCAACTATCTGCAGAGAAGTTCATGGTGCAAGAATATGCTTACAAATTTATTAAAGGCACATATAGATACACAACACACACACATACTTTTTTGACTACAATATAGCGTGACGCGAATTTCGGATTGACCCCCCACTATAAAAAATAGACAAGTAATGGTAAAGAGTCATTGTTTTTTGCTCAGGATTTAAAATAAAAAAAAGCACCGAGGTATTAACAAATGAGGGAAAAAAAGAAAGAAAGAGAATTAGTGGGAAGTGAAGAACTACTTTTGTAACATGACAATCAAATTTTTCCAAATACTTGCCAGCCTTCAAGAAGGAAAGTCATATTCAGGTTGAAAATGTTACTATTTATAAGGTGGCAACCACTTTTCTTTACCCAAAAAGTTGCTGGAACATTCAAAGCTAAGTAAAATACTTACTTCCAGAAAATTTTTAATTTTTTCTCAATCACTTTGGCGGGCTAAAACTCGGAATTCATTTCCGAACAATTTGTCAGAGGAACTATTTATAATTTATTTTTTATTTTTTACCTTAAGAATCGATCCAAGAAGTTATACATAATACATTTAACGTTCAGTCACCCAACAGAATTCATTCATTACACGCGCTTCCGTGCATACGTCTTTTATCAACCAACTTGTATTAGAGATCCACCAATTTTCTGATTTTCTTAATTCAATTTCTGTACATAACAATGTTTTATGACGCAAATACATATAAATTTCGAATGAAACGGATAGATGGGCGTTGTCAACTTGCGCCTGAAGCTATGAGCATTTCTTACAATACATACACGTGGTTATACTCCGATCATTATAAGATGATCCCAGACAAATATTAAAGAAAACACCGACCAGCTAATAGGATTACTTTAAATTGAAACGTAGCTGCCATTCGTAAATAATGCTAGGCGTCTTGCTGTATAAAATATACCAAAATAGCATTTATTGGCAGCACAGCGTTGAAGCCAGAGATCATCTTATATCGGACAGAGTATAGTTATACGAACTATTTCAGAGTTTTGAGTAGATTTCGGGATTTATTCGATACATAATCGTGTTGATAAAAAATTGCAGGCGGAATATTTTCTACATCCACAAAATTTTCCGTGTGATGAACTGTTCAGCGAATAAATTCCAATAACTGCTTTTAACTCTTAAATAGTCTATATATAACAGCATAGTTCATGTATTTTTAGTATCAATATTTCCATGGCATCAAGCACTAGAAGGCAATGGTTTTAGACTCATTTTTTCTACACGCGTTATACTGGAAGTTGACCGTTTAGTTTACACACTATACATACCTATGGATTAACCTGATCATAGCTTACAGCTAATAGGTGCAAAAGATAAATTTTCGAAGGAATAACTTGAAAGTGGATATCGGAATGGAAAGATTAATGAGACATGAAAGAAAAAACTTAGCTCACGATATATCCAACAAATATCTCAACATCGGGGTATGAAAAACTCTTTGATGACAAACCTGTACTTCATGATTCAATAAAATCCATTCGATCTTAATTGAATTTGAAAAATTCAATTGAATCTGTATATCAATATGGGATTCACATACCTTTCTTGACCGTCCAATTAATCGAGCCTTGAACGACTTTTCTTTCGATACAAAAGTGGGACATCGTTCTAACAACGAGTTGAAGCTCTGGCCCCGAAGACCGAAAATTTTTGACAAGATCGTACCCAACGCCGCGGCAGTAGTAAATTTTCTATCATCGATCACTTCTTTATCTGTATCTTCAATACTGTACGAAAATAAACGTTAAACACGATTACAAACACCGCGCAGCGATTAGATGATGATGACGACTTACATAAATTCTTTCAATCTAGGAACTAGAATTTGTTCCACGGTAATCAGTTCTTTACTCTTATCATGTATACACTCATCAAGAAGAGTATCTGTAGCACCGAAAATAGCACCGAGGCCTGCACCACGCTTCTGTTGAAAATCAGTAAGTTGATCATTAAGCTCCTCTTTCGCTTTCGATCGAGCTTTCCAAAAGACCTGAATAAGAATAAAACAAAAATATCTATCTTTTGTGTTTTTTATCAAGTTTGCCAAAGCGTCTCAAAAATGTACCTTTCGCAGAATTTCTTCTTTATCTGATTCGTTCAGTAATACATCGTCGATTTCACGAGCAATATTTTCATCAACTTTGTTCAGTCTTAAGGGCTACAAATAAATTAACGAATAGAAAAAACAAAAAAATAAATAAAAATAAAATTGCATTAGTAGAAAACAACTAAAAAAGTAAGTATTGTAATAGGAACTGTATGATACGAATAATGAAGATATCCACTAAAATTTCGAGGAAAATCATGAGAATATAACAAAAAGTATTTTTAAGCCTTTTTAGAGATTAGGCCGCGGGGAAGAGGCAAGAGAATTAACTTCGGAACGCGAAACTGAAAGTACATATTACCTATTCACATTTTCCAGAGTCAAGTCGCGTAATCCCGGAAAAGTTAAGTTATGTACAAAAATTTTATTTCGCCTTCCTTCAATCTCAAAATTAATATCGCAAAAAAAAAAAATCTAAAACTATAATAACAGTGAGTTAAACATAGGCCTTTACAAAAGAAATATATTTTTAATTTGAACAACAAATGAAAATTTATAGAATTAATGTTCAAGTTTTGAGAAAGATAATGAGAAAAATATTCTTAATTAAGAGGACATAGGAGGCAAACATCTTACTAACAGTGCTATTGTTACCAACAACAAAAATTACAGGATTTCGCATAATTTTCATATAGAAACTAGTCGACATTTTTCATTCGATTAAAAATTTCAAGAAATTGTTTACTTACTGCTCCGGGCACTAGAAAGCTCGAATGAATCTCGTAAGCCCATTTGCGCATTTCTTTACCATTTCCTTCTTTATAAAGATCGGTAATTAAATAAAATAGCTGCAAACATCAGATTTAATGAATAACTGTTCAAATGGATACGAAAAAGTAAATGACTAATCCTAGCGATAGTAAAATGTTATAGCTCGAAATTAGTAGTGTTACTTACGATACTCGACGGATCACAATTAGATAATACATAATTAAGGAAGACAGCTAGGTGAGCATTATGTTTCCATAATTTCGATAAACTTTTGAACGGACCGTGGTCTTTCAGATGACTCTATAAACACAAAATAAGATACCTACAATAAAAAACTAAATCATAGATCTTGCGTACTTCAACAAGTAATTCGTACAAAGCTTTCAAACGATCTCAAAGAAAAAGTGCCATGATAGTGAACTAGAAACGCTATATTAGATCGTCAATAAGTCGGAATCATGTGCTTTCTTTTTCTGGAAAAAAATGTACCTAAATACTGGCAACGAGATACTGTCAAAAAAATTCATTTTGATCGTTGTTATTCCAATATGGCGGAACGATCAGCAGTACGTCAAGGTCCCAACTTTCGGAATAAGCCCCATTTTGTTTCAAAATATAATTCGACAAAAATAAAACCGATTTAAATAACGATATGCCTGCGTTAAAAAAATTAACCGAATAAAAGATCTAAAAAGGAAAAAATGATTTTTTGATGATATTATAAAACCACTACTTTTTGATCGAGGATGTTATAACACCATTTTCTTTTTGATTGAATAAACTTTTTTGAATGGGCGCCAAATTTCAAGAAAAAAATCGACTGTATTTCTTAAAATTTGAAGCCGACTTGATAAGTTTTATGCAAACAAAAAGAAGGTGGTGTTACAACATACTCGGTTAAAAAGAGGTGGTGTTATAATATCATCGAAAAATTATTTTTTTCTTTTTACAGCTTTTTTTTGTTCATTTTCGAATCGGTTTTACTTTTTTCAAAAAAAGCTTCATTTTTCAAATTTTAGTTTAAATTTTCGAAATAATATGAAAAAAAGAAGCGCGATATAAATTCCGCCATTTTGCCTAAGCCTACGTTATCTTCAAAGTTTCACAAAGATTAGTTAAATTTAGAATTTTAGATTCACTATACGTACTGGATCTGAAATTTTGAATTTTGAAAATCTGATAGTGGATTCGTAATCAGCAACCGAACGAATACACAAATACCAATTTTCACCGAAATTAGATTTAATTTGAAATTTTAGGTCCGTACTTTCAGATCCGGCACGGAACCGGTATAGATCGGATTTCAACGAAAATTTAGGCCCGAATGCAGGAACGATACTCAAGTATCAACAGTGACTTAAGAATTACTAATTTTAACAAAATTATATCCATTCATGTTTATGTATAGATATAATTAATATGGAAAAAATGTAAGAATTACTTCAGTATCGTTCTTGCATTCAGCCCTTGATGGGACCACCTCTGAACAATCTTCTTTCAAATGAATACTGAATCTTCTAAGTCGGTTTGGCCTTCGCTGAGTAATCAGATGTATAAAAATTAAAAAAATGTCGATGTCACGGTAGTCAGAAAGATAATTTCGCCAAAAATAGTCAGAATTTAAAATTATGTATGTTGCGGGTTGCCGGCTGCGTTCATTAAGAATTTCACATCATGGGGAAAACTTTAGAAAGTCGTCATTTGGAAACCAATCGGCCAACTTGAGCCATCTTTGAACCTAACCAAGATATACACCTCAAGTATGAAAATGGTAAATTTCGCTTCGATTCGTAAAGAAATTCGCCCTCCATTTTTTTGACAAATTTTATTATATCCCATATGCATGAATATAATATAATACAATTATATATAAAAATCAAAAACATCCGGATTTCCGTCCGCATTTATTTTTCGTACTTCTCATTCAGTTGGAAGGCTGAAAATTGGCATGAGGGTGCATCAGTATCAAATCTAGATACGTTTTTTTCAAAATTCTGAAAACGAGAAAGGGGCAGCAGATATAGGACAAAAACACTTTTTGAAGCAGAATTTTTTCTGCCGTCACTTAAACGGATGACTATCAAGAATTATTTTTTTATTTTTTCTAACCGAATACGTTTTTGTTGATAAGATTTCCTAGAAATTTTACTGACTGCTACCAATGTGCTGATAAGCGTAGACTCTCGATTTCTTCAATTATGATTTAGTCATGATTTGTTCACAACCAGGCGAAGACAGGGCTGACGACTAGTAATTATATAAACTTCTATGAGGAGGATGTTTTTGGGTTCAGGGGACCATAATCGTAAAAACTATAGTGGAATTCTGCATTAGTCGTGACATGCCTGATGCCACCTTCCGCATATAATTAAATCTACCTCATATACTACACACGGCGTATATAGAACCTCCTTCTTTCAAATCGGTTTAAAATGATTTGTGACAGAAAATGCGCTCTATGAATAAGAAACAAAATAATAAAAATCAAAACTGATAGAAACATTTAATCCATTGAAGATGCTATTGTTCATTTTTTTTCTGACCTAACTGTATCCGATTTCGAAATTTAACTCTAAAAATATTGAGTGTCCATAACTTGGGCTACATCAATCTCGTATGTCAATTGGATTAAGAAATCCAATGATTTTAAAATGCGTAAAAATTCAACTTTTCAACGAGAACAATGCAAATTACCACAGTAAAAACCGTTTCACGTTTCATTAACGGATGCGATATTTTGTCCGTGTAATTTCCAAATTTCAACGATGACTGAATCAAAAATAAAGACAGTAGCTTACCTAACTTAAAAAAAAAATGATAATGCACTTTCTTTCTTTGCAATGAGATTTGCTGATTGCTGTAAATGAATGCTTCGATACGAAAATGGTTAGGACGAATTTTCTAAGAGGACTGAAGATAATGCGAAACTTACAGTATCTTGATCGAACATGTCATCGTCCTCCATCGAAATAATGGTCGTTTGGCTGGATACATTTTCCACTCCCAGCGTGTTATTCGGTGAGAATAAATCATGGGAAACAACCTGAAGCAAAGCAAAATTTAAGAAAGTAAGTTCACTCGATAATTCTAAATGATTACGAGTCAATCAAAAAGAGTATAATTTGTGAAAATTATCGACAGAAACACGTATCATTCAATGGTGCTGAAATTTAGCAGGCAGCTGGTTCTGAACTAAATGAAAACTGGAATTGAGTTTTTCAAGAATCGGTTATGCGGGTTAAGTATGGGACCTCACCGAAAATTCCATCAACGGGGCTTGAGACGCAATTATCATTCTAAAGAGCTGAAATTTGGTGCATAGATAGCACTGAACATACTGAATGCCGACACAGACGTTTTCGAAAATTATTTTGAATAAAAAAAAATCGAGACACGTGCAAAGAGAGATTTAAGAAATGATGTAAAAAACTAAAGTTAAAAAAATTCAAGATATATGTGAAATGATATGTGAAAAGATATGTACAAAGGGATGAATGATCTTTGATGATTACTGAAAACCTGCTTTTAAAGCGTAGTTTGATGCGCTAGCGTTTTTAAATTGATTTTAAACCAACGAGCAAAAGATACAAAAAAAATGTCTGATGAAGTTTACAAAGAATAAGGTATTTAATTTCAGCAGTCTTTCAAAAATGGAACCACTTGAATTTAAATAAAACTGGTAACAACCCATTCAATTTTGCAGCCAAAATTCTGATTTTAATTCAAATAGAAAATAAATTATAATCCCTGGTCGATACCTAAACTAAGAATGTAAAACTCGAGTGCAAATATTTTCAAAACAGAATGAATGCGTGCAGCTGAAATCATCCGACTTCGACGTTCAATGGACTGAGCTTGTCGGCTTTGCTATTCGTTTTCTTTCATTTAAGTCATATTTATGTACTTACATCTTCTTCTCGATGACCATCATGAACGTCGTCTGGAGGAGGTGGCACTGGAGGCGAGGGAGTCAAATTCTCTTTTTGATGAGGCGTATTACCGCGGTAGGGTGGCGGAGGAGTGCCGGGTGGTGTGCACAAGAACGGCGACTCGACTTTCCATGAAATTCCACTTTTGCTGCGTCTCACAGAACTCAAATCGGTGAGTGATTCGGAAGAGGCGAGCCTTTCGCCACTTTTAACTACCAAATGATAAAGAACAGGTTGAGCGCCATCCTAGAGCCAAGATCGTGGGCAAAAAACATAAAAAATACTCACCATCAGCTGGTAACGATACGTTCGCATTGTTAATACGATCGGGATTTGATTTGGTTCGCTGGTGATGGATCGGTAACGGTGAACCAGTCGACTATAAATAGAAAATACATAGAGGTGAAATGGCGCACAGTATGGGGCAAGAAGAGAAATGGTTTTAAATTTTACGAATTAGTTAGTAATTATTCTTTTTATGAACGGGTGGCGGCAATGAACTTTAAGACAACACAGCAATTTCGATTTCTAACGGACCTTCTCACAATAAAAAAATTGGAAAAAATACTAAAATATCAATTTTTTACGCTGTAAGGAAAGCACAACTACATGTTTAGCACACTAAATTTGATAAGAATTCAAACAACCGGGTACACCCAGAAAAATGTCATAAATACGAAAAGCCCATTCTTGGAATAAAGGAAATAATAAAAATAAGTCTGTCAAGCTTTAAAATCGAAATTTTTACAAATATTTCAACAGTAACATTGAATTATAAATTACAATCTTCAAGGACTGGCACAGATAGTACAAGTTAAAAAAAAAAAAAGAAATCACTCGATGTGATTTTAACTAGATAAGCTGTTTGAAAAATAAATAAATTCGTTTATAAATTTGTTCGGTTGACGAATACTGAACAAATTTTGAAAAATTATGGAGCTATTCCAACAAAATTCAAAATTATTTATTTTGTGCAAGTCAGCCCCCTCATAATTTTACATAATCTGTACAGAATTCAGTCAATCTGAACAAACCTAATGATGACGAACCACAATGGAAATTTAGAACAAATCTGTTACTAGGTTTATTTCGACGAAAAATAAACCAGAGAAATTTGACATTCTGTACATAGTAGCATTTAAGCAAAGACCATCCATTTTACTCAAATTGGCATTTATCTCCGCTCATCAAGCTCATCCAATTAACAAAAAGGAGAAGAAACCGTGGGTTAAATCTACGAATTAAAAGTTCCCCATATCTACAATTTAAGGCGAAAAAATATTACGTCGAATAGAATGATTTGACTAGGGAAAAGAAAATACTCCCATCAAGGAGATGAAAAACATAGTACCTACTTAATTATTTGTATTTTTAACTGTAAAATTTTTTGACTAAGCTGTTTTATATGTCACCTTTGCCATACTAAGTATTATTATCTAAAATCGAATACCTATCTAATATTATAGGCACATACTCAAGTTTCAAGGTAAATTTTGGTTTTCGAACAGAAAAGGTACAAAAACGTTGCAGGGACATAATCGTAGTTGCGTCAAAAGCAATGAATCGACATACCAATTACCGTGTTATTAAGTTTTCTACATGTGAAAAGAAGTGAGAGTATTTACAGTGAGACGTTAAGAGTAATGCAAAAGGACCGATTTCAAATAATTGGACGAGAATAAGTTTTATTCTATGACGAATGAATTAACTTCAAGTAAACTTGTTCGGTTAGCAATATTAGCAAAAAGTAAAATGAAAACAAAAACTAAACTAAAAAAAAAAAAAAAAAAAAAAACATGCGTTAAAAATTCTACAAAAATGAAAACGAAATTCACTACTTCAGCTGTAGGTAATTTATGTAGTAAAATTAGTATTCTATTAAAAGCGTAAGGATGGCAGCAGTATACGGCTATATTTCCGTATGGTAAAGGGAAATAATATTAGAAGGATAGGGGAAACTTTTTACTTTCATCAACGAATCCATAAATGACATCATTTCTAAAAAGAAAAAGTGACTTCGAACACACAATTAAAATTACTGTTGGATAAAATACCCGAAAAAATTAATTCGAAGGACTTCGAAAAACTAGAAATAGTTTAATTGAAACGTGAAAATCAAAATTCGGTAATGAACTTCAATATCGGAATAAAATTGATTATTATTTTTTTCTATCACACGACAAAGGCATCGAGTGAAACAAAAGATAATATTTTGTACGAACGAAGAACAACCATCCACAGCAAATGCGTCCGTTGTAATACTCAAAAGATGTACCTATACTAAAAAGAATAAATTTTTCATGCTTAAATACGTTCAGCTTAGGACTAAAAAGATACACACAACATACTGGAAAAAAATGAATTAAGTTTACGAAATATTTCGATTCATTAAAAACTTACATCATCCGATTAAAAAAGTCCAGCATCGAGCAGCGTTTGTACGCCTCGAAGGGTGAACAAGTGACTAATATAGGTGAGGTTACACGTTCTTAAATGGGAACTAGTCAAAGCTCTACTACCAGGTATACACATGTCATGATGATGATGATGATAATGAGCCGCCATTTTTAGTTTTTTCATTACATTTTCTATATTACTATACAATTTTTTAACATATATGTATAATCATATTCAAAAAAATTAGTGACTGATGAGAAAAAATAAAAATGGCGGTTCATTATCATCGTCACAACATGCTTCTACCTAGTAGTAAGGAGCTTTACTTCTGTTTGTAAGGCCATCATAAAAAACATTTTAGAAATTAATTCTAACTTATTTAAAACGTACTCGCGAAAGAATTAAACAGCGATAATAGTATATTTTGGGACTGTTTCAGACGACGTAGAATTCAGGATGACAAACTTATTTGAAAGATCGTAAACTCAACATAATGCTCAATGCTGTAATTAAATTGGTAGAATCAGTCAATTCTCAACGAATTCAAAGCAAAAAATAAGAGAAAAATTATAATAAGGAAATACGAGTTTATTTCATAAATTCTCGTCCAGTTCAATAGAAAGAAAATTTGGTTTCATTTCGAGTTTTACAAGGGATGTTAAAAACGGTCAAAGGATTGACAAGGATTGATTGTTGTCCTCGTGGAATTCCTTCGAAAAAAGCCAAATTGTAGGCGGTGATCTTTTTTGAAAATTAGGAGTCTTTTCTACCTTCGAGTGCCAACAAAATATTGTGTGCATTTATCACAAATAACGAGTAATATAAATTTTTTAAACATAAAACAATTTCAGCACTATTGATCTCATTCCATCATTGGAAGCACAAGGGTCTGCGTTTCTCTTCATCACTCTTTGCACTGGAGGCGTCTTAAAAATCTTACAAAGACAACATAATGACGGTTTGGATAAATCTAGAAAAGGACTACAATTCCTGCGAGTGAATTTCGAATAAAACGACGGCCTATATTTAATATTCTTCTGGGTGACCTATCTCACACTGAAATGAGAAAGGAAAGGGACGAAGGGACGATGGTAAAGAGTCAATTGTCCAAAAGATACTTACACCGCATTCGTCGGTCGTGAACGACGCATTTATAGTATCCAAATCGTCGTCAACGTTACCCACAGGACTAAGTGGATATTGTCGAGGGGGCAACGGCGGAGGAGATACGCCATCGGCAGGCGTGCCCAACACCGGAGATGTTATGCTGCGATTTCGCAAAGGTAGAGGAGGGGGCGAATCGGCCGCATTATACAACGAATTATTGAATAACGGATTGGAGGGGGACGGAGAAAACGAAGAGGGCGGATGCTGATTCATTCGTGTAGGAAGGGTAGAAAGCGGAGGAGGGGGCGGAGGAGTTGAAAAAAGCTGAAAGCAGACAAAATAAAAATAAAAGGGTAAGGTACAACAAACTGTACATAAGCTGATTCAGCGATCGCTTTCACGTTTCATTCTCTTTTTTTTTTCTCTTTTTTATTGGTTTTTTCGCAAATAAGCCACAACCACTAACTAACTTGTAAGTTAAGCTAGAAAAATACGACAACAAAATATTAATTTTTTTTTTTTAATCGTAGCGTGCAAGTAGAGAGTGGATTTTCATCCACTTCGAAGCTTTGCAAAATCGAAAGCGGTTTTCATGAAATAGTACTATCAAATATTTTGGAAATTACATTAAATTCTCTTCTTTGGAGTATTTTTATTCGTGGCCTTAGTTTCTGTACAAGAGTGAACCAATGCGAGCGCTAGATTTGAATATCTGAAATTAAAATTATTTGAAAAGGGTACTAATCAACGGAACAGAGAAAGCCCATTAAAACAATTTTATTTTATAGAAAAGAAAATTTTCGGTATTTAAAACATAAAACTTTTCAATCAAGAATATTGCTCCTTCGGCGAACTATTGAATCAGCCATTACTGAAACACTACCAGTAGATGAACCACAACAAAATCCTACTAAAAATGTACCAACACAATTTTTAGACAATTATTCTTATATCTTCATTAAGAAGAGAATATAAAAAACAATTCAGCTGAAGTATCTTGGCTCGCACTGAAGTTCCCAAACTTATGTAGCTTTGTTTTAAAGTTGATGCAATTACAAGGTTCCCAAAATGAACGCACTGTTTAAACGAAATTTTAAACTTTTCACTGAAAATTGAACTTATTTCCGGAATTATAATTCCGTGACGTTTAGTAGGAAGTTTAATCGACAAGGGTGCCCCAAAATTATATACAGAAAAGTGAAATAGGCTAAAATAGGGATTTAAGACTTTCTTTAAATAACCGATTCAGTTGGGCCACCAATTATGCAGTCGAATGAGTCAACATAACGGGTAGTTTATATTTCACCGGGAGAAGTGGTTAAAATTTTATTATGCATCATATCAAAACACAAGTTTTGCCAATGCTTTTTCAAGGAGACTTTCATCCCACGCAAAAAAAGTTTAAATTGATACTTTTTTTTCCTATTACCCTGACTAGCCACTACCTGGATTTTAGGAATATTCGTTTGTGTGTTTTACACTTGGGTTAATACTCTTGTGTTTGGTCAATGAGGTTGCAGACAGTGAGAAGGGTTAGTAGGGATTCAGTTGATAAATAGTCTTCAAAGGTGAATTTTCAGATAGCAAGTAGGAACACTAAACGGATGGAACTGTACATAAACATTTCGAATTATATAGTGAAGATGTTAATTCCAAATATATATACATACGTCAAGTAGAACTCCTTTTTTAGATTTCATTATTCTGAGAGATTTGCAATCTTATTATTTCTTCTTCGTAAACAGTTTTATTAACAAACTACCTAATAAATCAGACTTCTGCTTCGAAGTAGAAAGGGTGATCTCCAGAGGGTCAACGGAAAATCCGCAGGATTTCTTTCCATTCAAGTTGATATACTTGTGAATTGAATATACTATTTTTCTTTGTATATTGCCAAAGAAAGCCGAGAATAGCTTAGGCAATCAAATCGGCTGTTGTTACACCTTCAGTCCAGGTGTTCATGGGTATTAAATCAACTAATCCTGACAAAAACAGTAACAATAAACACATTCAATCTCCAACAATGGAAGTTCTCAGAGGATAGTGTTGTGAGCTTCTGACCATTTTCAGAGCGTTTAAATTTATCTTGAGACTGAAGAATGGAGATCCAAAATATATTCAAATTTCAAGTACTAGCGCTCAACACTATCATTGTAAAATAACAATGTCACTCGTTATGGCGTCATAACTTGTTTTTTAATTTTTTGATTTTTTTTTTACAAGCACACACGGCTATACGAGATTTACACGCGTTCAAACTGAAACTACGGTAAGCTGGTAGTGTCAAAAAAAAAAAGCTATTTTAGTAACAGGCAAATTGGCCAGAGCGAAGGCGAATTTTCTTACTTGGCCGTCTAACAAGCTATTATTGGCTGTTTGGGCGGATGGAGCGCAACTATTGTTGGCTGTCATGGCTTGAAGTTGCTCCTGGATGGTGGAAATACGCCGTTTGGCGCCGCTCAAATCGCGTGAAATTTGCTGTTCGTTGGTAGCGTCCGAACATTTTGCTAATTCACTGCGCAATGTATCCGCATATCGCTGTTCTTTCTCCAGCATCAACCGAAATGTTTGTACTCTTTGGCTTTCAAATTGGCGCAATTTTTCATGCTACAAAGAATGAATAAATAAATACCTTAACATTAATAAATAATTACAAACGTTTTTAAAATTAGAAGTTTACAAAAAAGAAAAAATATTGTCGTCTTTCAGATATTTACAATTCGAAGCAGGAAAATAATAAATTGTTTTTACTGAATGGAAACGTGGCATAAACAAAGAATAGAATGACGAGAGACGAGTGACTTTCTTCAAGTCGTTTAACCTAAATGACTGAGCCAAAAACAAATTATATGCAGATCCTAACGTTCTGCGTTCCTATTTCAAGTCGTTAAATGTCCTCAGAAAAATAAAATCACCCTTTAATTTTTACACTATGAACTAGTAATACCCCTTTTTCAAGAAACGAGATTATTTTACCTTAATTAAAGAAGATAACTACAGTAATTGAAACTGAAATCAAGCGAATGAAGAAGTCAGTAGTTCAATAATGAGCATGTATGAAAATAGTCCAATGAATTAGTGTACCAAGTTCTGTGTTTTATCAAGGAAAATAACTTTTCATTTGTTCCCGCAAATTTGAAGTACTACAGCTCTTCAATTTTGAGGAGTATTATAAATTTTGATCCAATTTTTTGAATAGATGATAGCTGCAGAGGGCAGGTAACATTTTAAACACAAAATTTTATACACCGAGTAAGTTTTTTCTAAAAAGTTATTCTACCAAAGGAACTGAGAAAAATTTGAATACTGTGTGAACACATTCGTTCTAGGTAATTTAATGCAATAAAAATAAATTAAAATTAAGAAATACTTCCCTCTGAACTCCGAAGATCCTCGAGGACTAAGACATTGTTTTATTTTAACGTTAAGTTCAAACATAAAACAATAAAATACTTAGTATTATTAAGTCGAAAGTGAAATGAACTAAGTTTCAAGCTCCAGGGAGGGGGGCTAGAAAGAGATCCAATCAAAAAAATTATAATAAATTTGAAATAAATAAGCCTACGAAAACGGATTCTTCAATATACTACATGAAAAAAACAGTAAAATGCCATGAAATCCATACATGGTCCCTAAGGAGGGACCCAAAGGGGTTCACGAAAAATTTAAATAGTTGCGAAATAAAGGCTCCTTTTCGAGCAACTGGGAAGTGGAAGGTGGTCGAATTGAATGACTGACATCAAATTCGTTCTCCGTGGCCAAAATAGCCCAATAATATACAAATTAATTTAGTGTCTGAATGTATCACTGATTTGCGATCAGCTAAAGAGCTCTTTTGACAAACTCAAACACATTACGTTAATGGCGTTGTTTCATTTTGCCAACGGCCAATCTAATTATCTCTCGAGACTTGGATACTGTACAAAGCAGTGACAGAAAATGAGCGACAAAATTTTCGGTAACTCACGTCGACTGGTTGAGGCGCTGTGATTCTATCACGAGCAGGCGCCGAATGGTGGTGGTGGAGAGGTCGTTGCACGCCCGGTAAGGAGCTGCTGGAGGTGGCGGTGCCAGCGGCGGTGACGGTACTGGTCGGCGAGTTTGGCGACCCGGGCGTCGACGAAGGCGACGAGCATCGATTGAGGGAGCTGCTAGTCAATGAAGTTTGAGACGACATCGGCGGTCGCGTCGTATGCGAGATCCTTTGCTGGACGGTTAATTCCACCTCGACGCAAGCTACAGAGACAATACCATCTCAGAAATAATTCATCGAGTTATTTGTTCATGGGTAGGGCACCGAGATAAAAGGCGATGACCAAAAGTTATTGATAAAAATTCACGGCAGGTAAGGCAGTATAGAAAATTAATTCTTAAAAGATTAACGAATTTCGAGGATCCTCTTAAACTACATGACAGACACGAGAGATAACGTATAAGAAATAGCTTACATTATGTTTTTCACGCATACTTCTTTCATATGGTTACTATTAATATTGTAAACACGATACAATTTTCCTGTTTTATCCCTCCGAAATGGCAATTTGTTTCGCTATATCGATCAAAAATATTTTCAAAGTCACCGAAAGAAACATTAAAACCGATGAAAGATCTTCCATAAATTCATAGAAGAAAATATGAGCCGTTCAAAAAGTAGGGATGTAATAAACAAATACCATTTAAACTAAAATGAATACGACTTTCGAGAAAATAGTTCCAGTATTTCTAGCTTTTGAACGCGTAAAACAATCAGATACTCACATTTGATAAGTTCGACGACTTCCGTATGGGTGGAATGAGTAACATCAGCACCGTTCACCTGCAAACAGAAAAAAAAAAGGCAAAGTATACGGATATTGCAGTATATTACACGAATAAGATAGTTGAGATTCAACATTTTTTGCGAAATTAAAAGTGCACAGAAGAAATCACATGTTACAATTAATTAAAAAATACAACACCCTCAGAGCGTAACTGCTTGATCGCCAAATACAATTCAAAATCACTTTCAACTTTTCTATGAGAGAATGCCATGAAACTTACTTTTAATATTTTATCGCCGCTATGTAGACCTGCTTTCTCGGCAGCACCGCCTAAAAAGTAAAATAAATTTTAGACACGGACGAACGTTGATGAACTCGTATCTTTAAAGGAAGCAAGATGATATAGGCGATAATCTATCTTAATTGTAATTCAACATCAAAATGAGCGCAGATAGAGGCCCGCAGCCTTCAAATTCGAACGGAGACAAATAATAGAGACGGTGATAGCACCATTTCATTCGAACAGCAGAATATGATCGCAGCAGAAACAGGCCAAGTTCAACCGGAACATGGTTAAGGAATTCAAAAAATTCGAACCAACTAGTGTCACTGAACTTTATTCTACGATAAAACCGATCATTTTGCCAGGGAGCCAAACAACAAAATTACAAAAATTTAAGTGAATTTTTTCAACCTGGTAATAGATTTAGTATGGAACGCAGGTGCCAAAACATTCGCAACCTCGAAACAGACAATGATACGTTTAAGCAGAAAATTTTTATACTCGCGTATACTACGAAAATTTTCACATAAAAAATGTAGCATTACGCGAACCTCTTTTATTTGACCACTAAAATGAACAACTTTATGGTTCTCAATCGACAATTTGTCCGTAACTTTTTTTCATAAAGGATCAACCGACGAGACTTAAAATTTACAGTAAAAATTTACCACACAGAAAACGCAATTCTGAACAAATTTTGATGATTTCCTCATGGCAACTTCATTCTGAAAGTATATTTTTGAATACGGATAAAGATCGAAAATTCTACTGCAATTTGTGAATTTTACTCCAAAACGGGGATGGCTTCATAAAGAATACCGGACAAAAAAAAAGCACAGACAGAATCTATATTTACTCATAAATTTTAGAAATATAGGCGACCGCAATTCCAACATTCACTCCAAAAAAATGTTTCCTACAATGCAAGCAATATAAACTGATTTTTCTCATCAATTTTTAAAACGGAAAGTTTCAACTTCGTTTCAAAATTACACACAAAACTTTAACGAATTCCCGTATTGCTTTCTTTGATTATAGATAAAAAATTTGATTTTTATATTTGAATAAAATGACAATAATTTTAGTTGACGAAGTGCGAAAGACATTCCACACCCGTAACTTACACGCGAACCGTTTTCTTTTTTTCGACTAAAACGAAAATTTTGCAGCGATAATATTAAGGTAAATTGAATAAAATACAATGAGAGTCGAATAATTTAAAATTAGCCAATAATTCATTCAAAATCAAGCAGTATACGATGAATCGATTAACTGTTGAGTAATTCGAGAGTTTCTAGTTTTCTATAATACTGATTCTCAAACATAATTACATCGCCATGGATAAGGCAAGGTGGTGTTTGAAAACACGTCCTCCAAACCTCTTATTTACATAAGGGAGCCCGACATCACTTGAAAATGACTATAAAACTCTCAACTGTTGAAACAGGGGCAAAACATAAAAAGTGAGACAAGTGATAAAATGGACGCCCAAAATTACGGCTACCGAACAACTCACAAAAGAACGAACCATAACAAAACTCAACTCTGGAATTCAATGTGTGGCAGCGAAAAATTGTAAAATCTTTGCGACATGACTTCCAGGCCACACCAACCAACAAACATTCTCAACTATTAGATACTGCCAACCAAACTAAGGGATATGTAGATAATGTAGGTAGTCGGTACATTTCACTATTGAATCAATTCCGCATGCTCGACGCGATCAATATTATGTTCAATTACCATCTTTGACTGACTGTACGTAGACTGGATTATCACCGGACACCTTCATTCCGTAACCCTTACTATCTTTGATGATAGTAAGGGTAGTATAGTGATGAAAGCTATATGCATGAGAATTCAGAATACTTCCGTCTGGGGTCGTCGAACTGGGTCTGGAACTAGACGAACGTCGTAGCGAAGCGCCATTCGATAAATGTAACGTTGTATTTACACTTCTAAAGATACAAAAAAATACATAACATTAATATATTCAACATCCGAATTTCCGAATAGCAATATCGAACGCGGCAGCATATCCAGGCGGATGACGAAAAACTAGTTCACTCTATTCCGAAACATAATTCTGGTTCGTCATCCACCAACCCCACGCAAAATATACGCCTAATTTCGAACTTCTGTTCAACCTAAAGTGAAATGGAAGCTACCTTTCTTGTGTCGCAGGCGAAGTAGGTCTATCATCCATTATTCGAGTAACGAATAACGTATCTGCGATTTTCTGAGAATAATGAACTACACTACATAGATGAGAACGAAAGTGTAGAAAAATCACGTTAAAACTGCAATAAAACTATTTGAAAAATTACTGGAGACCAACGTCATACGTGCGAGGAATACGAATAGGACTAAAGATAGGGAGGAATTCCATAAATTTCACGAACGAAGTAAAAGATAAACACCTCGAAATTACTCATTTTCATTAGTTGTAAATAGAATTTGTAAGAGACGAACGCACAATTATTACACAAAAAAATATAATAGAAAAGCTTATACTGTAGGCAAAAGAGAAAAATGTGAAATAAATAACGACGAACGCGATAATTTCTCACCAGGCACTTTCTTATTATTGCTTTTTTATTACACGAAATGAAGAAAAATATTTTAGTTTACCCCTCACTCCCAATCTATTAATACAAACACCAACAAGTGTTACTAATGCAGTTAGCCATTTTGTGAGAACTCCCACTCTCCTTTTATTTTTACAATTAAAAGAACTTATCAAAATTCAAAACACAAATCTTATCAAACTGAATAACAAGCAGCAGCAGCAGCACAGAACTAGCATTATAATTTAGATTTACATGTTGAATGGATCGAAGAGTAGTGGGATTTGGGATTTGAGACGAAAATAGGTGACGCTGCGAACGAGCAGCCCTCGCGTCGTCACATCTAGGGCTTGATACCAAGACATTTTTGGTGTTATTGGGCACTGGGAAACAATAAAAATCTATATGGTTACTGGTTATTGGTTGAAAATGTAATTATTTGGTTACTGGTTATTATTCTTGTTAACCTAAACAACTTTTCTGATTATTGATTGTGGTTACTAGTTATTAATTAAGACAAAATTTGGGGTAAAATAGATTAAATAAATTTTCTTCAGGTCAAATTATCTATAATTAATAATTTTCCAGGAAATGATTATTAATTTTTGAAAAAAATAATCAATAATATTGATGTTTTATGAAAACCAATAAAAACCAATTCTTTCTGTTTATCATTTTTGTTGTAACGGAAATCCTATCCCATTTCCTTCTTCATCATCATCACCACTCTCATTTAAAGGAAGTTAATTCTATATCCGTTAATAAAGTGATCCAAAAATTCAATTTTGCTTTCACTAAAGACAAGTTTGACGTGGGTAAGGTGTCGGCTCATGAAGCATCTGTTAAATTGTCCGAACATCGTTATATTTACCGCAAACCACATAAATGTAATATTATTGATCAAAGGGAAATTGAGAATCAGGTTTCTGAGCTTTTTAAGGCTGGTCTCATAGAAGAATCTACTTCCCCCTTTGCAGCTCCCATAACGTTGGCATATAAAAAGCAAACTGATGGTACTAGGAAAAAGAATAGGCTGTGCATTGATTTTTCTTATTTGAATAAACTTATTGTTCCGGAGAGCCAGATTTTTCCATTAATTGGTGATCTGATAGTTAAAACCAGAGACTGTCAATGGTTCTCTATACTGGATATCAACAGTGCTTTTTGGTCTATACCTCTGCAAGAAAAAGATAAGTATAAAACTGCCTTTGTCACTCAAACAGGTCACTATAACTGGAAGTGCCTTCCATTTGGATTGAAAACTTTCGCTGTGATTTTTCAGAGAATTCTGCGCAATATTTTAAAAAGAAATGACCTAGATGATTTTGCAGTTAATTATATTGACGACATTTTGGTATTTTCTAATTCTTTTGAACAGCACTTAATACATTTGGAAAAAATTTTAGATGCTATTTACAAAGAAGGTTTTTGTTTAAGTCTTTCTAAGTGCAATTTCGCTAAAAATAAAGTAAAGTATCTAGGTCATGAAATA
>WOFM01000206.1:387330-431519 GCA_011428145.1 Ericerus pela | reverse complement strand
TTATAGGTTGTCTGTTTGGAGTTTGTATGTGTGTATTTGCTATTATAGTACGTCTTTGTATTGTTGTGTTTGTATCTGTATTATTGTTTTTTCTTGTAGGTGTTAGGTCAATTGGTGTTGTTTCATCTGTTATGTTTTTTGTTCTTGATTTTTTTGTTTCTATAGTCGGTGTTTGTGGTGTTTGATCATCTTTGTACGTCCATTTTGATGATCTTTTTCTTTTGGGGGTTTGTACAAGTGTTGTTATAGATGTATTGAATGTATTACCTGGAGGTGTAGCGGGTCTGTGTCGCTCCTCTGAGCCTGATCTGTAGTAGCCCGTGGAGCGGGGACTCATCATTTCTTCGCTTGATGTTCGGGACACTGTCCTCTGTCTTTTGCTTGGTGATGTTATGTTTGTGTCGCAATATATTTCTGGTGGTTGTCTGGCTTGTATGTATTGTTGAGCGGTCTGTTGTTGTATTTGTCGAGCTGTTTGTAATTGTTCGAATTCGTTATTTATTTTTGTTATGTAAATGGTAAGTTCTTCTTTTATGTCGTAAATTTTTTGGTAGAATTGTGTGTCTGCATCTGTTGGTAGGTTGTCTAAGTCCGTTAGTTGAAATTGTAAGACGCTTAGAAATATTCGTACATCTGCGGGTTGGTATAAGGCTACTTGATAGTTCTTGGCTTGTTGGATTTTTGTTTCTGCTCATGCCATTGATATTTCTGTGTATGTTCTTTGCGGAGTTTTGTGTGATTGTTGAGTGTGTGGTGTGCTGGTTGTGTAAAATGTTTGTTTTGGTTGTTGTGTTGGTATGATGTTGGGAATAGGTAATATTCCCTGTGTTATTGTTTGTTTGTTCGCGGCTGTTAGTAGGGCTGTTGTTGTTGGTCTGTATCGTGGAGTTTGTGGGTTTTCTGTTGCAGTTACTATGGAGTATGGGGGTTGAATGTTGGAGTTTGTAGTTGTGTATGTAGTTGTCGTCGGTAAAGTGATTGTAACGGTTTTTGGTAGGTTAAGTGTTTTTGTTTCTTTGTTTGAGCTCGTTGTATGTGAAATGTTGGAATTGGTTTGTTGTGTGAAGGTTTGTTGGTCTGTAATACTGCGTGTTAGCGGTGAAGGATGCTGCCGTGGTTGTTCTGCTAGGAGTAATGGTGAGGGGTGTGTGGTTTTGGGCTCTGCTGCCTCTGCTTGCGGGTTTGTTCCCTCTGCCGTTTTCAGTTTTTTCTTCCCCATATCGAGATCTGTGGAGTAATTGTTGCGTTAGATATCTAATGTTAAAATGCTGCGCACGTGGATAAACGGTTTTCATACTAATTTATTCTTCGATCTCACTTGTTTATATAAATTGTGTTAACTATGTTTTATGTATACGGAATGTAATAAATTATGTATCTGTTTTGTTTTACTTACGTCTGTTTTGCTCTGGAGTGTTTGTTGTGGACATGCGCTTTCTGCTTAGTAGAGACACGAGTTTGTATTATATAACGAATTGACGGTATGCACAAGTAAATATTAAACACAGGTAGTAGAACACAAAAAAAAAACTTAAAATTAACTTCGAGGACCGTTTCTTTCTTTGTTACCATGTAGTGAGATCAAATATAAATGACCGTGTTGATTACACGTTCGTCGCCATTAACCGAATGACGTCGTTTGTTACTCTTAACAAACTTGTCCTTGTTGTCTGTGTTTGTGTAAGTTGGTAACGTTTTGATAAGTCTGTTCTACTGATGTCATTGAGTTTATCAATGACGTCAGTGAGATAACGATATTGTATCACATTATCGTTATCGAATCGTGTACGACACTGTCGTTCACGATATGCCTTGGACATTTTATCAGTATGCGCAGTCCATCTAAAATATATGGTCGAAGATATTACCTTTATTTTTCCCGCCATCGCGCTAGGTTGTTTAGTGTTTCCACGCTTTCTGTTTCCTGTCTCCTATCTGTCTTTGTTGGTTGACATCGGCCATCCTCGGAGTTCTTTATGCCTCTGATCCTTCAATGGTTGTGTTTTGTCCATTGATCAATTATCTTTTATCAGTTATAGTACAATTGCTCTGGTTTTGATTTATTTTGCATGTTATTTCCTGTGGATTGTTATTTACGAAAGTAATGATTACTCTTATCTAATTTCAAGTAACACTTAAAAGTCTGAACTTGTTCCTTCGCTAAGTAAGTTTCGAAATTTAATTCATTTGTTTCGTGGTAGTTTGATGTTACACGACCGGGACGATTTGATTTCAGCATATTGTGCCGCTCTTACATGATGAGTAGCCCTCGAAACTTGGTACCCGCTACTCCGGAGCGACCATCAGGAGCCCGAACACCCAGTAGAAGGTCCAGTCGTCTAAGTACTCCGCCGCGCAGTCGAGTCTCTGGCACCTCCGAACGTGATGTTATTCCTTCATCCGAAGGCAATGTCACACCACGACGATCACAGCAAGCACCGAGTAGCCCGTTTCATGGAGGTTCATCTAATATATTCATCTTAGTGTTTTCTCTTTTTCCGTATTTTATAATTCTAATTTTGTTGTACTTATTAGGGATTAGTGAAATCGACTTGAGTTCTCCGATGAACTATGGTACGCCGAGCTCTGTAGGGTCTACCAGATCCACTCGTTCGGGTGGTATTCGTGGTACTCCCGTTCGGAGGCGTTTGGACGTGCGTCAAGACCGACAAGCCCGTTCATTGAGTCTTATTCAAGAAAATGTAAGAATCGAACGACTTCAATAAAATAAATCAATTAAGTTACTCTCATGATAGCTATTAAACTTTTTTTAGGAAAATGAAGAAGGTGTTCCCAGTTTAAGTTCCGAAACTGATGCCGGTCCTAGCTACGTCATTTGGGGAACAAATGTGGGTGTCAGTAAATGTAAACTGAAATTCAAACGTTTCATTGAAGAGTTCGTTGATACAGCGCCAGCTGAGGACGAATTATCGGAAGGAATTGACCGAAATTTACCGTTGTATTTGCAAAAATTGGAGGAGGTACGATTATGATTCCAGAACGAAAAATACTTTTTTCGAGAATTTAAATTCATTTACGCATTGAATGTTTTAGATTAAAATACTTGAGCTGCCATTTTTTAACTTGAATTGCGCGCATTTGGAAGAATTCGATCAAGAATTTTATCAGCAGTTAGTGTGCTATCCGCAGGAGGTAATACCGTCCTTGGATATGGCTGTAAATGAGATATTTTTCGAAAGATACCCAGCCGCAGTGCTCGAACATCAGATTCAAGTTCGACCGTTTAATACGCACCGAACCAAAAACATGCGTTCATTAAATCCGGAAGGTAATGTAATTTTTTCCTAATTAGGTGTTAGGCCCCTAGTAAAAAGTTAGGTTTATTATAGAATGAAAATGAATTAAAATTAAAATTTTCAGGAAGTCAATTACGTTTTATGTTATCTCAATTCAAATCACTCAACTTCAGTTCGTATAGTTATGATGATTCAATTTTCTGTCAAGAGGAAATTGCAGCATTGGTTTTCTCATCATTAGATAGCCAAATAAATTTTTTTCCTATCATTTACGAGGTTGAAAGTCATGAGTTGCAGTTGATTGCAATGTCTCATGTTATCAAATTTATCGTTTATATTTTTATTCGAAAGGGGTGGGAGTTTCCATCCGAGCAATATAATAGCGAATTTATTTGGAAGTGAGACTTCACCAATTGGAAAAAGCAGAGATTGAAAATCGGAAACGGAAACAAAATTTTTGGAAATAAAAACCATTTTTTTTTTGCCATAGAAATTAAAATTAACGGAGACTCCAAAATTTTGAAATGGAAACTGAATCGGAAACTATTAACCAATTAGTTTCAAAACCAATAATGGAAACGTAACGGAAACCGAATGATGAATCATTTGCGTTTTTCACATGATTAATTTTTGATTTGGGAGAAAAAATTTGAAAAAATGTCGACTTTTTTTGGAAAATATCGATATATTGATATTTGAGAGGATTTGGAAAATTTTAAATTAAGCAAATTTTTTTTTTTTCAATGGAAATGGAAGTGGAATCCAAAACAGAAACTGAATTCAAAATTTTGATGAAATCGGGAAACATAATGTAAAATGATGGAAATGGAAACAAAAATTAACTAACATTATGGTAAATATCAGAAACTCAATGAACGGAAACAAAATGAAAGAACTTTAGCGCAGCAAGCCTCGCTAGAAAAAGCAGGTTTCGAGAGAAAGAATTATGAATCTTGATGGTCATATTAATTGTCTGTAAGTTTATATGCGTTAATGGTATGTTGTGATTGTATGAAATGTGTTGGCTGCTGACAAAATATTAGACAATGTGAAATATGAAAGCATTTTTTATTAGTAGCGTACTATAATAAATTATGGTAAATAATTGTTTTGAATTTCGTGGCTATATTGATGCAAAATTGAGCATTTTATAGCCAAAATTTTCGTGATTATGTGATGAAAATTGCGACCTGTTCCGTGGGAACAAGAAATTGACTTATATCTATATCTATCTATCTCTGTATATATAAATTTAAGTTATTAGTGCTAAAGTTTTTCTGAGATCATGAAACGAAAATGGTACGCACCTCCAACCCTGGGGGGCTAATGTCGCACCAAGCGTAATAAGTAGATTTTCTAAAAAAAAAAAACTTAAAAAGGTAGCGTTTCTCAATCCCTGGGAAAAAGCTATAACCGAGCCTCTCGACTAAACTTTGTCATTTTCGAGTATATTTCAATCACGTTGGGCCCTTCTTCAGGCTACCAATGTTCAGTTTTTCCACTAAAGTGTATTATTTTTTTATCAGTAAAATGGTCTCTGATTGGTTTATTAAAAACTCAATTCTGTACAGTCTGGTTCACACTTGGCGGGTTTTTGAGCTACTAGCGAGCCACTTCGCGTACTATATTGTTGCTAGTTGAAATTTATCCGTCATTTTAGTAATTTAAAATCAACTGTCACTTGGCAGAGAGGTTCATAAAAATCTTATTAGAATCTTACGTCATGACGACCCGCCAAGTTGTGGTTGACTTTAAACAGTGAAAACCGCATAATAACTGTAATAGTTAACAGAATAGTACCCAAGTAGCTCGCTAGCAGCTTGAAAATTAGCCAAGTATGAACAAGGTTTATGTGTGAATCGGATTCCCGGAATCGAGTACTTGTGATTGGAATTTAATTCACAATCATAAATTCCTCCGTTGACGCTGTAAAACTGTATTTCTGAATTGAAAATTGGAAAACAACAGAGTTATAGCGGATGACTTGAGCTTTCAAATAGTCTGATCTAATAATAAAATGGGAAATAAATTTTCGGTTTCAAGTGGTATGAAAATATTTAATCCCGAATGACGATAGTGGCTGCATTCTTCGTGTAGAGCTCTTAGTTAATTTTGATTTCTGTCGTGGGAAAAAATTCAGTGCAGTTAACTAAACTTGACGAAAATGTAGATACTTTTCTTTAACTGGAAATTCTTAGTAAATGTTTAAAGATTGAATGAAATTTTCAGGTTCACAATCATTGCTTCACTTGATATTATTAACATGGGTCCCTGCTTTGTTACACTTTAGAAAAAAAAAAATGAGAAAAATAGGTGACAACAGGGAAAAGCGTTCAGTCATCACAATGTGGAACACTAAAGATAAATGGTTTATAACAAATTACGCTAAAATTATACGCGTGAACTCGATTTTCTTACTTTGTTCAAGAAGCACTGGTTCCCAAATCTGTAGAAAATTGATCTTTTAAAGTTTTACCCACAACCTTGTGGGACGTGGAAAGAGTTAGCTACGATCGATAATGAATTTCTGTTTCTGTAGATATCGACCAGCTAATCACTGTTCAAGGTATGGTCATTCGGACGAGTCACTTAATACCGGAGATTAGAGAGGCGTTCTTCCGATGTATTGTGTGTAATTTTGAATCACATGTCAGTATCGAACGCGGATACATTGACGAGCCGACATTATGCTCCAGTTGCTCGACCAATCATTGTTTTCAGTTGGTTCATAATCGTTCCAGTTTCACAGATAAACAAATTGTAAAGCTGCAAGAACCGCCAGGTATAGTGCCCATCTACGTCAGTGTAGGTCCGCCGAGTAAAATTAACGGACGTGGTTTTTGGTAGATGATATTCCGGCCGGTCAAACTCCGCACACCATCTCGTTGCTGTGTTATAATGATTTGGTCGACTCGGTTCAGCCTGGCGAACGAGTCACCGTCACCGGTGTTTATAGAGCGGTCCCTATTCAAGTACATCCGCGTATGAGTAACGTTTATTCCGTGTACAGAACCTACGTAGATGTCGTCCATTTCAGAAAAACAGACGCCAACCGACTGTATGTTGTCGAAGATGGGTAAGTCGGATCAAACTGTAACGTAAATTCTGATTGTACGTATTGGTGGATTTTATGTTAATTCTTATTCCAGCAAAAGTCATAAATTCAGCGACGAACGAATCGAAATGATAAAACAGTTGGCCACAAAAGACGATAATTACGAGCGGTTGGCCCGAGCGTTGGCTCCCTCCATTTATGAAAATGTCGATATTAAGAAGGGCATTTTGCTGCAACTTTTTAGCGGCACGAGAAAGGTTGTGACAACGACAGGCCGTGGAAAAATAAGGTTTCGATTGAAATTAATCTGCCGGCCTAAGTTGTATTTCGATGTACGTTGCTCGATTGTATAATAATAAATTTCAAACAGATCAGAAATCAATATCCTACTTTGCGGCGATCCTGGAACTAGTAAATCGCAGCTTCTGTCTTACGTCTACAATTTGGTTCCCCGTAGCCAGTATACCAGTGGTAAAGGATCATCGGCTGTAGGTTTAACTGCCTATGTTATGAAGGATCCAGAGACGAGACAGTTGGTGTTACAAACGTAAGTTATTCGATCGATTTGGTACGTTCGGTCGCGTCGATGAATAATGCGTACTGAATTCGTTGATCGTACATTTTACAGAGG
The DNA here is from genome assembly GCA_011428145.1 of Ericerus pela. NCBI lineage: Eukaryota > Metazoa > Arthropoda > Insecta > Hemiptera > Coccidae > Ericerus > Ericerus pela. Next base: position 424,576 of record WOFM01000206.1, on the reverse strand, counting down.
TGCCCTCGTATTGGCGGATAACGGTATATGTTGTATCGACGAATTCGACAAAATGAACGATTCTACCAGAAGTGTTCTTCACGAAGTGAGTTTTGGATTCATCGGACATGGTCGTTGGGTAAAGGTAGCGGATGTATTTTTCACACCCTGTTTGCGCAGGTGATGGAACAACAAACGCTAAGTATTGCAAAAGCCGGTATCATTTGTCAGCTGAATGCCAGAACTTCGATTTTAGCAGCCGCCAACCCTTGCGAATCTAAATGGAATCCTAAAAAGACGATAATTGAAAATATATTGCTTCCGCATTCGTTGCTTTCGAGGTTAGTTACCGTTGAAAATTTGTATTTGTATTTTTTTTCTGTTTCTTTTTAATACGTCTTACATTTTGGATGTTTTCTATGCAAATTAATTTTTAAAATACATATATAAGTTCCTCATTCGACTGCGTTGTCCCCAGCTCATTGGGAATTTTATTTGTTTGTAGGTTTGATTTAATATTTCTGGTACTCGACCCTCAAAATGAAGGATACGATAGGAAGCTGGCGTGGCATTTGGTTTCATTGTATCACCGACGCCGCGAAGAAGACGAGCAAGATCACATGGTAAGGTCTGAATATACGCCTTCGTGAATTTATTTTCTGGTCATGCCGCCACTCGTAACGATTTCCCCTCGTGCGCAGGACATGGATATTTTGCGAGATTATATCGCGTACGCTCGCGAGAACGTGAATCCGAAAATCAGCGATGTTGCGAAAACGAAATTAATCGAGACTTACGTAGATATGCGGAAAGTAGGCAGCCGTCGAGGACAAATTTCTGCTTATCCGCGTCAACTCGAATCGCTGATCCGAATTTCAGAAGCGCACGCCCGTATGAGGCTCTCGGAAAGCGTTGACGAAATCGACGTTGAAGAGGCGTGGAGGTGAGCATTGCAAATTCGTTTCGTTACCTGTCGCATGTTTTTCCGGTGGTAACATTTTGAAATTGAAACATTTTCACGCATTCGAGGCAGGGGCGTGTAGACTATGTACGCAAAAACTTACAATGTAAAAAAACAAAGAAATTTACATTTTGGGTGTCGCTTGTGTCGTAATTTTTGGGATTTTGGTCTAACAGTCCTAACGCTTGATACGATTCGTACGCAACCTCTGGCTGCCTGAAATTCACTTTTTATTGCCGCATATATTTCAGTTTATTTAGTTCATGCCCCTGATTTAATATTTTCGAACATTTTCGTGATCCGTCTCTTGAAGTAATCCCCGTGGGATCGTCGAAATAAGAGTACTAAAATTTTCGTTTCAAACAGCCCGGAAAATTCGCAAGGAAACTCTTACGGATGAAACAAGTCGTTTTTTCCCGAAAATGATCAAATCTTGATTTTTGACTCGTTTGTCTCGTCGCAAAAGCTGATAACTCATTCGTAGTTCCATTTCTTAGTAGAATTTGCGTATATAGTTGTTTTTTTCTTTCTAATCCGTAAGGCTGTTCAGTTAGACCGAGCAAAAGTTTTCTGCGGTAACTACTAAATTCATAACATTGTCTCTCATCACGGCGCCATTTTGGTACCCTCGATCGGAATTCAGTTATTCGAATGTTAATCTTGACGGTCACCGTACTATGAAATTATGAAAGGCTCTTATTCGACTCGGGTCTTCCTCTTTTTTTTTCGCTCTCAATGTTGTTTTTACATGTTTTCGGACTGTCAGTATTATTTTTTTGTCGGTGATTTTGTAAGAAGATTCATAAAGCTACGATCTGATTGAAATATGTCTTTTCAAACATATTTTATCGATATGTCGTAAAATGCGTGGATTGCGAGCGTAGTTCTTGCGAGGAAGAAATAGAACTGAGTTTGTTCCTGTCTTCCTGAACGTGCTGTCGTTACGATTTGACGCTGATAATAGATATTTTTGAAATATACTCGGCAATGAAAATTTTATTGCAAGTTCTTGTTCGCGTCTTTTTGGGATGCTGTGCTGACGAAAATTGGAAAACTAATGACGAAATCGAATTTCATAACCTTCAAACGATGACTATAGTTTTGTGTCGCCAATTATTCGATTGTACCGGTCGATGTCGTCGTTATACGTTTGTTTCGGCACCCTCAGTGAAACAAATGTTGAGTTAGACGTAATTTGAATTTATAGCCCCAAAAAAACCATCGTCCTTTAAAATTCTTTCCTTTAAAAGGCCCGATATACCGAGTATTAAAATTTTCAACACCGAATTAGCTCAGTTTAACTTTGTTTTACTCGTGTATTTTGAATTAAAATCTGGCTGTGTGATTATCCCCATGTTAAATAATTGGTACAGTCGGGTCTAAATCTGTACCTACTACTTGAGTGTTGAGTAGCTTATCGGAAGTTACGTTTTTATGGATTGTTGTGTGTTCAACTGAATTTAAGATGAAAAGAATTTTTTAAATAATGGTCTCTGTCCGATCGTTAGTTTGTCTTCGTTGGGTGGTGGAGGGAGAGGGGGCCTTCTATTAAAAAAGGCCAATCTCCGTAGGTCGACGTCGGTTTAATTATATTTTTTTAAACAATTGTGAAAAGGATTTTGTTTCGACTCGTGCGGTGTCCGAGTGTACCGGTGGGAAATTATGGTTTACCAGAATCGGTTGTGTCTGTCACAGTTCGTGGTTTCTGCCGACTCGCACGTTTCTCAAATCTCCGTGTTTTGTTGCAGATTATACCGAGAAGCTTTGAAACAATCGGCCATTGATCCGCTATCTGGTCGGGTGGACGTAAATATTATCACGACTGGTTATAGTGACGCCCATCGACGTGCGATCGAGAAAATTGAGAACGAGCTGAAAAACATATTTTCGAAAGAAAAGAAAGTGGAAGTGCTGAATTATCAGAAATTATTCCAGCAATTAAAGGAGAAGAATGCGAACGTAATGGGTCTTTTTTCGAATAACTCGTTCATTTATTTTCATCGAATTGTGGTTCGAATTTTTGATGTTGATTTGTTCGTTCGCAGATGGATCCTGCGCTATTTGCGAAATGTTTGAAAAATCTCGCAAACGAACGGTTAATTGTTGTGACAGACAAGACTTCTGTGCGGATACTTCATTAAAATTCGAGACTTCGAATACAATTTTTTATTTATTAAATTTGGTTTTTTGTACAACGTTTTCGAAAAAATTATAATTAACTCGATATCTGTACCAGTATTTTAATGCAGTAATTAGTCTTTATTTTTCGTATATGGAGCGTGCCGTACATTTCCAAGCGCAGACTTTCCTCTACCACCGAGTGAACCTGTGTCCAAACAGAGATATCAATCATTACAACATGAAAACTTCCTACACATTCTACTGCGCCATTTGATTATATGCGAACTTTGACTATAGATAAAGCTTCATAACTCCACTGTAATTTTTAATATTAAGACATGCTGGCGTATTAGTAGGCAACCCGAGGGTACTTTGTGCGCATTTTCGATGTTTTGCCTGGGTTCACCAATTTAGAATATATTTGATAAAGTCATCGCTTAAATTCACAAGGATAGTATGCATAAAGGTAGTTTAAAGTAGGTCAAGTGGTACACAATGGTTACCTATTGAGCGCTGGCATGTCTAACCAGAAATTATCGTTCTTTGTTGGTCAGGTGCTATATAATTATTATGGTCAAAGTATGCCAATAATAGTGGTTCAAAGATGATATTAATAATTAAATTTTTGAAAAAAAAAAATTAAACTGACTGTAGGGACACGAAACATAATAGAACTAAAATGTTGAAAACTAAGTTTTCCAGATTTTATAATAGTAATTTTTTTACAAAGTGGAGTTACAACTACGGCAGTCTCTGGCAGAAATGCCTTCCAAGTCACATGTTATAGATATATAACGCAAGAGTTTTGAATGAAGCAATGTAGATCCCTTCATATTAAATATTTCCCTGATGCAATTTTTAGTAAATTTAACATAGATTTGACAACTGTGAAATACATAGCATTATTACATCTATTCAAAACATCAGGGGGTTTTATTTGTTAAGAATGTTCAAATTCCTTTGATATGCAGTCAAAAACTCCACTTTCCATTTAATTTCTATCAATTTCATATTAGGCTTAATGTTAGGTATTTACAAAATCAAAAATCATTTAAACATCATTTATTGCACAATTTAATTAGTGAGAACCAAACAGTTTTGATTTTCTTATTAATATCAAAAGCTATTTTTGCCAGCAACTACATTACTTAGTTGTAATTTGTCCTTGTAAAAAAATTACTATTCTAAAACCTGGAAAACTTGTTTTCAACATTTTAGTTCTATTATGTTTTATGTCCCTACATGTGGTTGTTTTCATTTTTTTTCAAAAATTTAATTTGAATAATTTTTTATGAAGTGTAAAATGAAAGTCTCGTAACAGTTTTTCACAATAAGAAGAATTTACTCATGAAGTGACGGATAATTGTTAATTTTGTAATATTTGACAAAACTGAATTTGATTTTCAGCCTATTGTTTTTTTCTCAATTACGGCAATTCAAATTTATTTACTAGTCAACAACCAAATTCCTATCAGACGCAAGGAAAACAAATTCAAAGTTTAAAATCAATTTTAAATACTGTTAGATCTACTATATTGGACTATATTATTAGTAATAGTAATAATGATTTAACAAAAAGGAATATCAAAAAATGTATGCTATGATGTATCACAATAAAATGTGAAAACTTAAAATTAAGCCCCTTTTGGGGCCCATTGTGGGTTGAAAAATGGGTCAAATGGAGAAATAAACACCAAATTCGGACTCAGCATATCAAAAATAATATTTGGTGATGTATCACACAATAAAATGTGAAAATTCAAGATTGACTCCTTTTTGGGGCCCACTGGTAGTTGAAAAATGGGTTAAATGGAGAAATAAACATTAAATTTGGATTTGGCGCCTCAAAAATATATTTAGTGATGTATCACACAATAAAATGTGAAAACTCAAAATTGACTTCCTTTTGGGGCTTACTGAGAGTTGAAAAATGGGTCAAAAGGAAAATGAACACCAAATTAGGACTCAGCTCCTCAAAAAACATATTTGATGATGTATCACAATAAAATGTAAAAACTCAAGATTGATTCCCTTTTGGTGCTCACTAAGGGTTGAAAAATGGGTCAAATAGAGAAATGAATACCAAATTTGGACTTAGTAGCCTAAAAAACCTACTTGGTGGTGTATGAAACAGTAAAATGTCAAAACTCAAAATTTTGTTGATGGAATGTTTATGTGTGCATAAGGAAGTCTAATATAATACTGAGAGAATGGTGCTATCTGAAATATTTGTAATAACCACAAGAAATACCGTATCCTAAACACTTTTAGGTGATCCAATCAGAATGCATTATTCTGTTTTATTTGGAATTGGAACTTGTGATTGGTCATCTTACTTTTTTGATGAAACAAATTACCTAATTTTGAATCTATAATTTTTGCGTCATCTATGGGGAGTTTTTCGGATTTATTTGGCCAGTGTTAGTCACAGTAAAAATACCAATTTTTTGAATCATCATTCGTATTTTTACGATGAATATTGAATGCTGCAGAGTAGCACAAAATTTCATTAGATTGCCAGGAAATGGGTCAAACACAATATACTTTTTCTGACGCAGTCGGTAAAAACAGATTTTGTTTTTCAAGTTGGTTTTCTGCAGTTTTATGTTAAAATCTATATGTATATTAATCTTGATACCATGAAACGACCTGAGGAGTGTACCGTTTTTCTTTGGCACCAAAAATTCAAATTCATAAATTTAGGTATAAGCTAATTTATTGTTACTACGGTACAAGTCACAATTTTTGTCCAATAGTCACGAAAGTTGGTAAGAACACTAACGCTAAGCCAAGGATGTGATCTATTAATTTTAATGCGAATCGGTCGGATGGTGCTTGTGGTACCGTTATTTTTGATATTTTGGTTGAACCAATAACTATGAAATTTGTAAAAAAATATTCACTGTAATTTATTGCAACACGCTACCAGTTCTGGAGCGGATCGGCTGGAAAATGCTTGCAAAAAATCTATTTTTGTTTCGATATTGAAAGAGGTAATGATTTTAAACTGCAATTTTAGGTTAAAAGTTTCAAAATTTAATACAATCATCGATTATGATCTATTAATAACTTTTCATCAAATAATTTCTACTTTTTAAAAACCTACTTTTCCTCTTGCGTAAGAAGTTTTCACTATTAAATCCAACCAATCGATTACTGCATACTTCAAGGTGCAGGATTGCAGGTAATCGCAATAGCCGCTAGAATTTATGACGACGCTTTTTTTTCTCTCTCACACCAACCAATCACAGAGCAACTTCCAACTGTTATTTAGCACAAAGGCTCATGATTTCACCACACTTTTTTTCACTTCTTATTCTGCCCGCTACATGCTTATAAAATTAGGGTCCACAGTGTAGCACAGAAGACACCATGCGAAAACACTGGAATAATGATTTACGAGTTTTGTATTTGTATGATTCAAATTCAACATTTTACTACCTCGTGGGGCATTTCGTCCTCTACCACCGGTATTTCCACGTCCTGGCCGTGAGTCTCCTCTAGCTCTGTTCTTCATTACCATATCATCCTTCATCATATCGATTACTTCATCCGGTATACGAATATATTTGATGGTAATACCCCTGATGTAACATTCGGCCATTCTCCAAAATTTATCACCATCCTGAAAGTGGGAAACTTATTATCAACTTGAAAATAACATTTTACAGTGTGGTCGATGCTGGGTTGTGAGAGGGAAAACGAAAAATTCAATCAGGTTTTGTGAAAGTAGAAAATATGGACTGGTAAAAATTACTACTGTATCTATGAAGAATATCGAAGCGAAGCTGGGTTTCAAAAAATATTCGCAGTATCCCAGAAAAAGTGCACGTCGGTCATATTGTATGATTTATTCGTGATTAAGAATGAAATTAATTGTTTGATAAATTTCGTCGACGACGCTTTCACAGCAGCTGATCTGCTGGTAGAGAACTTGAAAAATAGTGAAGTTAAGAGAACTCCAGTAGGAGATTTAAAAACATACATGGTGCGAATAGATCAAGAGTTACGTTTGAAATTAATGAGAATTTTCGGCGAAAGTGGAAACATTAAAGGGTTAAATGAAGATAAACTCGAAAGCTGTTTTATTTGCCAAAAATAACGAACAGTGGAGACAACGAGAAAAATTATTCCGCTACTTTTGAATCGATTTCGCTCTTCAATTGGCGCATTCATCTTGAAAAAGTGGAATAGCGGGTCTTGGCGGCGTGGCAAATAAAACAAATCAATATAATACGGTTAACGGAAGAAGTTTCTTTTCGAAGAATTGAAATAGAAAAATCAAATACCGTCGGTAAAATATTTTATCCATGTCAAAACATGGGTAAACAGCCGTGAATGCAACGCCGAATTCAATGAAAAAGAGGAGAATTTAATATTGATAACTATAACAGAAACTTTTAAACAATTTCTCGGTAAAAATATTACTCACTCTCGAAGTACAAATAACCTCGCGTAAATTTATGTTCATCCAACTATCACAGCACACTAAATGACCATTGTACGTTTCTCCGTTTTTCAATTCGACAAGCTGAAAAAAAAAGGTGGGAAAATCCGAGTAATAACTATTAAGTACTCTGAAATTCAAACTTGAGGAAATTTCAAAATCAACAGATTAGACCTACACAATATTGAAAAATTCAATACATACCATAGGATGATTCTGAGCAGTTTTCAGAAGTGAAAGTGGTAACTGAAACGAAAAATTGTGTCAGAAAATGCAAAACAGAGTAACACATTCAACTAAAGCCATAGACACTTACCATTATTGAATCAATAAAATTTAAAGTAGGAAAGGAAAAGGACTAACTTACAGGTATCTTTATCCAGCGACATAAATTGAGGATTAAATTACTCTAACAAAATTCTCCATGATAAAATATTAAAATGATGGAAATCAAGAAAAATTCAAAATTCTAGTTTAAATAAAAAGCAGCAGGAAAAGGGAAGAGTCCCTTAGGATGTCTCAACCGTACACGTGAGGATGACGGTCCGCTCACGTGTAAAAACCTAACCAAACAGAGCGGTGATAAAAAAAGACATGAGTTAAAGCTCTGTAGATACACGTACGGCAATACGCCATTTTGCACCCACAGTGTAAATCACATGACCCTTTTAGAATTTCAGCTTATCTCAAAAACCAACAGGACAATTTCAGCGAAATTTTCACAGAATCTTGAACAAACACATATTAAAATTTTTGCAAAATTTCTGATTTGAACAAGCAATGATTCAATGATTCTCTTACAATTCCATTTGATAACTTTGATCAACTAATTTGATCTCATAAAATTATGTATGATAAGAGACTTGCATCTTTGGACTTTCAATCTGTTGGGTGAATGTAGATTTCAAATAAAACAATGAAAAAGATCTATAAAATTAATAAAAAAATTTAAAACAAAAAAATTTCTCAAATTTTGAAGTGAAGTTTTAGATCCAAAGAAAGTGAACAAGTCAATTTGAAATATTATAACACATTAAAAGGACAAAAACTGTAAAAGTACAAAATCAACTAAAAATGAGATAGCGATCTCCCTCTTTACAAGAAAAGCGTTTGAGTGGGAAAAGTGAAAAAGTGTTAACAATGTATGAGAGTTAAAATGTTGAACAAGTAGTTTGGTGTATGAGTGTAGTATCGCTAACATTAGTGAGCAAATGTAATGAGAGTGTAGAACAGCAAATTTTGTTGGGATATGATTCCCTCACTCCTTCACAAATAAGTATATTGGTGTAAACCTTTGACTATATAGCTTATGGACTGCTGGAACTGATAAGAAATACATAGGGTTAAATGGAAGACCGCTGAAGCCACTGTTAACAGGCGTTCTTTTTACAAAAAATGACCTTTGATTCCAAATTTCCAATTCTGGCTAGAAAAAAATTAATTTTCATATTTCGTTAATTTAGTAATTAAAATTATATTTGTAGATAATTAATTTTATTATTATTCTACTTTGCCATTGACACATGATAAAATGGCATTATTTATAAGTTTATAGAATAATTAATGACATAAATATGTAATACTTTACTAGAACTTCATTCCACTGATACTTTAAGTGCATCAAAACTTGACTTAACAGAAGAGATGAGTATATATCCACTATCTAATGGTCTAGAAGCATCTAATGGCAATAGCTTACCGACAGATTTGTTGCAATCTCTTAATGATTTTGAAGAAGCTTGTAATAAATTGGATTTTGTAGGTGTAATTGGTGCATCCTCATAAACTATTATATAGTTAACTGTATAGTATAGTATTAAGATAGAATAAGGAAATTATTAATATTTTCCTTATTCTACCTGTATATAAGTACGTAATTCTTTGATTAGTTTTCCATCAACAGTAATAACATTTAATCTCATTTGCATTAAAACGTTCTGTATAAAAAAAAGTAAGAATTATGGAACGAAATAATTAGGTCTAAATATAAAATACACGATATTCTACCTGATACAAATTCAATTTTCACACAAAGTACCTTTTTCAAAAAGTAACGCCTGCAGTGTTCGGCTTCAAGATTTTATCAGTTCTAGCAGTCCATAAGCTATATAGTCAAAGGTGTAAACATATACCTAACCTGTAAAATAATATGTATGTAACAATTTAGCTTTTTGTATATGGCGACACAGGTTGCCACCTCAAACCTTTTTCCATCTCTGATCGACGGAGGTTATTCTCCATTCATCAGTCGTTGTTACGATGCCGTGAATAAATATTTTTGGTTGTGTGTTGGTTTGAAAGGATCTCATCTCTCCTCAACATAGTAGGCAGAGCTTGCAATTGCAGTCTTAAACCCAATTGGAATGTGTTAATTGTTTAATTGAATTTAAAAGTTTTGCATTTATTTCACGTAAGGTGAAAAGGCTTAGCGCCTAGTAATTCCATCACGCAAGGTGATAGGAAAAAGTGAAAATTAAAAGTCAAATTATTTTTGAAAAGTAAAAGTAAATAATTAAAAGTGTCGGAAGTATAATTAAAAGTAATTAATTGAAAAATTTAAAGTAAATTAAAACGATGTTGAATTCTTCGGCGCCAGTGCAGTTGTCAAAGTTGAAAATCTGGAAGAAGCAAATTAAATTTGAAAGAATCTTATGGTTTGGTAAGCCGGTACATCGAGTAAAAAGTGGTTGGCAGTTGTATTTGCTGTGTTCCTGTGATAATTAAAGTGAGAAAAAGTCAGAATCAAGTCTATTTGCGTAGGATCAACGAAGTCCAAATCCATAAGTTGAAGAAAAATGCTAAAAATTGCAGAAAAACGTCATCAACAGTGAAGAAAAATAAAAGATAAGTCGAAAATTTAAATTAATTAATCATTATTTCATTTGTTTGTGTCCATCTTTGCCTGAAAATTCATAAATTTTTGTGTTATAATTCATATTTTGGCATATTTTCGTGTATATTCAGTGACATGAGATTTGGGAAGTTGAAACCTAAAAGGTATTTTAAGTGTTTCTTTCAAACTTTATCTCATTTGTCCTGAATGGCATGATTGAAAAATCTTTTGTTGAATTTATTATATTGAATTCAACAATAGTAAAAATTTGAGACACTACTATAATCTTTGTGACAAATATTTTATGCACACTAATGTTGCATTCAATTGTTGAATGCTAACAGATAATTTTTCATGTCTTTCATCTTTTTATGTAACGTGATAGCAAATAATTGACTGAATATTTAATTGCTATGTTCAAACCTGATTAATGGATATAATAATTTATTCTCGAAGAATCATTCCTACATTAACTGATTGACTTTCGATAATTTCTGGCAATAGAATTCGATCAAAGGATAAATGATTAATCATTTGACATAACAGCAAAGAGATCATTTCATCATCAGTGGAAAGTAATATGATGGAAACATTATTTTATTATATTGTTTGATTATTTAATTTTTGTCTTTGTTATAATAATTTGCATTCAGTATCGTGCAGTTGAGACCGTGAATTGCATTATCAAGCAGCTGAGACCGTGATACACTTAGAACTAAGTTCTCGTGTTTCTGAGGTAAAGTCTACATCCTCTAATTCCTCTCCTCAAATTAATTAAAGACAATGTCACGTTTTGATACTAAGAAAGTTTTTGATGGAAGAAATTATGATGCGTGTAGAACCACGATGGTATCGACTCTATATGCTGAGGGATTATATTCCATCATGCAAGATATAGAAACTGAAGTACTATTTTTGGGCTTAGAATTGAATATTTTTTTAAATCCAGATCCTGGAAATGCAAGTCCAGCTAACCGAATGTCTTATTTCCAAAATCAGGAGAAGGGCAAAGCATTGATTTATCAGGGTTTAAATAATGAACTTATTAAAAGAGTAAAAGACCTACGAACAATTGATCAGATATTAAAAGTTTTAGATGAGTGATATAAGAGCTGTACGCAGGTCACGTATATTAATGCCAAACAGGCTTTCCAAAAACTAAAATTTGATAGTCAGGGAAATATGCGTAGTTATTCAGATCTTTTTTCGCAATCAGCTCAAAAAATAAGAGATTGTGGGAAACCTTTGGACAGACAGGAAGAAATCAAACAGTTACTAATATCTCTGAACATGGACTATGACATGACAGTCTCAACCACATGATAATGCAATACACTGTCTCAACCACTCGATAGGAAATGCAAATAAAAATTTAATAAATGATATTCAATAATCAATTAATATTCTAAAATTATTTCTTACAAATTACTTTCCACTGACGATGAATGATCTCTTCGCCGTTGTTTCTGATATATGATCGATTGATTTAGTTCAAATTCTATCGCCCAAATTATTCAAAGTCGGTCAATTGATCTTTGAGATGATGTTCCAGAACAAAAAAATATTCTGTCAAACATGTTAAAACATCAATTAAATGTCAAGTCAAATTATTTATCAAAAATTATAAAGAGAATTATTACTGAAAAAAAAAATTATTATCTGTTAACCTTCAACTATTGAAAGCAACTCCATTGTATACTGGCATGAAAAAGTTTGTCACATAGATTAATGATTTTGCAAGAAGTTTTTCTATTGTTGGATTCAATGCAATGAACTCAACAAAAGGTTTCCTGTTCTTGCAGTATTGAATTAATAAGATAAAATTCGAAAGGATAACTCAAACAACCTTTCAAGTCTCAACTTTGTATGAATTTTGACCGAGATTTTTCATGAAAATATGCCAAAGTATGAGTTATTTTTGATAGATTTTCGAAATTTTTAGCTAATTTTTAGGTATAATACACACAAAATAATGATTAATTAGTTTAAATTTTTACTTATCTTTCGTATTTTTCTTCTCTTGGTTCTGTTTGCTACGATATATTACTTATCTTCTTCATCCGCTGGACCTTGACTCTGATGTTTTCACTCGAGATGACTTAGTTTTCAATGCTTTTTACTTTGTATTTTTCAGGGACTTGGCGATGACAACTTCCAATCATATTTCCACTCGATGTTCCAGCTTACCAAATTGCAGGATCCTCTCAAACCTGACTTTTCTTTCTCAATTCTCGACTTTGACTTTGCTGGCGTTCAGGAATTCATCTTCGTTTTTGATTACTTTTTCAATTTTACTTACGATTTTATTCAATTAAACTTTTAACTTTTCAAATTTTCACTTTTACTTTTACAAAGACAAACTTTATTTTCACGAATTACTATTTTCCTACCACTTTGCGCGGGGGTAATTTATGGCACTAAGCCCTTTCACTTTGCGTGAAATAAAACAACTTTTAATTAATTACACAATTAACACATTTCAATTACGTTTACAACTTCGCAATCTTCTGCTCTGCCTACCATATTGAGGTGAGTTATGATCTTTTGATGCAGAAGTAAAAACGATCTATTATTTTGTAAAAAGGTTTTAATCACAACATAACTATGACAACGACTGACAAACAGAAAACAGTCTCCGTCAAGCAGTGGTGGAAAAAAGTTAAACTGGCGATCAGTGTTGCCACATACAAAAAGTGGGAAAGTTATGATTATGTCATATACAGTGTTGGTCTGAGTTCAGACTATGTGTTTGTGAGGGAGTGAGGGAATCGTATCCCAACAATTTTTGATGCAGGTAAGTATTTTAAATGCAAATTGTTTGAGTAATCACAATTACAATCAGTAATGACTGGGTATTGACTGACGATAAATAATGTCCTCAGTTATTCCCTATTACTTACTAACGTAAGTACATATAGTAGTAATTATTAAGAAAAATTATGTAGGTAATCAGACATTTTGAGTCTTAAAGAACTCGATCATATGAAATCAGAAATAATAATGTTGAAAAAGGGGTGAACATGAGAGACACTATTGAACATGGGCAAAATACGTCCTCCTGATTTCAGACTGTGATAATATGAGGCAAGTTTAGCGCTCCATGTTGAGCTTCCACTTCCCAATATGCGCTGCAGACCAGGAGTGAGCACAAATCAAATCAATAATCATCGAATCATGATTTTAAATAATTTTTACTGATTATTGATTTATGATTTGAATCATTTTCAAAATTTATGAATGAGCTATGATCTATGATTCAAATCATTTCAAAAATACCATGATCTGTAATTCGAATCATTTCTTTGTACTTTGTATTTTTTTCAAATTACTTATTTAAATTTGGGTTTTTCATTTAATAGCCAATTATACATGCTCTGGACTCTCACCCATCAACATATGTTGTTTACGTTTAGCATTGGGGTAGTACTCATTTCATTACGTCTATACTTCTGAGGAAAATAATGGTGATTTTAATAGGGTTTTTTCACTTCGTGCTAAAACCCTTAAAATTGTTGGGATACGATTCCCTCACTACCTCACGAACACGTAACTGTACACTAATCAACACTGCATGTAACACATTATTACATTTATTCTTTTTACATGTGGCGACACTGATCGCCAACATAATATTCTTCCCGCCACTGCTCGACGGAGAATGTTCTCCATTCGTCAGTCGTTGTACTAAAGTCAATCAATAAACATTTTTTAAAGTTGAACATCCGTGCTTATGTTTCTTTTATGAATCGATCGAAACTCACCTCAACATGGTAGCCAGAGCGGCGGATCAAGAAAATAAGTGCGGTAATTAAAGTGCGATGTTCGTGTAATTTGTTAAAAGTTTAAAAATTTGTAATTCACACAAAGTGAAAGGCGTAGTGCCGTGTGATACCTCCGCTCAAAGTGGCAGGAAAGTGAAAATTTGTAATTGAAAAATTCGAATCAGTGATTAAAGTAACTATCCCGTATTCGTAAAAAGTTCAATCAGTGTAAATCAAAGTAAAAGTAAGATTAATGAAAACAACGGTAAAGTCTTGGGCGCCAGTTAAAACATCGAAGTTGAAAATTTGGAGAAAGCAGATCAGGTACAAAAGGATCTTGTGGTTTGGCAGACCAACACATACAATCAAAAATGGTTGGCAGTTGTACATGCTGTGTTCCAGAGAAGAAATCAAAGAGTAAAAGTTGAAAATCTGAAAATAACGGAGCAAAATTGTCGAAGTCTGATGTCAACAGCTGATGAAAAAGCAAGAATACATCGATAAAACTGGAAAATAAACGAAGATACCTAAGATAAGTAAAAAATTAAAATTAAATAAGTGATAATTCGTGTGATTTTGCCCATAAAATTGATGAAAAAGTTAACATTTAGGCAATAAAATAATAAAATTTAGTATATTTTCAGGTATATTCCCAACCAAATTTAAAGTAAAGTCGAAACTTGAAAGGCAAATTCAATAGCCTTTCAAACTTTATCTTGTTGGTTGGGAATTGCAGAAATAGGAAAACCTTTGTTGGATGAGATTCGTAGAATCCAACGAAAGAAAACCTACATTAATAATTATTGACATTGGTGACAGATTTTTTCCTGTTCACAGAAAGGATTTTTTCAAATGATAATACATAATAGATTACTTCTCTTTCAGATTTTATCTCTCATACTTTTGTGGAACAATTTTGCATTGAATATTAATAAATTTTTTAACGTGTTTAACAGAACCATTTTCGTTCTGAAACAAAAGCCAAAGACTCAGCCAATTCGACTTTGAATAAGTTCGGCGATATAGTCCAAATAATTTGACCATTCACTAGAAGAAACAATGGCGGAGAGATCAACTCATCGTCAGCAACGAATATTTCGTGAGAATTAGTTTAGAATAATAACATATTATTGAATATTATAATATAGTATATTTAACTTGCATTCCCGATCGAGCGGCTAAGACCGTGCTGTGCATAATCGTGCGGTTGAGACCGTGTTACCCCCTAGAATTAAGTTCTCGTGTTTCTGAGGTAGGACCCAAAACCCCTGAAAAATAAAAAATTAATAAAATGTCACGTTTTGACGCAAAGAAAGTTTTTGATGGGAGAAATTATGACGCTTGGAGAACCATGATGGTCTCTACACTCTACGCAGAAGGATTATACCCTATTATGCAGGACAATGAAACCAAAGTTCTATTTTTGGGATTGGAATTAAACAGTTTTTTAAACCCTGAATCTGGCAATGCTAGTCCGGCTAATAGAATGTCATATTTTCATAACCAGGAAAAGGGGAAAGCCTTAATCTATCAAGGACTAAACAATGACCTGATCGAAAGAGTAAAAGATCTAAAAACTATAAACCAAATTTTAAAAGTTCTTGACGAAAGGTATAAAAGCTGCACGCAGGTCACATATATAAATGCAAAGCAGGCCTTTCAAAGATTAAAGTTCAATAGTGAGGGGAATATGAGAAGTTATCTGGACGTGTTTTCCAAACAGCACAAAAAATAAGAGATTGTGGGAAAAACTTAGACAAACAGGAGGAGATAGAACAACTCCTAATATCTTTAAACATGGATTATGATATGACTAGGCTGGAGTTTAATACTTTGGGTCAAGATCAGAAGACCATTGAAACCCTTCACGCAATGCTGATCGAAAGGTCAGACAGATTATATGACGAGAAAAAGTCAAGATACAATAATAATAAATTTCGTAACTTCAACCAAAATAATAAAAATCAAAGATCCCAATACGGAGGAAACTATAACAGATATAATAATACAAATAGAAGTCAAAATTATGGTCGAAATATAGATCAGGGGAAGATGACACAAAATAATAATCAGAAGACAGATACACCCCAAAATAACAATAATAATAATTATGAGAATAGAAAATATAGCCAAAATCAAAATAACTTGCCAAATACGAATAATTTAGTATGCTTTAAGTGCCATGGCAAGGGGCACATTGCTAAAGTGTGTCCATCAAATAAAGAGGGTACATCACCTCAAAATAAACCAGATGGTCCTGCACAAAATACCCGATTTGGACGTAATAATAATAACAATAATAACAAAAATAAAAAGAGAATGATGTTCAGTGGTCTATGATGATAAGATATAAAGCCAGTGAACAAAACAAGAGCACAAATAATAATAAATTAATAAATTTAATAACATCTAGGGACACAAGACATGAATCTAATCCAGAATATATCCCCCTCACTAATAGGATTATGTTGGATGGTGGGGCTGTTGCTCATGTAGTATCAGACCTATCAAAATTGTCTAGCCCTATAATGTTAGAAAAACCTATAGAGTTAGAATGTGCCATCCAGGACACTTTACTAATTGCCACACATATAGGAACTATGTTCATTAGGGTAGAAAATTCCGAAAGGAAAGGAACTGTTATAAGACTTAAGAATGTACATTATGTGCCATCCCTGAATGTGGACCTAATGTCGGGGATTAAGATAACTGAAAACAGAGCGCTAGGCATAGACCAAAATTTCTCTGCAGCGCATATATACGTCCGTGGGACAAATGAAGTGGTTTTTTCAGCCCCAAAAATAAGAGGGGTATACACGGTAAAATACGAAATTGTGTCGGAATCCACAGTTAATATAATAGAAGACGAAAATGACTTAAACAAAATATGTCCTTATAAAAATCAATCGAATAAATTGGCATGCATGCCTAATGTAAATTCCCAAGATGAATGGATGGAATATGAAATAGAAGAAGAAATTGTTGAGGACAGTCAGGAGGAAAGTGAAGAGAATAGAGAGAACACAATTAATAATAATGAAAATGACAATATAATAATAAGTCATAATGACGAACAAAATAATAACCAAACCCAAAATAGGGAAACCAGCGAAGATGGGAGAGAAACAAATGAGGATGTAGGTATAAACACTAATAATAACGATATAATAAATAATAATCAAGAAACTAATGAAAATGCAGGGGAGTTAAAAATAGACAAAAAAATGATATGGCACAGAAGACTAGGACACTTATCTGGAAAGAATTTAAGATTCTCAACTAAAGTCTCAAGAGGTATTCCTAATGGAATAATATTCCAAGATGATGAGTTTAGTTTGTGGGAGATATGTGTGAAAGCTAATTCAAAAAGGTTAGGACACAATAGCACCAGGACCAGACCTGAAAGGAAACTAGAACTTGTTTCATCGGATACAATGGGCCCCTTTTCACCGGGTATATATGGTGAAAAGTACGTGTTAATATTTGTGGACCACGCCACAAAATACACCTTCGTCTCCACCATCGAAAAAAAGTCAATGGTGTGTGAAGAGTTTAAAAAACTTTATATGAAACTAAAATCAAAATTTCCAGATCATCCCATTGCCACCCTAAGGTGTGACAATGCTAAAGAATATTTAGATTCACACATGAGGACATTTTGTGAGGAAAACGGCGTAAGTCTCGAGCCTGTCGTTCCGTATTCACCGGAGTTGAATGCGATGGCCGAAAGGCAAAATCAAACAATTATGGCTAGAACCAGAGCTATGCTGTTTGACTCCGATTTGGACTTCAAGTTTTGGTCATTGGCTGTTCTGACGGCGGTTTATATCATAAATAGGAGCCCAACCAGGGCAAACAAAGATAATAAAACCCCTTTTGAAATGTTTTACGGCATAAAGCCAGATTTATCGAATATGAGAGTTTTTGGGTCTCTCGCCTATAGACATATTCCTATGGAAGTTCGCCAACAATAGGCCACAAAAAATAAAAAAAAGAAAACAAATAGTGAACACCCGAAACTGACACAGCGAGTGGACAGGGGAGTATTTGTGGGTTACACAAATAGTGGGTACTGCATAAGGGACCCATTAATTGACAAATCACACGTTACTTGTGATGTCAGATTTGATGAAACGAGGAACATAATAAATATAGATAAAATAGATTATAAAAATAAAAATAAACATAATGATAATAATATAATAGAAACCCCCGTAATACTAAACGTATGTAAACAAAGATATAAAAGTTACATAGAGGACCACATCCCTCAAAAATGGGAGGATGTAGAAAACAACCCTTTTAGGGTGGAATGGCAAAAAGTCATTGTCTGATATGGGTGTGTGGGAGGTTGTTCCCAGAGAAAGAAATGTGAGGTTGGTAGATACCAAGTGGTGTTTCACCACAAAACCCGACAATCAAGGCATTCACATACCGAAAGCCAGGTTGGTTGCAAGGGGTTTTAAGGACCTTACCCACTATTCTCTAACCAAAACGTATGCCCTGGTGGTCCAGTATTGGCTTATAAGATGGATACTGTCAATAACAAATAAATATAACTTAAATATAATACAATTTGACATAAAAACAGCTTTCCTTAATTCAGAAATAAGATACCCTATTTTCATATCAAATCCCAGGGGATGCCAACTGGGCGAAAATAATTGCCTGAGACTAATTAAGTCAATATATGGACTGAAAACGTCTTCTAAAAGTTGGTACGACTTGTTAAACTCGACAATAATTCAAGCTGGATTTGTTCAATCAAAAATAGACAGATGCTTATATACAAAACAAAATAATAATGGTGCAATGGCACTTCTAATAGTCTATGTGGATGACATGTTGTTGGCTAGTAACCGACGAGTGGACACAAGACATAATAAATATATTTAATAAGAATTTTACATTAAAGATGGAAAAAAATCCAACTTTCTTTGTCAGTTTTGAAATAAGCCGGGACATCCCGAGGAAGCAGATAGTATTGACACAAAATAGGTATATAGATAAAATCCTACGTAAGTTTGGTATGACGGAATGTAATCTGTCAACCACACCCATGGAAACGGGACTTAAAATAAGGAAGCCAGCTAATGGAATAGACGACACTGAATATAAGGCTATGATTGGGAATCTGCTATATGTGGCGAGACTAACCTGCCCAGACATTGCCTTCACTGTCAATTACCTATCACGGTTTCAGGCATCCTCAAATAGCAAAATTAAGAACTATGTTCATCGCATTATTAGGTACCTTAAAACAACAAGGGACTTCTCTCTTGTATTTCACTCTGACCAAACTCAGATTAAAGCATTTGTCGATGCGTCGTATGCACCCGACGTAGACGATTCACCCATAAAAATAGAAAATTTGGAGAAAGGGTGCTCCACAACAGGCTATATGATTTTCATTAACGGAGACTTGTTAAATTGGGCTGTTCACCGGTAGAACTCGGTTGCAACATCGTCAACTGCAGCCGAATTAATTGCGTTGAATGACGCACTGGACGATATATACGTGATCTGGAGACTCACTGAGAGCGTTTTCTCTGTAACTGACTCAGTGTAAGTGTATGAGGATAACATATCCGCGTCACGCATTGCATCTGGGGGAGGCCAGAAACGCTCCAGGTCCCTAGCGATCAAATGTTATGCAGTTTTGGAAGCTTTTCAAAATAAATTGATAATGTTTAACGATATTAGGTCTTCCGATCAAGTTGCTGATATTTTAACAAAAGCACTTGATCAAAAAACGTACCAAAATATTGTTATGAGAATACTCCAAACAAGTCAACCTTTCGGCCAGTAGTCTTAATTGACTCAACCCGCAAAATTTTTTGATAATTGGTTTTGGACTGCGGATGGGTGTCGGTCTTTTAGCGCCTATCGTAAACTAGCGGTCCATATGTCGTTTCACAATTCATTTCACAACGTTCAATAGGTTCCCCGTCACTACTCTGCCTCTCTTATTGGTATCAGCATTCCCTAATATATACCATTGATTCTCACAATAGTAAATTCATATTGAAAACACACACGATTAATTATAAGGATATATATATATAATAATATTATCTCTCTACAGCTGACGATGAGGAGACATTGATCTCTCCGACGGGTTTTTATATATGTTAAATCAAAAATCACACAATATTTATAAGACGTGACACTAAAACATAAGGTTGAATATATACCTCATGTTAACATTTACACGATATATTTAAGATAAAACAAAATGTCAATATATGAACTTATACACATTTTATTATATAATATTATACTAGTCAACGACATACCTAATTTTTTTTGTTTGTTCTACCATTTTTTTATATATATATAGCAATTTTATATGACACCTATATGTAATAATTTTTGACTGCTATTGCTTATTTCTTGTTTATATGTTTGTTTTAAATACATGCAATATGTGACACATTTTTACTTATATGTTTGTTCGTCCATTTTGAATCGCAGGGGGGTGTTGGGATACGATTCCCTCACTACCTCATGAACACGTAACTGTACACTAATCAACACTGCATGTAACACATTATTACATTTATTCTTTTTACATGTGGCGACACTGATCGCCAACATAATATTCTTTCCGCCACTGCTTGACGGAGAATGTTCTCCGTTCGTCAGTCGTTGTACTAAACTCAATCAATAAACCTTTTTTAAAGTTAAACATCCGTGCTTATGTTTCTTTTATGAATCGATCGAAACTCACCTCAACTAAAATTGATTGATGATTTGTAGGATTCATTTTTGTGGATTTGAGCTGTCAGCAAATTCTTTCCTTAAAAGTCAAAAAAGGATTGGAATCACAAATTTTGGAAAAATTTTGGTATCGAATCAGCTTTCAAACCTCTACGAATCCAAATCCATAATTTCATATGATACAAATATTTTGAAGTCAGATTTAATTCCAAAGGATTGGAATTCTGTCTAACCCTGTATATAGTTATATATTGAGTTATTATACAACGAGCATATGAATTAATACTAGTGGTACAAATGTACAATACACTACATTTTACATAACGTTTAGTGAGGCCATGTACCACCACTCCATTAATCCTATATGCCCCATTTAAAATACACAGGAAATATGCATTTTTACCTGAAATTTTGGTCATAATTCTCTTATTTAATGAGATAGCCACTTTCTTGTAATTGGTGTGAGAAAGTCCAAGAAACATTGAAAAATTAAAAACTCAATACAAACAGTTACAGAAATATATTGGAGTAGAACTGAATTATAACATGCAAATAAAATATGTTGGGATACGATTCCCTCACTTCCTCACAAATATAATGATATAGACTTATACCTAACCTGTAAATAATATAGATATAACATTTTTGTATTTTACATGTGGCAACACTGATTGCTAACTTACTGTTTTTCCATCTTTGATCACTGGAGATTGTTCTCCATTTATCAGTTATTGTTACGATGTCGTGAAATAAATATTTAAATTTTCAATCTTTTTCATTGTGTTTGTTTTTTAAAAATCTCAACTCTCCTCAACAAAATATAAAGATGGTGAAGCGCAGTGCTAGCCTAGATTGTAATTAATGATATGAGATTGAAGAAAGTGGAACTTATGACATATATCATATCAACAGTAATCAATGAAATTTTAGAGCAGGTTTCAAAAAATAAAATGAGTCCAACAACCAAAAGTTTGATCGCTTAGAAGCCTAGAAAATTGAAAAATAATATGAAATCGTGCATCAAATTGTGTTGGAAATAATTTAAGGATCGAATTAAAAAATGCAAGAAACAAACATGAACTGTCACAAGAGTATATTGATAAGGTACAAGAAACAGCAGAAGACTAGATGTTTGATTTAGCGGATTATTCCCCAACCGGGAATCAGTGTTGCCATGTGGCGACACACAAAATTGTATTAAATAATATGTTACAGTTTAGGTAACATTGTGAGTACATAAATTTATATTGTGAGGTTGTGTGGGAATCTTATCACAACAAATTGGGTTAATTTAATGTTATCATTAAACTTAACCCTAAAGAGAACTAATTATAACAACTCCTTTTCATGAATTCACTGTTTTTGAGCCTTATCATCCGTGGTCTTTAAGGTTAAGCTCACTAATAACAATAAATTTAGCCAATTTGATGTACAATTTCCACTTATTTTTTAATTTTTTCAGGTTCCAAGGGCTTATAAATTTCTTGTTTTAGCGCTCATTGTATTTGTGGAAATCTCCTCTAAAATTTAATTTATTGCAAAAAAGTAGCTTTCTCATTGAATAAGAGTATTATGGCCAAAAATTCGAGTATAAACACATATTTTTTCTTATACATTTTAAATGGGAGGTCTAGGTTTAATTAAGTGGGGGTAGCTGGCCTCACTGAAAAAGAACGAATTGTGCTGCTAGTATTATTATTCATATGATCGTTGTCAGTATGTTATAATTTAGTCAAAGATTACAGTAATATAAAAAAAAAGTCAAAAATAAACAGAATACCTGCCCTTGCGCCAGTGTCCTGCCATTTACTCAGGAGCTGTTATCTTTGGAAAATTTGTGGAACATTTCGTTAGTATTTCTAATTATTTGTCAACTCCGGTTTTTACTGCAAAGGTTTGTGATAATCATAATGTTTTAATCGCTTCTGAGTTGTTCAATTAATAAATAACATTGTTCAAAGTACACCATGTCGTTCAACTTCCCCGTATTCTCGTATATTGTAGCTCTCATCACCGATGCATTTCTCATTTTTTTTGCCATTTTTCACGTGAGTACGGTAGTGGTCGTTGATAGTTGTCTCATTTTAGGTATCTTCATAATTATCATAGATTTTTTGTTCAGGTGGTCGCATTTGACGAATTACGTACAGATTATAAGAACCCTATAGATCAGTGCAACAGCCTCAATCCGGTAAGTATCTGATCATGTTCGAAGTTATTCGTAATTTTTGTACGATATACTATTTCAAAATGATACGTTCCGATTTCAGCTAGTATTGCCAGAGTACGTTCTTCATATGTTTTTCAATTTGCTTTTTCTCCTCTCTGGTCAGTGGCTGGCGCTTGTTATTAACTTGCCACTGATAGCATATCATATAAACAGGTTAGTACTGTACCATTCGATTCTACAGTTTTCGCCTTAATGAGTAAAAATAAATTTTAATTTTTTCAGATATCGAACTAGGCCTACAATGTCAGGATTTGGCCTCTATGATCCAACTTGTATCATGAACGCGGACACGCTTTCCAAGTGCCAACTAGAAGGTTGGATAAAGCTGGCATTCTACTTAATGACATTTTTCTATTATTTGTACGGGTAAGTGCCGTATTCGACTTTAGTCCATTAATGAAAAAAATGTGCTTAACTTATTTGTTGAATTTTTTTTTTTTAATTTCAGCATGATTAGTTCTCTGATCACGGTTCCTGGTTAATGTCTTGTTTTTTAGATAGTTTTTTTTTTTTTTTTTTTGAAACTCGTGTTTGTGGATCAAAAATGTAACATACCTATTATATTTTGAAACATTTACCCAACCTTAAGTCCGTACTTGTTTTGTACAATGTAATGTTGTTCCTAGCGGTTTTATCATTTGTTATTTTTCTGGCGAATATTTTGTGGATGGTTGGCTACGTATTTGATCGAATTAGAAGTACAGTATATTGAAATCGTATTACCACTTCTCAAGGACATAAATAATTAAGTATTTATCTTTTCATCGTGCTGTTTTAAAATGAAAGTGTTTTTTTCGATTGTGCGAATCACGCGTAAAATATATCATTTTTAAAATGACTATAATTTTCGTATACAAAAATCAGTCCAAGTAACGAATAATATGCGAAACTTATTTAATTTCTAAAGCTATTTAGAATTCGTTGTAGAAGAGTCGATAGTTCTGGTTTCGTGAACGCGCTTTTCAAATGTATTCAGCATCTTCAAATCGAAATCTCGCTAACTGTTATGCGATGCAATAACTATTGTAGATATTCTGTTGTTCATAAATATCGAAAGACACCGTAGCGAATTTTGGTAGCCTTAATTTATCACAATTGCCAACAGAATGGAAGAACTTAATTTCAGGGGAATTACTCAATTCATTGGCGAATTATTTGAGAATTCGACCATTTTATGAGCAAACGAAGAACGAATGCGGATCTTACAAGGTAAAAAAACAAAACAAAAAGTAATAATTTTATACTGAACTGGCTGCCTGTAGTGTCATCTGTGTTTGACAGATGCTTAGGACCCTTGACCCTAACTCTGAGCCAAGAGTTCACTAATATAAAGGCCTGTTTTTAAACTAAATTGAAGCTATCAGAAAATATATTTTAGCTGAAAAATGTAGTGTCTGTGTGACAAACTAGCAAAGCTATGAAAAAAACTTGGTTTAACTGAAAAACCCATATTTCTTGCACGTTTGAAGCTGACTCATGGTGTTCACACGTAGCACAGGGTTAGTGTCAACTACAAATACTAGCCACATAGTAGGTACCCATAGTAGACAGTAAATTTATGTATTTTATTTGATAATATTGGGCAAAGTTCCATCGGTATCAATAGACCCCGCCTAGAGAAGACTAAAGACACATCCTAAAATATTCTTCCAGTTTTGGGCCCTAGTCATATTTACGAATTCCATTTTCTGAAATGGTCGCTGTACCATTGATTAATTGCCTATATGACCTTGAACAATATTAATTTGTTGACCTGTTAAACTATTTTAACCATTCTCCATCTACTAAACATTTTTGAAGTAAAACTTCTTTATTATTGGGTAGTGAAATGATCTTTGAATGCAACAAAATTAAAAATTTATTTGTGGATGTGTGTATTTAAATGCACTTAACACACATACACTCCACTAAAATAACAAAAAGGAGGATTTGGGGACCCCTGTACAAAGTTCCACTTCCACTGAGTGATATATGATATGACACACTCATATTTTTTTCATTATAGCTGTCACTGTCTTTGAATATTAATGAAAAAGTCTGTTAGATATCCTTAAAATAAGTTGAAATGTCTACTCTTCCCATATCAAAAAGACATAGTATAGATTTAAAGATAACTCTCTGTTATACTTATCCAGTTGTATTTTTTAAGAAGAAATTATTTGTACCTTCAAAATTTTAGTGCTGCACTTTTCCCAATCAAATTTTCAATTTTAGAAAAATTTTAGCATAG
Organism: Ericerus pela; assembly: GCA_011428145.1. Classification (NCBI taxonomy): domain Eukaryota; kingdom Metazoa; phylum Arthropoda; class Insecta; order Hemiptera; family Coccidae; genus Ericerus; species Ericerus pela. Next base: position 399,294 of record WOFM01000206.1, on the reverse strand, counting down.
TATTCTTTACCACTTGTTAAATCAAGCAGATCTAGTGTGGGTCTAATTATGTTAAGTAATTGTCGTCGGTCTGTTGTTTCCACAGAGTATTTATTATAATGGAGGACGCTTGTTAAACAAGAATGGCACCCCTTTCACGATGAAAATATTCTCTATTCCTAAGGTAACAACAATTTTCAATTTAATTTTTATCTACGAAATGTGTGTTGATTGTTATTTCTAAATTAATAATGATTTTTATTCATTCAATTAATTAAATTATTTCTGATTATTGTCCGTTGTCCCGAATGAAGGGCAAGGAAATTCCAATTTGGTACCAAAGGGATTGTGACAAATAGCTTTGAAAGTGGTGCCTTTTCACATTACAGCGTTTGGATGCATGTGTATTCTCTATTACATGTAATACTCTGTGGTTGTACCATACAATTTTTATGGGGTTTGAGTTGTTTCATGTCAAAATAAGACAATTTTTATGAAATAAAAGTGATGTTAGAGAATTAAGAATTTGGCTAATTAAAAAATAAGTATCAAATTCAAGATACACAATGAAGTTTAGAAATTTAAATTTTTTTTGAGCCAGTGCAGGTTGAGGAATGGATATAATGAAAAAATGAAGAAGAAATTTAAATTCAGTATATCAAAATGCATAATTATTTTATGATGTATTGTGTTATAAAATATTAAAATTGTTCGTTTTTTTGGCCTCATGTGAGTCAAAGAATGGGTCAAATGAGATGATGAAATGAACATTAAATTTGATTTCAGTCAGTACCTCAAAAAACATCCTGCATGATATATTACACAATAAAATCTGAAAAATAAAAATAAATTTGAATTCAGCTCCTCAAAACACATCTTGGACGATATATAACGCGATAAAATCTGAAAATAAAAAATGCTTAACTTTTTGGGCCTAATGAGGAGTGAGGAATGGGTCTAATGAAAAAATGAATATCAAATTTGAATTCAGCGCCACAAAAAACGTGCCCGATGATATATTACGAAATAAAATATGAAAATCAAAAATTTTCCCCTTTGTTAGGCCTATGAGGGTTGACAGATGGGTCAAATGATGAACTCCAGCACTTTGAAAAACATGTCCAATGATATATTATACAATAAAATCTGAAAAAAATTATCCCCTTTTTAGGTTGAATGGGAGTTGAAGAATGACACTTATATTCACAAATGTCACATTTACCTCTTTTTACTTAAACCACGCTTTTAAACAATTTTTCAACAATTTTGTACTTAAGAATGTGGTAATATTGTATTCTCTTATGAGGTTTCTTTTGACTATACATATTGTACTGGACCAGTAAAGAAAGATGATTTCTTGTTAAATATTCCGGCACTAAATAGGCAACCAGAGCATACCTTTTGACATACTTTGCTGTGTCTATATACGCTATCTTTGAGAATTTGAGGGATATTTTTATCAAATGTATTCTTAATTGGTGAATGCAAGTAAAATGTCAAAAATACACAGAAAGTATGCTAGAGTTTCCTACTTTTTCACTAGCATGTCTCAACATCAAAAAATACATTGGTCTTATGGAGCTTTACTGGGTCCAGTACTTTATGGTCAAAGGATTTCTATATAAAAATATAATTTTACCACATTGTTCAATACAAAATTTTGTAGCGAGTTATTTTAAAGTGAATCTTAAATATAGGGAGGTTAAAGTAACATTGTGAATATGGGTGATTCTATTGATAAAATAAACATCAAATTCGAATGAAGTGCCTCAAAAAACTAACAATAAACATGTGCAACCATCTAAAATAATTTAAAGTTAGGTATCAGGAAAAGGTCACTAAATGCAGCACAGGTAAGTTTGTGTAATGTTTTTCCTCTTTCCCCCTTATATATACAACACTATTAATCGAGCCTTCATTGAATTTTCTTTGTAAATAGGTTTTCTGAAGTGATAAAATAATAAAACTAAGCCTAGAATCTTCCTATAGGTTCACACAGAATGCATGTGTAAAAATTCATCAACATCGGTCTGGTAGATTCTGATATTAGCCTAGACATATGTACACTTTTCCTAACTCTCCTCTTTGTATATTAGAATTCAGATATAGATTATGCAAGTTATAATTTATTGTCAAAATTATACAGCGTTTATTTCAGATAAATACATTCAGTATTTACTGAGATACAAGCCATTTAATTTTATCAAATTTCTAGTTGTCCTACATCACTATTTTTATAGATGCCTATGTCATTGTCTAAAGTGGCTGTACTGTGGAGTCTCTATATTGTAAGGTTGCCAAAATTATACCACTTTTCACTTTAGCTGCCCATAATTACGAAAATAATATTTTTAGAATCCCCAATGATATATTTTCCAATTTTTATATCCTTACTTTTATCATATTTTCATTCACACTAGCTTCACTTAAATATTGTCAAAATTACAGCTCATCTTATCAATAAACTCCAAATGGTAGGATGTAGGCAACAAATTTCCTAAATCGTACCTACATGTAATTTTTTTCATTTTTATAGCTTATTTTATTGTTTTAGCTGTTAGTTTTATTTTATTTTTATCTTTTACTATTTTTTTTAGGGATCTTTTTCATAAATAAATTGAAATAGACTTGTCAAAATGTATTGAAACAACTAGCAACAACAAGTGGTACAATTTAGGAAACTGTGTTCACTTCTAATAAAAACTTAAATTTTCCATCTTTGAACTGTAAGTTTAATCAACATTTTCTGAAAATATGATGTAGAAGGTTTTAAATTCAACTAAATTCAAACATTCTTGTGAAGTCTATGCTCATTAAAAAAACACGTGTAAATTATTTGTCCTTGGGTATGCTTTTTCTCATAAGCTTATAAAGAAGGGGAAACTGAGTATATTGAGAAAATTTTTGGTTTCCTAGAGTAGTTATTTGTGTTTAGTTTCATTATTCACCACATAGATCAGTAATTCACTCTCCCATTTTTTGTTGGTTTATTTAGATGTACAGTCTTTGAATCATTTTAATCTTAGATTTATTCGTAATCATAAATATTCCTATAGTAGGCCGTTGTTACAAACCTGCACTTTATGTATTGTCTAGTTGACTTGAGTTGTTACTACAACTTATTATCTGTGATATAATTTTGACTCTACCAGATGTTAGAATCTCAATGTCCACCATGGAGGTGATGCTGCAATAAACCAGTGAAAACTAAATCTGTTTCTTTGATTATTGTTGATACGAAATCCCACCTCATCTCATTCTTCATCATCATCATCACTGTCACACTATATATATATATGTCATATGTACAGTCTAGTCACAAAATGTTTCCCCTTCTACTTTTTTACTTTCGATCGCATATCGCTGTTGCTTCACCATTTACTTTTTCGTTTGTAAAATATATTTTAGTTGCGGAATAAACTTCTTAAAAGTCTAAAGTCTCAAGTTCTTTCGATCCTCGTTCTTCATACCTCACATCATGGTAGCCATCGCTACGGTAGAACTTTGAGGAGAGACTTAGAAAATTTAAACTGATGAATTAATTATTTTTTGGAAATTTGATTTACTGCTGTGCGTAAAATTTTTTATGTTTTTTATTAAATAATACACGAAAAGTCATCGTGTTTTTCGAGAAAGTATCTCGAATTTGAATTTATTTTGAAAAAATCAAAATTTAAATTTGAAGAATAGCTGAAGTTCCGGACTCAAATAACGGCCATTACTGGAAGTCAACGAACGCTAAAACCAGAGGGACCGCCAACGAGATCAAGAGAACAACCAACGGAAACCTGCTCCCGTCATCGAGGACTCAACCGAGATCCAACATCGAAGACCCAACTTTTTTGGACAACCCACAACTAAAATTAAAGCAGGAAGTACCAAGGTCAACAGCGAAGAAAACATAAATCAACGATAAACCACAGCAGAAATCAAATAGAGAAACTATTGTAAAGGTAATATTTATTGAAATCATTTATTTTTTCGTACTTTGTAAATTGTATTTGAAGTAAGGTCCCAAAATTAAATAACAAAGAAAAAAGTACATGTCCCAAATAATAAATTTGTCTGAATCCAAAATTGGTGAATACAATATTAAAAAAGAAGATTTGGAAGAATTGGTTAAAAAGTTTGAGGGAGAGAGAGTAGTTGATTTAAAAACAGAAATCTATAATTTACCCCACGTTAAATATTTCACGGGTGAAATTGTATTAGAGTCCTTTGTAATAGATATATCCGGGAGAATAGAAGACATTAGTAGCCTTAAATATATTGTAATTTCAGAATCTTCAGTAAATTATTTTTCGAACAGAATTTACAGTTCTGCTAAATCGAAAGAAAAATTTATGAATAGATTCTTTAATTAAATAAATTTAGAAAAACTGGATATAAAGGAAAATTGTGAAAAGGAAAATTTAATAGAAAAATTAGAAAAAGAAACCAACGAAAATAAAAAATACATAGCTGTTTGTAATAGAGAAGAAAATTTATTAGGTTTTACAAAAATAAAAGAAAAAATGGCATCCCCGAACGAAATTAAACCCATCCAAGCCCCACTCGGAAAAGTTTTTAATGGCAAATATTATTTGGATTGGCGAAGAATGATCATATCAGCCATCCGAGGTGCGGGATATTACGACATCTTTGGGGAAAGCGAATTCTTACAATCCTATATCGAAAACATTGATGATCTAAACTTTCGGCCAAATAAAGATATGATAAATTACTGCAAAATGCAGGATAATGCCAAAGCATTTATCTTAGAAAGAGTGTCCAATGAAATAACCAAACAAATACGGGATTGTAACACCGCAATTTTAATGCTCAAAAAACTAGATAATATTTATGGGACCAAGACCTCAGTTACGGCTAATATGGCTAAGGCAAAATGGTTAGAATTTAGATTTCAACCAGGCGGAAACATGAAAGGCTTCTTAAAAAAATGGGACGAACTCGTAACCGATGTAAGAGACAGTGGTAAAGAGGTCACCGAGAATGAAGAATTAGAGAATTTACAGTTAGCACTGTGTTATGAGCAACAAATTGCCAAAATACAATATGAAAGTTTACCCCCTAACGAAAAGAATTTAGATAATTTCAAGAGAATATTAAGGGAGGACTCAGACCAAAAGTATAGAGACCAAATTTTAAAAAAGAATAATAATGGTAATAACCATAATAATAATACGAATAGAAATAATAATAATAATAACGGAAATAATAATAGGTATAATTATAGAGGAAGATTTAATAATAACTATAGGGGAAGAAATAATTATAGAAACCCTAATAATTATAATAATTTTAGAAATGGAAACAGAAACGGTTTCAATAATAATGGTCAAAATGGTAATAATAATAATAGCAATTCATCAGAACAAAGCCATAATAATAATACGAATGGTAATGGTAATAATAATAACGGTGGTAATTACAGAGGAAACAATTACAGGGGAAACTCTAACTATAGAGGAAATAATTACAGAGGGAATAACAGAAACAATAACCATAATAATCCCAAATGCTACAAATGTGACCAATTCGGACACATAGCCCAAAATTGTATGAATAACAATAATCAAAGTAACAATAGCAATGGAAATGCAAATAATAATAGTCAAGGAAATTACCCACCGAAAACAAACTTAAATCCATCTAATAATAATAAAAAAGATATTTCCGAGCAGCAAGTGAAAATGTCTTGCATGATAAAAAAATATAATAATAATGAGTGGCTGTTAAACGAATTAATTAATAATAATAAAAATAATAATAATGGAGACTACGAAACATTAAATAATAGGGCAATCCTTGATGGAGCCGCAGAAGTTCATTTAACTTCCGATCTCAACAAATTATCAAATATAAAAAAATTTGTAACTCCAATAAAATTACAATGCGCAGGGAGAAATACATTTTTATATGCCACACATACAGGAAAAATGGTGATCAGAGTCGAAAATTCAAACAAAAACCAATCATTAATTGAATTAAAAGACGTTCATTATGTACCAGACCTAAATTTAGACATCATTTCGGCAATTAAAATAACAAATACTGGGATAATAAACATTGATCAACAAAAAGAAATTGCCAACATCTATTTCATTGAAACTGCAGAAATTATAATAACTGCAAGAAAAGAAGAGGGAATATTCTACGTATATTATAATGTAGAAAATAAAAAAACAATTAATAACGAAGAGACTGAAAAAAACATAATATGTGCCCCAGTTACTCAAGATATAAATGATGAATGGGATGACTTTACAGTAGAACTGGAAATAGTCGAAGAAAATAACACTGAATCATCTCAGGGGGGTGAAGATTACGAATTAAACATAGATCCTAAAAATAATAATGATAATAATAATAAATCCCATATTAATAATAATAATACTAATAAAAAATTAATAATGCACAGAAGGATGGGACATTTAAATGCTCGATATCTACAAAAATTAAAAAATTTAGCAATAGGGATACCCGAAAACATCAATTTTAGAGATGAAGATTTTATAAACTGTCAAATATGTTGTATAGCCAATAATTCAAAGCTGGGCCACACAGGGATAAGAACTAAACCCACAAGAAAGCTCGAAATAACCTCGTCTGACATCATGGGCCCGTTTACACCTTCAATAGCCAATCAAAAATACATCCTAACATTCATAGACCACTTTTCGAAATATACATTTGTCATGCCTATAGCTAATAAAAGCCAGGTGACAAATGAATTCAAAAATATTATAGTATCCATGAAAAACAAATTTCCAGAATACCCCATAGGAACTATTAGATGCGACAATGCAAAAGAATATACGGATAATAAAATAACTAATTACTGTAATGAGGTTGGCATAACAATAGATTATGTGGTTCCATATTCTCCAGAATTAAATGGTATTGCCGAAAGGCAAAATCAAACTTTAATGAGGAGAGTATGGGCCATGTTAATTGATGCCAACCTTGACATCAAATATTGGTCTTATGCTGTTGTTACCGCAGCCTATTTGATTAACAGATCCCCAACAAAAGCTAATGAAGAATTTAAAACACCGTACGAGCTATTTTATGGTAAAAAACCAAATTTAAAAAATTTAAAAGTTTTCGGTGCATTAGCTTATAGGCACATACCCATTGAAGTCAGAAAACAGAATGCAACAAAAGCAAAATCGAAGTTAAAAGAAAAAATAGACCCAAAATTGGCACACAGGGCGGAAAAAAACATAATGATAGGTTATACGAACACAGGGTATTGTCTTGGAGATCCCTATAACACGAAGTCGTATATTTCGTGTGATGTTAAGGTGGATGAAAGCCAAAATATAAAATCATTATTAACAAATAAAAAACCAATAATTATGAAGGCAATGGATTATGAGTATGATTTAGGAATAATAAACCCAGTAATCTTAAACGTAAATGTAAAATACAACAAAGCATATATAGAAGATAACGTCCCAAAAACTTTTACGGAAATAGAAACAAACCCCTTCAGGGAGGAATGGACAAAAGCAATAAATGACGAATTTAATTCCCTTGATGATTTAAAAGTGTGGGAAACAGTAGACTATGATCGCCAAAAATTAATAGATACCAGATGGATTTTTACGATAAAGTTTGATGAATTCGGAAACCCAAAACCTAAAGCTAGACTTGTAGCACGTGGCTTTAAAGATAGAACAGAATATGGAATTGCTGAAACTCATGGACCTGTAGCATCCATAGGTACCATAAGATTATTACTATCAATTGTTAACAAAGAAAAACTTATAATGGTACAATATGATGTAAAAACAGCCTACCTAAATTCACCCATCATAAAACCAATTTTTGTTAAAAGACCAGAAGGCATAAATATCAATAGAAACCAAGTACTCGAACTAAAAAAATCAATCTATGGTTTAAAAACCTCAAGCAAATCGTGGTACGACTTGTTGGACACAAAGGTAAAAGAAATGGGATTTGAAAAAACAAAGAGTGATAGATGTTTATATATCATGAAAAATGAAAATGAAAAAACATATTTTTTGAGTTATGTAGACGATATATTAATAGCATCAAATTCACAATCTGCCATTACAAAAATTAACGAAGAACTTCAAAAAGATTTTACAATAACAATTACGAATGATCCAAAATTTTTTGTAGGTCTGGAAATTGTCAGGGATATACAAAATAACACCATAACAATTTCACAGTATAAACATATACAGAAAATGATGAAAAAATTCGGAATATCTGAACTCAAAAACACAAATACACCCATGGAAACAGGATTAAAAATTGATAAAATACAAAATGGCAGAGATGACACGGAATATAGATCCATGATAGGGGGACTACTGTATTTAGCGAGACTGACAAGGCCGGACATATTGTTTCCTGTAAACTTTTTTTTCTCACTTCCAGAATAATTCAAACGACACTTTAAAAAATTACGTTAAAAGAATATTCAGATATGTTAACACAACCAAAAATTACAATTTAAAATTTACATCAAAGGGGGATGGAATTCAAGCATATATTGATGCATCTTATGCACCCCAAGTTGACGACAATAATATAGAAATAAATAATCTAAATAAAGGAAAATCAATAACTGGTTTTATGATATTCGCCTACGGAGACTTGGTGGAGTGGAATTGTTGTAAACAAACTATTCACGCCTCATCAAGTACCGCGGCTGAAATAATTGCAGTTTTTGATACCCTTGACACGATTAAGGTAATGCAATACATGAATTTTGAAATTTTTGGGGAAAAACTAATGGTCGATATTATGGAAGATAATATTTCGACACAGAAAATATGTTCCGGGGGAAGTCAAAGAAAATCGCGAGCCCTGATGATCAAGTGTTATTCAATTTTGGAAGCGTATGAGGACAAAATTATATTTTTCAGAACAGTTACATCAGAAAATCAATTGGCAGATATTTTAACAAAATCTTTAGACAGATCAAAATTCGAAAACATTATTGTAAAAGTATTAAATGAAACGAATATATATACATAAATACGAAATTCAAGTCAAAATAAGAAAAGTCCATAAATTCATTTTCTCCCATTTCAATTACAAGTCGTAAAATGTCCAAACAAAAAATAAGTCGTAACACGAAAATATTTGCTGAAATATTAACCTTCAATTATTGTCAAAAAGAATAGCCAACAGTACGATTTACTTGAAAATACATGCTTAAAATAAATCGAAGGTTTCTCGAATATTACAACAAAGAAAAAATTTAGAAAATCAAACAAGTAAAAACCCTATACACTTTCCAACAAGCGTGAGAAAAATACACGAAATATTCCCACACGCATGTATGAAAGGAAACCCTATAACAATAAACATCACAAGAGATAAAAACCCATTACATGACCGCAAATTATGATAAACCGAAAAACGTTGCCTTATCTAAAACATGTTAAACGCCACTTCGAATACAATACAACGTACGAAAAGATAATATACGATGCAACAAATATTATTCTGCAATCTTGTTCATGTTACTTTTAAGATTAAATACGCAACGTACGCTCGAATTCATTGAACCCGCAAAGGGAAAAACCTTTTATCATATTTATTCTATCACCTTCTTTTACCTTTTTTATTCATTCGTATATATGTTCGTGAATATTTTTTTTTCATTTTTGAATTTTTTTTGTCGACTCGAATCATACGAGCGGAAATATAAATATTAGTCGATACACTGTAATAAATACGCATGTTACCATTTTTAATTTTATAATTTTCTTTTATTTTTATTTATTTATTTTTTTTACATATACCATATAATATTCATATACACGATAGTGTTCATTTATTGCATGCATGTTACCATATTTTATATATTTATTTATTTTATACTAATTTATTTTTACCAATTTTATTTTGAAGCACAGCGCAATAAAATTTTATTTCAGAAACCGAAGTTACCAAAAATAATAAACAAACAAATTAATTTTTTTTTTACTCTCGAAATTTTTCTTTATGCATATAATTTTTTGTACTTGTATTTTTTTTATATTTAATTTTTTTTTAAAATAATAATTATTAATTCAATTTCAGGAGACATGATGAAGAAATTATTCGGTAAAATTTCAGGGGGGTGTTGATACGAAATCCCACCTCATCTCATTCTTCATCATCATCATCACTGTCACACTATATATATATATGTCATATGTACAGTCTAGTCACAAAATGTTTCCCCTTCTACTTTTTTACTTTCGATCGCATATCGCTGTTGCTTCACCATTTACTTTTTCGTTTGTAAAATATATTTTAGTTGCGGAATAAACTTCTTAAAAGTCTAAAGTCTCAAGTTCTTTCGATCCTCGTTCTTCATACCTCACATCAATTATAAAGTGTCGTGTATTTATAGTTTTATCATAAATCAACAACAGGTTATGGGCCCAGTGTAAGAAAAAGGGCATTTAAAATTGTGAATTTTTAGTCATTTGTGTTGTTTGTTATATGTTTTAACTAATGGCACCAAGGTTAGATCTTGGAAGTTCATGCAGTTCACAAATTCCTTTGCTTATTCATATGCTTGATCATTTTTTGTAATGGCATGGCAAATCGAGAGTGGTTTGTTCAAAAACTTGAACCTTTAGAACACAAAAGTGGAGTTCAGCAGTTTTTGGGTAAAAATTACAAAAGTTGGCATTTTAGACTTCACTCCATTGTTTGTGGAGAAAGCCTGGTTGAGTTACTGAATCGAGACACAGCAGCTGAAATAAAGAGAGATTATCTTAAGAAAGCTGACAAATGCATTGCTTTGACCGTTTGTTTCCTCACTGATTCTCATCTTACATTTGCTCAAGATGCTGTAGAACCATATGAGATCATTGAAAAATTTTATGAAGTTTATATGAAAACTGGTACAGTGAGTCATATATTTTTGAAGCAACAGTGGTCTGATCTGCAACTTGAAGAAAATGGTGATCTTGAGGAACATTTAAGAAAATTTGAAAAACTTATGGTCAAATTATCCACCAGTTTAAAATTGGAGGATGCTGACATCGTAGAAAAACTTCTAATGTCCATGCCAACTAGCTATGATGTCAAAAAGTAAAGATGAAACTACTTAACCAATTTGCCAAGCAAAGGGGTTAACTTGTTAAAAACCAAAGTTGAAACTGAGTCTGCGATGATTGCAAGGGATTTTTCCAGCTGTATCAATCCTGAGGGACCTGATAGTAGTGTCAAGTGTTTTGGGTGTGACAAATTTGGTCATGTTTGCAAGGGCTATTGATCATTGTCAAAGGATAGTAAGAATGTTTACAAATGTTTTAAATTTAATTGTATTGGGCATATAGATATTTTAGGAATCTAAAAGAAAATTTATCAGTTGACAATTCTGTCCCAAATTCAGATACGTGTGACAAAACTGAGAACAGTGATATGATAATTTTTACTCTTGATTCTGGATCCATTAATCATAATATTAATAACGATAAACTTTTTATCAAGAGTGTAACATTAAATGACCCAATTAAAATTAAATTTTATAAAAATAATAGTTTCATATACTCAACCGAAGTTGGTACCGCAGTTTGTTGGTCACAAACCAGTGTAAAATGTGTAATTAATGACGTTTTCTATTCAGAGGATTTATCAATCAAAAAATTGAGTTAGTCTGGTTTTAATGTAATGTTTGATTGTAATGGTAATGTAAAAATAATAGGAAGTAAGACTGAACTGTTAATTAATTTTAGAAAATCCTTTGGTAATGAACTCTACATTGTTAAATTTTTTAAAAAGCCTGATTATAATTCACTCTGCTTTATTGAGTGATAAAAATTATGTTAATTTATGGCATGCGAGACTAGGATACCCTAACTATGAATCGACGAGAAAAATAAGTAAACCACAAAATAATTGAAAATTGTAACTATAATGATGTAAATTTTTGTAAAAGCTGTGTTTCAGGCAAACAGCAAAAATTACTAGATAAATCTATAGATTGACACACATCTCGTC
>WOFM01000206.1:327383-383765 GCA_011428145.1 Ericerus pela | reverse complement strand
GCAAACAACGACATTACCTATATCTATAACCTAACTACTACTCGGTTCGCACAAAATCGCGGTCTTGCGACGTGTGCGCACAGCCCGGTCGAATGAGCGTTTCGAAAAGGACGTACGTACCTACGACTGCGGGTGCTTGGTATGCGGCAAAGGTTCAACGTTTGGAAGGTGATGTAAGTAGTGGTCTTCCGTATGAGCGATAAAAACGCTCAAATCTCCAGCCCGTCTCCGTATCTGTCGCATGGGGCTGGCTGAGATAAAGCGCGGCAAAGGGGCAGGTGGCGGTACTTTTCTCCGAAGGTAGCGCGTATTTTCATCGAAACAATCGCCGCACGTGGGCGCGTTTTCGAGAAAGTCACATTTCAAATGGAAATGGGTAGGGGTAGTCGCGCGAAGTGGAACCGAACGCGCAGGCAGCCACTTGGCAGAGGTACCTACTTAAGGCGACTGATTCGTACCAGCGATAAAATTAATTTTTGACTTTCGTAATTGGCGGAGAATGGTGACGAAGTCGCGCGGCTGGATACCTACAGTCATTCCGACCATTGTTTTGCATTTGACATTTGAGGGCGAATGGAAAGCGAGATTGGGCGACGGGCAGCGCGCACTTGCGGCGGCGACACAGAGAATTTTGCGAGCGAGCGAAGGGGCGAGAAGGTGCATCGCGGCCGGACGAAGGAGAAGGGCGAGTAGAAGGAAAAGAATGGCAGAGGGCGCAGCGGCAGCGAGAGAAAGTGGGAAATCGAGGGAATAGGTGAGAGAGCGATTGCGCAGGCTGGGCGTTCTGCGTGAAGGTGAAGACTGAAGGGCAAGTGGACGGTGCGAAGCTGACATCATTCGGAGCAGGCAGCTGCAGGTATCGGAACGGAAAGGTGACTCTACCTATCAAATTGCGCAGTTTCAACTAGCCTATAGGCTGCCGACACTTTCGTCAATTTTGCGCAGTCGCGTCCAGTTAAACGAAAAATTTTACGCGCAGTAACGTCTCAAGCTCAGCTACAGATAACTGTTGGGTGGTTTACGTTCGCTGCATCCGAATAGAAAGGAGTTGGTCGAAAATTCGTGAGAGTCGTTCTCGACTCGGGCGTACCAAATCTTCGAACGGAGACATTTGGGATCTACATCCACGGCTGGAACTGTGAGCCGGTAAAATTGAATACGTAGGTGTTAAAAGGTAGAAAGGTAATTTGCGAGAAGAAGGCCGGTCCGGTATTTCGACTTCAATCTGACACCGACCATAACACACGTAGAACCTGTAGCTGGGTACTCCTATACCGAAAAAAAATCAGCTCAATCCGACGATGAGACATTCTTTCGCAGCGTCTTACGTTGGTTTAACTAGGTAACTAGGTAGGTACGTGTATACTATTGGCGTCGGGTAGGTATCAGCCTAGTATCCAATTTTCTAAACTGCGCCTAGTCGACTAATAGGGTACGAGAAAACGAAACACAAAAAGAGTCTGCGCGGAAGCTGCAGCTAACCGTCGGACAACTTACCGTTATTCTCGGGCCTACGTGTAATCTCTTCGGAACTGCTGACTTCGTTTTCGTTTCCGTACGCCACATTGATGTCGGTATGACGATCCGATTCGGCGATTGGCGAATGATTTTGTGGCCCTGCGTGTAGGTATGCGCAATGCGCAATGCGCAATGCGCAATGCGAAACGGAAACCAACAATAATATTAAAAAAGTAGGTATGCGAAATGAAAACGAATCGGCCTAAAGGGTGAGAGGGTGAGGAGCGAGCAAACTCGACGACGACTCGTACGTAGAAACGGTTTCGTCGTAGGCCGTGGAATTCCAAGAGATACCTAATTTAGGTAAACGTTTAGCGGAGTTGGCATTTTGCTTTTGGAAAATCAAACGATTGGCGCACCTCGTGCGATCGACACATTTACAATCGTCGTTAAATAATTTTATTTGCCGGCGTGCGAAACAATCGTAAAAATCGTACATTAGTAGGTGGGCACAGGCTGACCAGCCAAGTTTTCACGCATTTTTCTCCATCCCAATACGAAGTCAGTCGTCGCGTGTTGCTCGCAATATGCCGCTCGAATAGGTAAGTTATACTCGTGTGGTGTGTGTGTGTGTGTGTATACGTAGATATATATACATATATATTATAAGCCTGAATGTGGCATTTTGGCTTGTACTGGCCTGGCAACGCTGGTCAGTTTGTTATTTGGATGGAACTTTGACTATGTACGGTGCCGAGACTTATTATGAAACTGTTAACGTGGTAACGACTTAACGACTCTTCTCGACACCTTTCGACCAGTCGTCAACCTGACAAATTAATGCGTCAAGTTACCACATTAACATCGATGGACGGGGGGGGGGCGGGATCGTGACGATTTTTCATAATAGGGCGATACCTACGAAATCAACGCGATAAAGAATTTTCTTAATCTAATAAGTCTTTTGGACCAGTAAAGAAAGATGATTTCCGGTTGGACGTGCTGCAGCCAAATGGGCAACCCACCGCCTACCTTTTGACGTGTTTTGCTTCGTCTTTATGTACGCTATCCTTGCGAATTTAAATGGTGTCTTTATCGGATGTATTTTAATACGGTGAATTCGAGCAAAACGTCGAAAATGCGCAAAAGGTACGCTAGGGTTGGCTACTTTTTTGGCGGTATGTCTCGACATTAAAAAAAGTACATCGGTCTTACGCAGCTCTACTGGTCCAATACTAAATAGTCGAAAAGATGGAAACGAGGGAACATTTGTAGTTGGCGCATGCGCCTCGAATTTTGTCCGAAAAAATCGGGTTGTATGTAGCTACGTTTATTATAAGGATACTGACTTGCGAAAGTACGCGTGATGGTGAAGGGTGCCCGCAGAGGGATGAAATTGGCATAAATGGACGAATTGTGCGGACTGAGGTTCAGGCCCCAAGGCGCCGCCGACGACAGCGACGACAACTCACTGGACGACGTGGCATTCGCTCGGGGAGCTCTTTCGTGTTGGACGGCTGCAACAAAACGAACATACCTAATCATTTACCTACCCTAACCTAACGGTTGGCGAACGAGAAAGTCTGTTGCTCGATCAAGGGTCCATTCCGATATGGCGATCGGTGTCCCTTAGTATAAGTTACCTATTACCCAGTGTATCTACTTACGACGTACACTGCTTTACGCCGGAATCGAATCGAATCGCATCGAATCGAATCGCATCGAATCGAATCGCATCGAATCGAATCGCATCGAATCGAATCGCATCGAATCGAATACCATTTGATCGCGTCAACGTCAACGGAGCCAACGTAGGTACCTACGGTGTAATGTTGTAAAATTTTCTGGTGACTAAAATTTCCAAATGAGATCCAACACAGGCGATTTCTTTACGCCATAAAAGTGCCGCTCTGGAAAATTCCGTTCCATACCGGAGAAGCCGGTCCTCCAGGGGCGTATTCTGAGCGTATGCGGAATACGCACCGCATACCCATACCTACCCGTACCGTTAAGAAAAATAAGAAAATTTAATATTTGGTAGCCACTGGCCAGTGGACCCGAGGAAAATAAATTAAACGAAAAACGAATAATTAAAAATGTGTAGGCTCGGTATACTCTAATCGGGTAGGTAATTAAATAACCGAGTAAAGCGTGCAATTTTATTACACGTGCTACGCGCCGAAATTAAATTCGTTCGACCGGAATATTTATAGTAGCTACTTAGGTATCTGGTGGGTAGGCATAGATTTGACGCAGGGTATGCGATTGTCAGAGCCCCTATCTTCCACTAGCCGAAAACACCGAAAAACACCGAAAAACACCGAAAAACACCGAAAAACAGAATACGTACTTCGCTGCTGAACTTGGTTCTAAGGATGTCAGGGTAGGCGGTAAATGCAACGCTTTATTAGGCATACTTGCCCTCCCCTTTAACCCTTTATTGTCACCTTTTCTCCCATTCAATCCCGCACCCGCCCCTTACCCTTACCACACCTAACCTTTAGATAATAATTTTAGCCAAATTTTAAATTTCAACCCTTTTTTTTTTTCCCAAAAACTCGATCGAGTTTTCGTAGGAAGAGCACGTAATTATATTTCGTACATTTTTTTTACTGTTGCACAATAAAGTGGTGCAAATGGTGGGACTCGTATTCCGATACGACAAAATGTTTTTCAAAGATATGGCTACCCCTTCAATAGGTGCCACCATCTCTCTTCCCACCCCCATTTAAAGGCGAGGTAAAAATAAAGAATACGTACTAAAAATACTTTCATGTCCAACACCAAATTTGGTTCATTTCGCCAATTTTTTGGGACAGTAGGTCGGATTTTTGATGTTTGCTTTCCTCGAGAGGAGGAGGACTATAACTCGAAGAAGACGCATTTCTCAACGTTTTGCAAGTAAAACTTTTTCCTAAAAATCTTTACTGGAAGTAACCCCGTTACAGGTACATCACTGGGCACATACCTGAACTTTGGGATCACGGTGGTGTACACCACCGTATTAAGTCTTCTATAATTTCGCGCTTTTCGAGGTAACTTTAATTTGGTCCATTGTCACGTCAGAATGGAATACGCCCAGGTGTGGAACTAAATTTTCAAGTGAAGCACTTTTTTTACCATGATCGAAAATACCTATAAACCTAGTGAAGCAAAGTGGTTCGAGTGAGAGAAAACCGATAGATGAGTTACCTCGCTGGCTACGGAGTTTTCAAAGACCCCTATAATTAATTATTAATTAACCTTTTAATAAAGCAAAAAAATAGAACGCGATACTAATTGTAGATTTAAACTAATGTCCTATAGTAAGTAATTATGCGTCTGATTTTCACGGTCGTACAGACGTAAGTTTTATCAGTCCGGTCCGTGTAGAAATAGTATTTTTCAGTTGTCGTTGTTGTTGTCGTTGTTGTTGTTGTTGTTGTTGTTGTTGTTATATATAGCGTTGCGGTTTTTGTTTTTGTTTTTTTTTTTTTTTTTTTTTTTTTTGTAATAGTTCGAGAGCACTTTGGAAGAACGAAAGTGCGTTGCGTTTCGAACGGACGAGGCTTTTCTTCTTCGATGAAGGCAGCCAGCATCGCATTGTACCCCAATAGGCTATAGGCCTACGGTTTCTACTCCTTATCGTTACGTGGTAAGCGATTAAGGTGTGGAATGCGGCGTAACCCTCGTAAAAATGAGCGCCGCTAATCTTGGGTCATCAGTTCTTTTACGCTCGGATACTCGCGGCCAAAAAAATAGATAAAATGGGGCAGAGCCCGAAAAACGTTTTATGGGTTGGGGGGGGGAGGGAGGGGGTCGAATAGACGCGATGGCGCTGCATTTTACAGTCGCCGAGAAGCGATATGTGGTTTTAGCTTCTATGTCAATCGACTGTAGGGCTACCCTATATATATATCTATGTATATACAAATAAGTACATACTAGATACGGTAGTTGCGTTATACATTTAATATCTGTTATATACGCGTATATATGTACCTCTACTCGTAGAGTATATAAGTATATAAGTGCGTATATACTATATATATATATATATACGAATTGGAATTGTGAGGAGTAAACATCGACCGGAGAAGAATAGATGGCGAGGAAGAAAGAAACATACTTACGTGGTGTACGGTACGGTACGCTATAAGGTCTGAAGGGTAGAAGGGTAGCCGTTCAAATTTCTGTTAAAAAAGACCTCTAATTGATGGGAAGCGTAACTTATGGTTTTGACACGCGAGAATTGGTCGATGTGACCTCTCCACGTCACTCGGCTCGCTTAGTTTTTTCTTTATTCTTTATTTACGTTTTTGTTGACTTAACCGCGTCGTCGAGCGTATAGTATAATACCGTAAGGTATCGCCGCCTTGCCTTCCCAATTTTCGCTGCCCCAAACGTCCAACTCCACCCCCCCCCTCCTTCACACATTTCATCCGAAGAAGAAGGAACGTTATTTTTGTATTAAAATTATCGACTCCCTGCTGCGCATACGCAAGCCGCCATCTAAAGACTGGCCATTCGTTTTTTCTTTTCCGAAAATTTCCCATTTCCCATTTCCCATTTCCCATTTCCCATTTCCCATTTCCCATTTGCCAATTATTACGGTATATCTACCTCTACCTACTCAGCTAACTAGCTGACTTAACTAACTAGCTTGCTACTCGCGTACGTATGTACCATTTTAGGTCACGAAATGGATTGTGTGTAAAGTTTTGCGGGGTTCCGGGAATTGGCTGGATTAATACGGGTGTTGGGGAGTCGCTTTCCAGGCAGATAATATTTTGTGACCGTAAGCTTTTGTCGTCGTTTGGAAAACGTACCTAAAAAATGTTTAGTTTTGAAAATATTTTCGTTTCAACGCATCCTTTGAAAACAATATTAGGTACGCACTCGTTTACGAAAATAAAAAAGAACAAATTCTGGACAATTTAGTTCGCGTCTTTCGTTTCTTTGTCGGATAACCGGTTTTGCCAGCGGAGTGTAGCTACGGTTGGGTTAAGCTTTCGTATTCGCGAAAAATGTACCTTACCTTGTAGGCCTACGTTTTTGTAAGTAATTTGGGGGCGAGTCCAACCTGGGCCGTGTTGTGCTTCGGTAAGATAAACCGATCAAAGTGATAGGCAAATCAAATCGGGTAAGTAAATGTCGAGGGTTTTATATCGCGAATGAGTGTCGGCCTATGAAACTGAGCCGCGTAATGGTAATCGATGATTATACTGACTTACGTGTGGTGTGTCGTAGCAGTGTAAGGTTTGAGGGTGCGAAGAACCCACCATTTTGACGAGGGAGGAGCATTAAGGTCGGGGCCCAAGGCCAGACGACCCGAAGGAGAGGCCCTAATTGCCTAAAGAATGGAATGCGCGCCTACCTACTCGTGTAAGAGTTCGGTTTTCGTTTTCGTAGCTTACTGCGGTTCTGTTTTGCGCCAAGTAAAAGTAACTTTTCAAGAGAAATACGCGGTGGTACGAAGCCGTAGAGATTTATTAATTGTAAAATGGTAGTTAATTTTTAGCGAATGTGCGTAGGCCTACGAGAGTTGACGGATTATTTTACGACTTTCACGCCGTACAGCCGCACACTTTCTAGCGTACCTATTCGTTGTTCGTACGAGCAACGTTCGTCTTTTCTAGAAGGGGGAGGGCCGAGGGAATCGAAAATTTCTCTCGGGACTGGCGAACGCTACGCAGTTGGCCCCCATATGCCCCAAAAAGGGTCGCTCGTCTACGCAGCAGGTGGCGGGTACGCGAATGAGGGTCGACTAACTTCGCGATGATTATTTCCTCGATACGGCTTATCAGAATTAACCTCGTGCGGAGTTTAGCGGTGGGGGGTGATGAAAATTTTCTGTTTCGCCGCAAAAGAAAACTAGGTAACGACACAATTCTCCCATTTTGACCAAATTTTGTTTTCACTTACGCAGGTACGGGTATTACCTACGACATTGTAACGCACGTATCGCCTAAATTTTCGGTTCACGGTTTTGACAGAGCTACGCGAAGGGGAGGGCTGAAATTTTCACGTTAGATTGTCACTGTGCGAGTGAACGTTTGCTAGAAGTGGAAGTATAATATCGTGCTTATTTATTTATTTAGGTTTTTGTCGTAATTAATATTGCGGATGAAAAAGGGGAAAGCAGGTTTCGCCGGCGAGTCGGACCGCGGCGTCGTTGCGGTCGTTCCGGTCGTTCCGGTCGTTCCGGTCGTTCCTCGAAGACGACGGCGACGGCGACGGCGACAAAAGCGGAGGATACGAGCGAACGAATAAATTTACCGTCTCGTTTCATGCGCACTCGCAAACATTTGGCGAATCGGCACGCTTGGCACTGGTTTCGGCGTGTCACGTCGATCAGACAATGGCCGCCTTCTTTGCACGTGTACTCCAGGTTCCTGTAAACGCCAACACCATTCATCATTCGTCATTCGTCATTCGTCGTTCGTCGTTCGTCGTTCGTCGTTCACGACTCACGAGTGGGTCGTCCTCATCCGCCGAACGCGGCCGATTAATCTCTAAGACGGCGCGACGCAGCCTACGCTGCGGCCGCAATCGATGGTAACGTTGGCTGCGAGTGCCCACCTGCGGGTAGCCACCGCCTACGTGCGCGGCTGCCGTCCCTTTTAAAGGGTGGTTCGCCCTACAGCGAACAGCGCTCAAGTAGGCGAAAAGCTGCCCTCAATTCTCGGCTGCTTATTCGCCATCAACGATACGTTTTTACGTTTATAGGTAAGTAGGAAGGTACGGTAGTAGCTGTGGACGTACGCACCCGTCGGTGATAGGCGAGGGTTGGGCAGTGGGCCTGCCATTGGGTACGACACTTTTTCATTTGATCGAAAATTCGCCGTTTCGGCGTGCAAAATATAATAAATTCGCTTATCTTTGTGCGCGAGTAGGCAGCGTAGGCTACGTACGGGTGATAATGTATAGACGTATAGCTAGACGCCTATAATATTATGTAATAAGTATATGGACTTGGGCGTGGGCGTGGGCGTGCGTAGCTGGGTACGCGTATCGGACTCCGATAACGAAGGGCAGAAATTCGGTAGGTGGGTGGCCGCTTCGGGCGCGTACCACAATCTGAGACGGGTCGAGTGATAAATTTCACCAACGAGGCACGGATAGAACGTATTTTATTGGCTATCGTTCGATAGGACCGAAATTTGCCCACTGGTTGGTTTCGAACCGAATAAAAGTTGGTATCGAGGCGGTTTAGCCGAGGTACAGGTAGGTGGTTGGCGAAAGTTCCACCCCTGCTCGACGTTTTAATACGCAATTACCGTTCGATGGGGTTGAAATTCGGTAGCCTACGTACGGGCGGATCGGAACGTAGCCACCGAATGTTGACGTCGATTTTTGTGAAAATCGATCGAGTGGTTCGACGGTGGCCGGTGGCCGGTGGCCGGTGGCCGGTGGCCGGTGGCCGGTGGCTGGTGCCAGCTGAAGAAAGTTCACGTAGAACTGAAATTGATGTAGGTATAGATATAGGTATAGGTATAGGTATAGGTATAGACCGTACACTACGCGGTACCGTAGTCGTACTTTTATTTACAATTTAAAATTGAAGCTTCGGGGGAGGCGCGAAAGCGTGCGAATTATTTTTAGTGCGTTTAGATGGCAGATGTTTACTGAAAACGGTCGAAAAAGGTCGAAAACGGTCGAATCGAGTCGGATGAAAATGTTGTGCGAAGAGTCGAGGGAAATTTCCAAAAAAGACGGGCGCTTTTTGAAAATGCGCTTTTCTAGCTCAGCTCGGTGCGCTTCAGTTTTCATTTTCTTATTTCTACGTTCTCTTGACGACGGTGCAGTTGGTACCTAGATGCCTGCGGGCAAGTATCCCTATGGTTAGGCAGATATGTGGTACCTACCTCAGTACGTACTTCCTACAGACTGTAGGTACGCCCGCTACCCGTCTACATCCGGCAATGGCTACGAACCGATCAGCCTAATTAGGCTAACGAATGTCGCCGCCGTTGCGAAATGAAACTTCGAAAATGTGGACGACGACCAGACCCGTCGGGTAGCGCGTAACCGGCCGTACCGTTCGTAAGTTTTTTGTAAAACTTCAAAAAACGTCGCCGCCTTCGTCGCGGGTTATACTTAATGTAGGTGCCGAGGTGCCGTATAGGCGCGGACAAAAGTTCAAGTTTATTTTGCGTACCTACTGGCGAAGTGCGTACGTACCTGCGAATGCTGCGTTTGAAGAATCCTCTGCAGCCGTCGCAGCTGGGAACGCCGTAATGTTTGCCGGATGCCCGGTCGCCGCACACGTGGCACGTTCCGTCCCGGTCCATCGTGCGCATTCGAGTCGCTGATCTCCCAGCACGCCACTCGGCAACTTCGTTGCGCCTCCGAGCGACGAAATCGGCGGACGCGGCGCCCTCTGCGAAAGAGTCGCCCAATTTCAGTAATAATTAATTACCTAGTTTACAATCTGTTGTAGCCGGCGACCCGCGGTGCGGCTATCCACCTATTGGTATACCTACGTGAGTGAGTGAGTGAGTAAGTTGCGACCCCGCAAAGTCAACGCGAACGCTGAAAAGGGAGTGCGAGTGAAAGCGAAGGCGACCTTCAGACGGCCAATAATGAATTGTCATCGGGTGGCCGCCACCCGAGGTTTTAGCTTCATTTTCTGCATACCTAAGCGCCGTTTTCGGTATTTTGTTCGAATGCCACGACTAAATGTTGCACGTATTGATGAGAAAAAATGAAAAAAAAAATGAACTCGTATGTTGTTCGACATGTAGAAATAAAATTCCAACTACGCGTAGGTACTTTATAATTGCCGAAATACGAGTAAATTTTATTTTCGTAATTTAAAAAGCTGCCGTTATTTTCTGAAAGCGCGTTGCCAGCACCCTTTCGCAGTTAAAATTCGCCAAGCAACGGAATAAAATATTCGTCCAGATAAACATATGGAGCGTTTTAATTGAAAATGGACATTTTTTGAGAAAACCGAATGTTCTTTTCGGTGATATTGTTTCGATTGCGTTTTGCAAAGTGAAATGGTGAACGAACTTTTGACATTGAATGGCAACGATTATTGACTGTCTTCGTCGGACGTCGTCGTATTTCTTACCCGGTTTACTCGCAAGCGGAGTATTATAATCGACCTCGTAAGAATGTTAGGGGTGGGGATGATAAAAATTTTCCGTTCGACGACAAAAGAAAACCGATGATACGTCCGATTTTGTTTTGTTGTTGTTGTATATTCTATCTAAGTACATGGCTATCCGTATTCGTGTCTATGCCTAACGCCTATATCTAATATACGAATAATACGTAATTATACGATAATTATTCGGAAGTGTGTGTAGTACCCTAAGTGCGCGTGTAACCAGCAATCTTGAAAATTACCTTCGAACTTATTCGAACGATTCTTTTGGGTCATTAGTAAGCTCGATTGTCGATCCTTCCGAAAATAGGCCGCTTCATATTACGCGAGCAGTCTCGAGTTTGGCACAGGCGGATTTTCATCAAATTTCTTAGCTATGTATCCGATGTAACGAAACTTTCGCCACCAGTTTGCAATATTTTGGTTCGACTGACTCCTTTGGGAGCGAAAAAACATGTTGGCTCAATCCGCCCCGTAATGTAACTCGAATAATATATTAGGTATTCGACAGAAGCTCGACTTGACGATGTAACGGAAAACCAAAAATAGGTTGAGCTGGTTAAAAACGAATTTTTAAAAAATAAGCTTTTATTTATTTATTTTTTTTTTTGGCTTTCGCTTCGAGCGAAATAAATATTATTTCGTCGCGGTAGGTTGGCTGCAGTATTGGTGCCTATAAGTTATTTTAAAACGGCAGTTGCGAGTAGACTTAAAAGCTTACAACGAACTGAGTCCCTACCGATCGGTAACAAAAAATTACCACCTACGGCTGGTAAGAAACTTGTAATAACTACGATCATTCGACAAGGCGGGGTTTGTTTTATTTGCCAAGTATGGTGTCGACACCGGGTTGACCCTAAGGGGTGCTATTCCACCCTTGTGGAATGAATGCTCCACCAGTTGTAGGGTCGAAATAATCCAAATGTAGCGGAATAGCTTCCCTCGGTGTCACCTTATCGTCGTTTTTTCCCCCGAAAATGAAACAAACCCGCGGTCGGACGTTCAAAAGTACGTACCGTACGTACGTACGTAACATTTATGAAATTATTTCAATTATTTATGGAATATGCTACGCGGGAATTGCCGTGGAGAATGAAAAACGAAGACCGGAGACGGATTTTTTTTTTTTTTTTAAATTTGTTTAAGGGATGTAAGACGGATTCAGGGGGGTGCGTTGCAGCCCTCGCACCCATGCAATATCTGCCCGTGGGGTTTTCGTATCTATTGACTCCATTGTTTCCGAGAAAAAATGTAAAACCAAAGAAAATTACTGGAGAAAAGCATTAGGCCGTCTGTGTTACTCGAAGTATGTTTTCCGTATTTACGGTGCAAGGGGTTACGGGCGTCTTTTCCGCATCGCATTAATTTGGGTTTTAGGTTATTTTTTTGAAAACCGTAGATGAAAACAGGCAAATTGGATTTTCTGCCAAAGTATTACTGCGCCACAGTTTTTTTCGTCTTAATTCTTCTCGGTAAATCAGCCCTATCTTTTGCTCTTGTTCGGCCCCAGTCCCACATTTCTCTTGATTTTTGGTGGATTTCAGATTTCTAAGCGAACAAATTCTAAATTTTCTTTTATCACAGGCAAAAGCAATTTCTTCCACGAAAAAATATTTTCAACCTGTCTTCAAAAGGTGAATACATCCATCAGAAAAGTTGCTTATATTTTCATCCGTAGGTACCGTATTGATGATCCGACCAGCCGATTTTTATTTTTATTTTAATTCCGAAAAGCTACCGACTTTAGTTTGAAAAAATAATGAGAACTTTTTGAGTTCGATACAAAAACAAAATCGCGTGTATTTTCGTACGGAGCAGTCATAAAGCGAACTCCTTCGCATATTTTCTCAAACGCTGGTTCAGACTCCCCATATCCTCCCCTATATCGACTGACCGAATTTATCGCACAAACGTAGGTATAATTATGACACTAACTTTGGATATTAAAATTGTGATTACAGTTCCAAGGTGAAAATTTGTAACTTACGTCCGTTATTTAATTACATTTTCAACTTATATTAAGAGTAAGTACATTGTCCGAGGGTTAATGTTCTGGTAATATATTATTTCGCCTTTCTCCGCATCATAAGGTAGCTGTAATGTCGATTAGAAACAATATGTTCAGCCAGCATGAAGTGACTCCTTTGGCTTCTCCAACGAGCACAGATGCGCACTCCACATGTTCAGCTGGCAGCTGGAACATTGGAACATTAACGAGGGAGTAATGTTCTGCCAATCTTATTTTCACATTCCTACTCTCGTATGGCATTAACGAGAAAAATTCGGAACTTGAAAAATAACGTTTTTAAGCGATAAAATTTGACCCCAGTGTGTGCTCACCCCCATCGTATTACTCGAGTATGACTCGGGTCTCGGTAGAACGTCGATATTTTGCAGCCAACTTTTTGGCAAGCCTATTAATACCCATAAGAAAAGATTAACGCAGAGACTTCTTTAGCTGCAAGCAATAGTGACAGTAAACAACAACAACGACAACGACAACGACAACGTATGTTTATCGGTTGATCAACAAATACAAAAACAAAAAAAAAAAAAAAAAAAAGTGAAAAAAGGTGAAAAAAGGTGAAAAAAGAAACAACGATTGTCCGTTTCATTCATTTATTATGCATGTGCGAATAAAAACACCAGTTTTTCGTTCGATTGTTCCGCCAACGGTGAATATGAGAAAAGTCAAACCGTTGGACGCTACAATTTTTTGCTCCCCTTTTTCGGCGGCCTTTGACTCGAATTCGAGAGGCGTGTTTACCTTCAATTAGTGGTTTGCGTGGTGCTACGACTGCGGCTGGTAAGTGCGAGTCGACAGGTCGAAATTGGAAATTCTAGCAGACCAGCTGTCGAAGGTGGCTTTAGGTTTACGCTGCGGTCGGCTAAATATGGAGTGGCGGTGCCGCCTTGTCGCGCCAGTTGTCGGATTGACGCACGACAACATTCAGGCCCCAACCACAACCGTTAACCAACTCCAAAGTCTGAACTACTTGTTTCAGTGGCCACTGGCCCGGCTGGTGACGGTATTGGCCTTTCCGGCAATCAATCAGTCGCTTAAAAATCTTTAATGTTCGGTGACATTACTGTCGTCTTTTTGGCCGCCCAAATGGGTCCGACCCTCTCGACGACTGCCTTATCGGTACCTTTTTTGCCCCTGCAGACAGACAAACGAACTTCTAGCCGCATTATTTTAATTTTTTTTTTAAATCAATTTTTGGAAGGTGTAACGAATATAGACGAACATTTTTTAAATGTACGACTATATTTTACACGGTCGTCGTAATAATTTCTTTAATTCTTCAATTTACCACACACTTTTAACTCTTCTCCTTTTTCTTGAAATAAAATTAACGGTAAATTGTCCCGTTAGAATTCGATGAAAATAATTCTGCTAAATGAAAGACGATTGTATTTGACCTCGTTAATTCGCACACGTGTAACTTCTTAGAAATATCTGCCTAATGTAGGTAAAACATAAATTCTCCTTCCTTCAGGTAACAACCAATCATAGCGAACTAATCCCACTATTATTTACCATTTCTTTTCTATACTGCGTAAAAATTAGAATATAAAAACTATTACTTTGAAGAACAAAATGTTCAGTTCAGATCAATTCTTTAAGTTGTAGTACTCGATACCAATTATTACTTGTAAATGATAAATATTATGTTTTATGAAAAGTATCTTGTTGAATTTTAATTGAAGTCTCATAAATACAAACAAGTAAAGGTCCACTATAAGAGTGTGGATACCTAGGAATTCTATTTTAATAAGAAAGTTTATATTTATTGTTCGTAAGTATTTGTTTGTGATTTTACACAAATAATCACTTGGTAAAAGTGTCAACGTCAAAAAGAGGAAAAACTACCAAAACATATCTCTTTTTTGGTGTTACAGAAGGGAAAAATGGGACGTAAAATTTGAATTTTTCCTTACTCACCCATATGATCACTAATCGACTATTAGTACGCGGTTAGGTAGGCTGGGTTGGTGTCTAAGTGTTATTTATATGTTGTACATTTGTCGGCTTCGAGTTGATGAAGGTATAAAAGTATCTCTAATACTCGCTCTTGTTTGGCTTTTGACTCCTACAAAGAGCAACATAGTTGTGAATAATTGCGACATCGTGGGCGCTCTTATCTTACGGCGTTGTTATAGTATTAGAGAACCTATTATTTTTGCAGCTTGATGTGAAGAGTAATTTATCCGAATATAGGTACTAAATTCTGTGGAAACGATCCAAGTCAACGGGCCATATTCTTATTCACTCGGAGTTACTAGCATTTAGCTAAATGAATTCAGTTAACAGTGATTTGACGTCCACAGCCCCAAAATGTTTTTGTCAGTTGGCAAAAGCTTGACATGGTTGTCATGGCTGTAGCCACGAGTCCTGTGCGCACTGGCGATGCGCAGAGGACTCGACATGACTGGAGACACTGGGTTGAGGCGACGCCAACCAGTTGTCTAACAGCGAGGCGAGAGCTAAGGTGTGTGACAACGAGATATTATATTTGTCCTTGTGACGTTAAACCAACATAGTAAACTCCTCCACTACATGGTAGCAGGAGCACGGTGTCTTACACTGGACCTCGAATTCATTTAATTCGTTTTCAATCGAAATTTAATTTCGCGAATCGAAACTTGGTTTCGGAATTCGAAAATTAATTTCGCCGATCGAAACTTGGTTTCGGAAATCGAAAATAAATTTTACAGATCGAAACCTGGTTTCGAAATCCGAAAATTAATTTCGAACATCGAAATTTGATTTCGAGAACCGAAATTTAATTTCGAACCCACACGCTTCCACTAGTCAATGACTCTCATCCGTACCTAGTACGCACTTAACAGTCTCGTTAAGAATTAACCTAATCAGTTAATCCCAAACCTAAACAGTTTGACTAACGAGACTGAATCTCAATTCAGTTCTATTTCTCTATACCTCGTATAGTAAATTATCTCCTAATAGTAAATTAGTAAAGAAATGGCGTTTGTAATTGTCGTTAATATAACGCTGACGAAAAAATAATTCTCAATTATTTTTCCGCCGCCCCCAGCGCCATTTATTACGTATATTATTACGTATATTATTCCGGGAATAATATATATCGAATTCAACAATTCGTCCTAAAAATATTTAGGCTGTATCAGATACAGAAAACATCGCTAAGCGTTAGCGCATATGGTATATCCGTCCTTCAAAACGAGAGAGATGGAGAAAAATTTATTAACATCCCTATCTCTCTCGCACTCACGCGTTTTAAAAAACGTTCCAGAAAAGAGACGAAAATACCATCTTTTCGATCGAATTTCTCAAGAAATGCAGCGATCGTGTTCACAACAAAAGATTCGATTCAACCAATCAGCGTTCATCAGCCGATGGACGGTTGAAGATGATCGTATGAATTTTTTGTTGAACACGCACACATACGTAAAAAGGTTCGTAACCCTTTACGCATTTACGCACACAAACGTAAATTATGCATCACGCTGCAACGGCAGCGACATCAGCGTGTTTAACACAGCGTACCCAGGGTGTACGAATATATTCACGATCACAATCATTTTCGTGTAAAATTGTGATCGAGTTCAATGTGCGTTTCCGCAATTGGCCGTGTCTTTGCTGATTAATTTGCAATTTTTGAAGAAAAATTATTAAATTTTTCGTAATTAATTACGCAATTTGTGATCTTCATTCCCCCCGGAGTGTAGTGGTGTAGTTTCCATTTTGGTGCAGCCACTAATTCATACAAAAACCGTAAGTACACTTACGAAAAATTTTAAATCTTTAGTATATCGCCTAAAGTGCCTCCATATTTTCAATATGCATTCGTAACCCATTGTTACGAGCCTAAATTATAGGTATTCGGACTCAAATTATTTAATTTTTATTGATTTGTTACCCAACTTTGTAACCTCAATATTTAGTCCGAACAAATTCAAAGCAGCCAAGATCGCAAAACGATCTTAGCTGCACATGGCTTAGTAATTATATACGTAATTTAATTACGAATTCAATTCGGTTTGTGACCCCATGTTTGCGCTGAAATAAATTCCTGGCTGCATAAAACATGGAAACCGAAATGAATTCGAATATCTTTATTCGTTTGTAAAAATTTCGAAATCGATGTTTCGCCCACGGGTCATGCCCGATTTTTCGTTTTTTGCAAAAACTTAGGAAAAATTTCGAAAACGTTTTTTCGCAAAATCGAAAATAATGTTTTCGCCCACTGGTCATGCCCGATTTTTCGTTTGTTGCAAAAAACCTTAGAAAAATTTCGAAAACATTTTTTCGCAAAATCGAAAATAATGTTTTCGCCTACGGGTCATGCCCGATTTTTCGTTTTTCCTAAAAACTTAAAAAAAAAAAATCGAAAAAACAAAAAACGATTTCTTAAAATCGATCAACCATGACCCTTTCAATTTTAATTATTTCTGTTCTCAGAACATCATGAGCACTCAACAGAAAAATACGTCGCGTGGCGACGATATCGATGTCCTCCTCGATCCAGAGTCATTACTGATGGAAGAGGAGGAACACACCGAAGCCTCAACGCTTCGGGACCAAGATGCGACCCCAGCGCCTCAACCGCGCTGGGTGGACGAAATTGAAGTGGAAGAGCTGCGTAAAGCAGCGGCTATTTTGCCGAGCACGCAGCAAACCCCGAGCCACTCATCTACTACACCTGTACGAATGGACGTACAGCCCATAAGCCGACCGTCCACGCATGGAACAAGCGACGTCACCGATAGTGACGATGAGAGAGAACAGTTTGTGGCTGTTCTCGAAGACGCTGAAGAATATGCAAAATCGCTCGAGCGAAAAATCGAGCAACCCCACGTACCACAGTACGAAATTAACGCACTGTCTAATGAGGACAGTGCGATCGAGGCGACGATTAGAGACCTCGAATACGTACTGCGTGGCCTCGCAAGAGAAACCTTGCGTAGGGCCAGGCAGGTCAAACGAAAACTGTTGGTTCTGCAATCGACTATAAAATCGAATGTGCAGCAACAGTCGCAACATCCATCACCATTCGTACCGGAGGTACGGGAGGACGCCACGGAAAAGCGTCGCCGAGAGGAGCAAGAATGTTGGGACGCTAGGGCCCTCGAACTAGCAAGAGAGCTAGGAGACGCTCTGCGAAAGGAGGCCAACGCCCGCAAGGTGCTGACCGCCTCGCAGAAGAAAGTCCGGGAGCTCTCTGCTAAGGTACATGAGGACCTTGGCGTCCAAACAGCGGAGTTTATTCATCAGTACCTCCCGGACGCTACCAAGGCAACCGAACGCGAACGTTCGCCACCGCCACCATCACCAGCGGCTGTGGAGCATCGAACCCCGGCGAGGGGAGAACGAGGGCGCCCAGGAATGGTGACAGGTAATGAAAATTCAAATTCATTAGATAACATAATATTTCCTGAATTAAATGAGGGTGAACCGAGCCCCAAAAGGCAATGTTCCAACCAACCCTCATTATCTCACAATCACTCTCAATCAATCGACACGTCGTGTCGCGAACTATCGCAAAACTCGATAGAAAATGTAACACCCCTGGCAGTAGCGATGGACTCAAACTCCATCGAAAAACCAACATCCGAAAACTATATTTCGAAATGTTGGGAACACGATCCTAAAGATCAAGTTGACGCAGGGTTTGCAAATCTCAAACCTCCTAAATTTTATTTAGAAAAGTGGGATGGCGATATCCTAGGCTATCCTGGGTTTATTAACGGATTCAACAATTACGTTAACAAACGAAAAGATATCGCTATTCCACAAAAGATCAACCTACTGCAAGGGGCTCTACCGAAAGTTTTAGTAGAGAAAATAAGTCATTTTTCCCCTGACAACGTTGGCTACATCCAACGCCTAAAATTCCTAGATAGTAGGTATGGGGACGAATCCAAGATTCGAGCTGAAATGTGGCTAAAAATAACTGCATACACGGCGACCACTAACGATACAACGTCAATCTTAGACACGTTAGACACTCTTACCATTATGGTAGATAGGTATCGCTTACTTGCAAAAGTAATCGATGAGGAACAACTATTCAATATAGTAATTAAAAAATTTCCTCCCCGATCGTACCAAAATACTTTAAAAAGTAACGAACGCAATGTCAAACATTTGTTCGAAGCGGTTAGATCGTTCATTAAAATTAGGGAATTATCAGAGCCTATCTGTACCTCTGTACCAAAAAAGGTCGATAAACCTAATCACACCCCACAAAATAAAAATTCCTCTCAACCTAAAGGCAGGAGAAATTTTGCGATAATCTCTTCAGAAAAGAAACCGAACGAAAGAGGACAGAATAAATCCAATCCTCGAAAGCGACCAGCACCACGTTCGAATCGCACAAAATATAGGGACACTAATGAATCTATATCTACTACAGATGCAGAGGGGATCCTTTGGGTCCAGCTGCCATCCGGCCAACGCATCCCAGCGTCAACAGTGCGTACGCCGATGACTCCGAACACACCCTGCATTTTCTGCAAAGGTGACCATCATGCTCACCTCTGCAGAAATAAGAGTACGTTGGAGTCTCGGCGCGCACACTATGAACGCTACCGGCTATGCCTGCGATGCGCGACGTCACACCCCAGTACCAAGTACTGTAAGGCGCTACCACCCGCGAACTGCAAGTGGTTCCAATGCGGAAGTAGCGAACATCACTCGAATCTCTGCCCAGTGATGGAATATCCGATCACAGAGGGCAGAGTGGCAGCTTGGATTGAGCAGTTGAAAGACTGCAAGCAATACTTGCCATCAGGTAACCTGTTTGACAAACAGCAACAAAAATTACCTGTACCCGATCCTAAACAAACTGTACAATTACAGACGACTGCAGCTTCCGACGAAGAAACCGCTAGTCTCGTTGCCCAGCAACGCCAAGAGGATGAGAACCTGAGTTCCGTGTCCGCTGTTCCAATGTTAAGTGAGTGCCTATCATTTTTTACTATTAAAGATAATGACGCTCATTTCTTAACGTTTTCATCGTACATTCTCGCTCCAAATGCCAAACAACCAGTGAAAATTAACGGCTTTTTTGATTGCGGAAGCAAACATAGCTATATGTTTTACACATATGCCTATAAACACCTCAGAGAAAATTTTTCTGAGTTCGCAGAAACAATCAAATTTAGAGGCCTAGCTGGACAAATGTCAAAACAAATTCGCACACAAATTGTAAAATTTGAATTATTCAAACGCGATGGAACCAAGGTTCAAATGGAAGCCAACACGGTTCCCCACATCGCGAATAACCTCTCCGAATTTGATTTTGACGAATTCAAAAACCGTTACCCACGATATTCCAATATCGACTTTTCTGGCTTGGATCGAGAATCTACGATACATTTATTAGTTGGTAACAATTATATGTGGTCGTTTATAAAGCACATTAAGCAATTATCCCCAACCCTGACATTAATCGAAACAGATTTCGGAAAAATGTTAGGAGGATTCTTAGGAAAACAAACCGAATGTGACGCATTCGAACCATCATTCTTCACATCACCTGAAAGTATCGAAAATTTTTGGAAATTGGATACCCTCGGTATCGAAACCAAAAACCTCGTTGAAGACGATGCCGAAACTGAAGCATTGCACTTATTTTATAAAAATATAAAATTAGTGAACAACCGATACCAAATCAGGTGGCTATACAAATATAGCCCACCACCATTAGTCAATAATAGACAATTAGCATTCAAACGATTAGAAAGGCAATTGCCCAAATTGCAGAAAAATCCAGAATTTTTCGTAAGATACGATCAGTATTTTACCTCACTAATCGATTTAGAAATGATCGAACCTATCGAAAACGATAGACCCGCGGAAGTAGTACACTACTTACCACATAAGGGTATTTACGATCCAACAAAAAGCACTCCACTTCGAGTAGTTTTTGATGGATCGGCTAAAACGAAAAAGTCTAACTTGTCATTAAATGACTGCATGCACAAAGGGAAAGTACTATTAGCTGATCTAATAGCAATGCTCGTAAGCTTCCGTAAGAATCCTTACGCAATAATCGCTGACATTAAAAAAGCATTTCATCAAATCGGATTGCACCCTGATGACAGAGATGTCACACGGTTCCTATGGATCAAAAATCCTAACAATCCGTTAACCAATAGCAATTTGGTAACATTTCGATTTTGTCGTGTTCCCTTTGGAATCATAACGGCACCATTCCTACTCGCAGCATTGCTATTACATCACTTCCGATTGGTCGATATCGAGTTCCATGATAAGTTCTTAGAACGATTTTACGTTGATAATTTAATTGTTTCCGTACCAACGTACGAAGAAGCTATCGATTTATACATCAAATCGAATAAATTATTCAACGATATCTCCATGGAACTCGCCCAATGGGGCACCAATTGTAAACAGCTAAGAGAAAACTTTGACCCAAAGCACGCATTGAGCAACCCAATTATAAAAGTGCTTGGCCTATATTGGGATATGGACCATGATGTACTTTACATGCCCAAACCAAAACCGTTTACGTCTCCATGGACGAAACGCATATTCCTTAGGGTGTTATCATCATTTTATGACCCTTTAGGTTGGTTTGCACCAGCATTCGTTCCGTCGAGAACGTTCATGAAAGTACTCTGGTCCAAGGGATTGAAATGGGATGAGAAAATCCCAGACGATCTCGAACCACCGGCCACTGAGATAATTACTGATCTCAGAAATAGCCTAAACTATTGTATACCTAGACAATTCTATCTAGGCTCTTACAATCCGAATACCTACCAACTACACGTATTCGTAGATGCGTCACAAGTAGCGTACTCAATGGCAATATATATCAGATTTAGCAATACTAAATCAAATTGTCATGCAGTACGATTTGTAACAGGAAAAGCACGCATAACACCTATGCGACCGATAACAATTCCTAAACTCGAATTGATTGCAGCACTTATAGGTGCACGTGGACTACGTTCCCTACGTAAACCGCTCGGTTTACAGAACGCACCAACATTCTTGTGGTCTGATAGCAAATGTGTTCTCACATGGCTATTAGAAAGAAAAGTCCATCCACAATTCGTAAAAAATAGAGTCGACGAAATAAAAGGTATAAAACCTGTCGAATATAGATATGTCCCATCAACGGACAATCCAGCCGATATTGGCTCACGTGGTTCCTCTATCCACGAACTCTCAGAATCACTTTGGTGGTCCGGTCCAACTTGGCTATCTCAAGATGAAAAATCTTGGCCAAAAACCGATTTGAATATAATCGAAAGTCTACCAGACGAACCGACCAAAATAGATACGCCTGTATTTCATACAATGAAAGAAGTTTTATCTTCAACTTCTAAACAATCCGTATCCATAACACTTGATGACGAATCAATTTTTGACAAACGTCATCCTGCCAAATACTTAAGGCAGATGAAATCTGTAAAAAGATTCATACCACACTTCTACATTGGTCCAAATACAGATCAATGTGAAGTGACACTTCCAGAACCTGAAGTTCTGTCACAGCAGTGGATAGCTGATCCACCGAAACAAACTCAGCCACTTGATTTGACAATTACCAAATCATGCTATATTCCGAAAGATGAAATACCTTTCGAAAGTTTCATACATCTACCGCTGAACACTCCATTCAACATAGATATAATGAAATATAATACTTTATCGAAACTCGTACGCACACTTCTAAAATGTATAGAAGCCGTACGACGATTTAGTAAACAACGATTAAGGAGGAAAAGATTAATTTCACCTTATGCATCGTTAGATTTCACCTTTCATTTTGCTCTACTCTGTTTCATCAGAGCTGACCAAAAGAAATACTTCGCAAAACTACTCGAAGTATTAGAAAAACGAAATCACCCTCCGTACATCCTGTACGAAAAATTTCATATCCTGATTGATCCATCTGGGATATTACGTACTGTAAATTATCTACCCGATATTGAGTACGCAAGAGACATGCTATCACCAATACTGATGCATCCTAAGTCTCACTTAACAAAATTAATTCTGATGCACACGCATCTGAAAAACGTACACTCTGGTACGAAATTTACCATAGCGGACTTTAGAAGACACTATTTTGTGCCAAAATCACTAAAAGTGTTACCTCAAATTCTAAAAAAGTCATGCACGCTATGCAAAAAAGCTGAAACAAGACCGTTTAAACAACCATCTTTTTCAGCTTTACCAGACTTTCGTCTGGTACCTTTCGTAAATCCATTCACCTATACAGGTGTGGACATATTTGGCCCATTCATGGTATTTGACAAATACCTGCCAAAAACGAAAGCACAGTTGGCAACTCCAACTACAACACCAATTAAAAATTGGGTGTTGATCTTTACGTGCCTGTCCACGAGAGCAGTACACCTACTCTCAGTGTCAAATTTGACAACCGAGGACATCTGGACAGCGTTCTTAACGTTTTTCGCAGATAAAGGCACGCCAAAAGTTATCCTATCCGATAACGCAGCGCAATTCCACTTAATTGCGACGTACTTACCAGAGTACTGGAAAACGTTCTCCGAAGAACGAAAAATAAACACTAGCTTAGATGAAAGGGGCATTAAATGGCACTTCATCCCAGCTAAAGCACCATGGTATGGTGGAGTTTATGAAAGACTGATCGGCATTATAAAAAAAGTGTTCTATAAAGTCCACGGTCATCGGTCAATCTACAAACATACCTTTCAAGCAAGTTTGAAAGATATACAAACAATGATCAACCAAAGGCCACTATGCCCATCTCCAGATGAGCTAGACCAGTTGACATTGACACCCGCACATTTCCTGCGGGCAAACTTAGGTTACCTAAGTAACCCGATTAATGAATCGATTAAAGACCCAACTCCCACAGCAAAACAGCTTATGGAGACTTGGAAGCTCGACCAAGATTACCTAACAAATCTTTGGCTAACTTGGAAGAGACAATATCTCTTATATCTAAGAGATAGACCACCAACTGCGCTATCTAATCCAGGGCGCACAGTACCATTTGTACCGAAAGTAAACGATATAGTACACGTTTTGGACTACACATCCAAACCTGGCATTTACAAACTTGCTAAAATCATTGATTTAGAGAAATCTCGTGATGGACAAGTGCGTCACGCTAAAATAGAATTCTCAAGCAAGCAAATATCTACAAGACCTCTCAAGTTCCTAGCTCCACTGGAGTTAGATGACAGAGACGTAGATATCATCGATACGTAGTATCGTTCTCCGCTAGATCTCTCCTGATTATGACAAAAATAGACTGGACTGACAAGCCAATTTACTGACTTTGGGGTACGCCATAATTGGACATTATGCTCCTAAAAACGGCATAACTACGATTTTTTGGCACCCACTATTACTGTCATGTGCTTTATAATCAGCTTCGGGTAATAGGTGGCAGAGTGCACTACTTTAAGCATCGTTGATGCCCATACGATACGCTAATTCCCAACTATTCCCTTTTGCAGAATCTGTGATCTACGGCCAATAACTCGTCTCATCCTCAACGACGCAGCGTCCGGCGATCGAAAAGAACTTTCGTCGAAAGCCTCTTTTTTTTCACTTGTCACCGTTACGGGATCGTAACGACAGAAAAACAAGAAACTTGTTCCTATTTCTTATTTCTGTACATATCTATTTTTACATGTTCCTATATTATAAGTGTTATGTTTGTTTTTTTTTATATAATAAAATAACATCTTATATATAAACATGTTCGTCTAATCTTTTTTAGATTTCAGGAGAATCTTCGGAGGTGGCCACCGATGGCCACCCAGGAACACCGCCCCCAGTGTCATGGCTGTAGCCACGAGTCCTGTGCGCACTGGCGATGCGCAGAGGACTCGACATGACTGGAGACACTGGGTTGAGGCGACGCCAACCAGTTGTCTAACAGCGAGGCGAGAGCTAAGGTGTGTGACAACGAGATATTATATTTGTCCTTGTGACGTTAAACCAACATAGTAAACTCCTCCACTACAATGGTCGGTGAAATTGGTAGTGGGCACTCTTACTTGTAAAATGAAAGAAAACACCTTCAGCGCAGTAGCACTGCGTTATGAAACATAGTTTATCCATTCATCTTTGATTCAAAATCTCAAGTTTATTACTACATCAAAAACAGTCGCCAATTTCCCAAAATTATGAATAAATTTGTAGTTTTTTCAGTCATAAAAAATGTTTTTTTCAGAGGTTTTTTCAGAAACCACTGAACCATTTAACACAAAACTACGATACCAGGTCTGGTCCTACATGAGGATTACTTTTTTCAAAAACTTCAGCTCAATTCCTTTCGTGGTTTTCTCAAAAATGTAATCAAAATATTTTCTCCAGCAAGTTTTACTTTTTCAGTTTTCTCAGAAACTACTAAACTGATAGACACCAATCTTCTATTAATCTTGAGGTCATATAAGGACTATACCTCGTAAAAAAAATTTATTTTTAAGGAATTTTTTATTTTCCAGTTTTCTCGAAAACTACGAAACAAATGGGAAACGAACTTTTATCAGACGTGGTTCTACCTAAGAATTACATTTTGTAAAAATGTCAGCTTTATACCTTTTGTAGTTTCCTCAAAATCCTGAAAAAACCACTTTTCAAGCAATTTTTTCTTTTCCAGTTTTCTCTAAAATCGTTTAACAAATAGACAACAAACTTCCACGTGACTCTCACATGAATAAAAACAATGTGTTAAAAAAATTTAGGCTGCATCTCTCTCGTAGTTTTCGCAAAATCCTAGAAAAACCACGTTTCTAGGAATTTTTGTTCTTCCATTTTCTCGAAAACTACTGAACTAACAGAAAACCCACTCCTATCAGACATGGTTTAATATAACGACTACATTCCAAAAAATTTCAGCCCTATTGCTGCGGTAGTTTTTTGAAAACCATGAACAAAAATTTTTGGACGATATACCTATAATTAATTATATTATATAGGTATCGTACATACTTAGCTATATATATGAAAAGAAAATTAAGTCGAGATGGGAAAATGGTACCAATCGATTTTCTTATAATTTCTCGTGAAACGGACAATTTTCGTCATCCTCACTACTGACCCTTTTACAAGGTCAGTTTTAGTACCTTGTTTGCAAGCTAACTGGGTAAAAATTACTACGTCGGCAATTTTTCAAACTGATACCACCCAAATAAGGAACTGTTTCGGAACGGCGCTGCTAACATGTAAAAAGGTACCTAACTTCTTACAGAACTTCAGTGTAGAAATAAAACTTTCAGTGTAGGATATATGGCACTTGTTTTTGCCATACCAAACGTACCTAGTTAAAGTTGTCTGAGTTTTCTTCACATGCTTGAAAGATGGTCTGAGAGTATTCGTGCGTAGGGACGTGAGTAGCCTATTAAGATAATAAACCATCAGATTGCGGCAAAATATGAAAAAAAAAAGCTTTTTTTTTGCAACTCACAAAATTTAAATTAGGTATGAAGTGAAGTGCAACACACGTAGGTATCTATGTGTACTACTAATTCTAATGGTTTTTTTTTTTTTTTTTGATTTGCATCGCAACTTTATGCAAGAAATAGGTAACCAAAAAGAACAGAGTTCTGATATTTACAGGGATGGCGACGTAAAATTTTTTAGAGTGGTTCTCCAAAGTTTTGAGGGCTTGTTACCTTATAATTATCTTAACTGTTCCTCTGTCATTTAAACAAAATAATATAATAATTGACCATCTTATAAACAAAAAACAAAAAAGCACGTGCCTATAAATGTACATCCGTATGTGGGGCTAATATTTTGGGAAAATTTTGTTTTTACAGTTTCTTACGTGTGTTTGTGGGCACAGTAGACGCCAGCGCAATACTGGCAGTGGGATCTTTCGGATGATGCGAGGCACCTTGGCCAAGGCGTGCCACTTTGTATGTTGGTGACGGCAGCGTGTCCTCCAGAGGTTGGGGTTTTGCCCGAGCCACTTCAGCCCCCTGCAGTTATTGCCTCCAAAGTGTGGCGTTCCATAGACCAGTCCCCCGAATTTGCCCAAAAGATCCCACTACCTATGAGATGAGTGAACC
This sequence comes from Ericerus pela, assembly GCA_011428145.1. Taxonomy (NCBI): domain Eukaryota; kingdom Metazoa; phylum Arthropoda; class Insecta; order Hemiptera; family Coccidae; genus Ericerus; species Ericerus pela. The sequence continues at coordinate 357,169 of WOFM01000206.1, read as the reverse complement.
AGTGATCCGAAGTGAACCATAAACATCAACTCTATCGTATCCGTAACCGTAACTATTAATCTAAAGTCCTAAAACTCAAAATAGAAGAAGAAAAGAAAAAAAAAAACTTTTATGATGTCTGTTATTACAGAAAAAGTACGATACCTAAAGGGCGATTCAATAAAAAAAAAAAAAAATTGCAAAAAGTTTAAAAATTCACTTCCACTGGTGGGTCGTGGGTATCGAATTACCAGCCGCGCAAAAATGAAAATAAGAAAAGCAATAAAATGAAACATTAATGCTACATCTTCGAGCATTGGGACACCGTATAACTTCAAAATTGATGAGATGAAAACCTTGTATAATATTAAGTTTTGTGCTAATAAAGCAGCGACAAAGGAGCGTGCGAAGGTATCTGCGAGGCAATGTAAGTGTTACCCTATTATGCGTAACATTATCGCGTGACCATTTTTACAGATACATTTGCCTACGCGCACATTTCAGTCTAACTGAAAGCCTTTTTTTGTCGTTCGTAACGTCATGTCGATGCACTGGTTGACTGATAATTCACGCACGTTTATGTTAATTCGTGTGAATTATTGGTGCGCAGCAGCATTGGCATTGAGTGCTCGTTGGTGCGTATAGTATGTGCAGGGCTGCCACCATTCGCCGACCAGTGAGGAAGCGTAAGTGAAGACAATAAATTCACCACCAGCGATGTTAAAGTTTTAAAAAAAATTTATTTAGCGTCCTCTTTGCGATAAAGAAAACATAAACATAATTTTGGGAATGAAGTAATCAACAAAAATTTTGGGTATATTTTTTTTTTTATTAGAAAATTCGTATAATTTAATTATAGCGGTTACGTTCGGTTTTGCATTTTTATACCGCAAAAAAAAAAGAAGAAGAAAAGAATATAAAAGTGAGGAGGTTCTTCGACAAAATTCGTACAGTTCCCTCGTATATGTGCGGCAACTTGAGTGAAATATTTTATAGGTAATTTTAAATATTTAGGGTGGTGCTTTAGCTCGCTGGCACCTGGACTTTCGCCGCCACCGAATACTTATTCTTTATTCGGTGTTTCTTGTTATTGTTGTTTTTGCTAGGAAAAAGTTGATCGTTTATTGAAATTGCGCCCCTGGGTAGTCGCCTGCTTGGCTATTCGCTTCAGCCTATAGACGCGGCCAATTGTCGACAGTCAACGTGTCGTCAGATCTGATAATGCGAGAGAGTTGATAATTATGGGTAGACAATAGATACCTGCCTTTCTGCACGCACGTTCCGTTCTTTGGAATTACTTTCATTTTTCTCTCCTTCCGAATTGTCATTTTTACGTACCAAATTTAGGACATAATTTTTCACTTAACTTCGTGCGTTCTTTTTCCTCTCGAGGTAAAATTCCTCTCTTCTAAACATGCGAAACATACAATATGCGTATTGTTTCTAATGCTTAGGTAGGTAGGTATTGGAAAATAATTTCAGTTTGGTCGTCAGATACCTAAAGTAATGTGCCCGTGAAATTTTTCGAAAATATATCCACCTTCTCTTTAGCCTTACGACTACTAAAGAAAAAAAAAATTTTTTTTAAATTTTAAAAAAATTAAACTTTTATTAACTCGTGTGGGGACATTACTCGTATGAGGTTTTAGGGGCTCGCACCCCTCGACGACAGTCGCCGCCCAAAGGCTGGCAATATTCATCTCTATGACGTTAAACTAATACACACGAATGCGTTTGTATGTTCGTACCTGTACGTACGTACAGGTAAGATACATCGTACGAGTCGAGATCAATTACCTGATAACGATCTCGGTAATGTCACGACTCGGTACCAAACGCACTGCGTCGTTTCTTATCATCTTGACGGAGATAGGAAACGACGCAACGTATGACATAATTACATATACATACGTACGTATGTGTGTCCGTGTGCGTGTGCCAAATCCGGTATATAAACTCTCAGAACCGGCTCAAAAATCGCCAGTGTTCGCCGAGGATTTGGCTCTCCCATACTTATTCGTATGAAGTGGCAGAACACGCAAATACTGTTGAAGACCTTCTAGTGTGAATATCTCTCACGACAAGGTATTCCACAGTGGTGACCCCGACGTGATTTTTTGGCTACGTCGTGGGTGTCTAGAGGCGCGTTGCGCTATAACTAAAAAGAGGCGCGGTGCGCTGGCGAGTTACTCGCTTGTAATACAAATAATTTTTACAAGATCTAGACACCTTTGGCTGTCGAAGCAGAGGTCTTGACTTTGAAAGTGGGAAATTACACCCCCCCTTCCAAATACATTTGCCGGAAGGGAACCAAGACAAGTAGACCTGGAGGAACAAAGTTGTCATCATCCGCCAACTCCTCCAGCTTCGACCAGAGACTCAGAAGTCTTTGAGACTCCGGAGAAGCAAAAAAGGATCCGGAGGCCAGAAGCCTTGCGTTTGGGAGCTGTAGTTAACCCGAACAAAACAACAGCTCGAACACTTAGAAGCGGTCGTCAATTGAGCCAAGACTCCGACCCTTCAACCCCAGACCAACAACCCACGGAGTCTGGAAGACTCTTCGTAGAAAGCACAAATAGAGAAGTCCAGCACACGATGCCCAACAGAAACACGAATCCGAACCCATCATCAAATCAACCGGGAGCAGGCGGAAGTGGTCAGCCACAGCTGACCCCCGAAGTACTTGCACAGCTGTTACAGCTGTTGCAACTGCAAACATTGCAGAACCCTGCCATCCAAAGACGGAGGATAGAGATTCCGGAGTTCCTACCCAATGAAGTTGAATTATGGTTAACTCTCCTCGAGGGTCGTTTTAAGACAGAGAATCTGCAAAACGACCAAAAATATTCACACATTTGCAGCGGCATGCCCGCAGAAATCATACGCCGCATTCCGGATATCATGGAATGCCCTCCGGCGGAAGCAGATAAATACAGTTGGTTCTGCAGGAAAATAAGAAATGTGTTTGGTCAGACTCAGAACCAAATTATTGATGATGTAATGGGCGGAATGAAGATTGGAGACGACAAACCCTCCACCTTCATGGCCAAACTCAGACAAAAGGCCGATAATATAGTGTCACCGTCAGTTATTGGAAACCAGTGCTGCAAGCAACTTCCCCAACATGTTGTGCAGTGTCTGGCAGCCATAGGTACCACGGTAATTAACAATTCCAAGGACCTAGACTTCCTAGCGAAGAGTGCAGATAGTGCACTGGAACATTCGAGATCAACATCCTCGATCAGTGCAGTATCAACAGAGACCGGAGAACTAGCTCAGCTTCGAGCCCAGATAGCTCAGCTGACTAGTGAAATTAAGAAGAAAAGCAATAATAATAGTCCAAGAAATGGTAGAAACAACAACCGCTCGAAAAGCAGGAGCAACAATAGAAGCAATGACAGAAAATCCAGGTCCAGAGACCGCAAGAGCAATTCTACCAGGGGTCAGAGTCCAACTCCCCCAAGAAGAACATCGTCCCCCAAACCCCAGTCTCAAAACTGGGACGATAAATCCTGCTTCTTTCATAATCGGTTTGGCGCAGAGGCCACCAAGTGCAACAACCGATGCCAATGGTGGGGTAAATCATACAATAAGTCGTCAAACTAGAAAGAGGGGTCGTCTATGCGGCCGAAGATCCCTCGAAAAAGTACTCATGCCGCCTGTTCATCAAGGACAGGACAAATAGGAGACGTTACCTAATTGACTCAGGTGCTGACTTGAGCATTTTGCCAGTAGATAAAAACCAAAAGGCATTTCCTCCGAAATACTATCTCCGAACTGTGAATGGTCAAAACCTTCCAGCTTATGGAATAGAAGCCAGCAAAGTAAGCATCGGTTTGCGAAGAGACATGACGTGGTCCTTCACAATTGCGGACGTTCCAACTCCGATCCTGGGCGCAGATTTCCTCGCGCACTACAGTCTGGTCATCGACCTCAAAAATGGAAAAATCATAGACAACAATACTGGTCTATGGGTGGAAGGCAAAACGCTAGCGTACCAACTGGACACCAATATATTCAGTTGCACGAAAGTCGACGAACAATTCCTACGGATTCTGTCAGACTATCCTGGAGTCACTCAACCATCGATTCGCAGGCATCCGACCTATAAACATGATACCATTCATTTTATAGAAACTAAAGGACAGCCTTGCCATGCTAGAGCCCGCAGGTTACTGCCTGACAAACTCAAAGCAGCACGGGAATACTATGATCGCATAATAGGAGAAGGCATATGCCGCCCCTCAAAAAGTTCATGGAGTTCCCCGATCCACATGACCAAAAAAGCCAGTGGAGAGTGGCGAATCGTCCGAGACTACAGGGCCTTAAATGCCAAAACAGTTCCTGATCGCTACCCAGTCCCAAACATAATGGATTTCAACGCGAATATGAAGGGTAAAACGATGTTCACAAAAATCAACATCAACTGGGCATTCCACCAAATTCCAATGGCCGAACAGGACATCCCAAAGACAGCGGTCATAACCCCCTTTGGGTTATTCGAATACCTTCGAATGCCGTTTGGACTCCGTAATTCTGCACAAACTTTCCAAAGATTCATCAATGGACTGTTTATGGATTTGCCGTTTGCTTATGCATATCTGGATGACATATGCATTTGCTCAGAAGGCGGTGAGCAACAGCACGAGAAGAATGTAAGAACCATCGTACAACGTATACACGCTGCTGGACTTACTATCAATGTTGGAAAAAGTTTATACAAACAATCCAGGATTGACTTTCTCGGCTATCAAGTCTCGACCGAAGGCATTTCCCCTCTGAAGACCAAGGTAGAGCCCATATTGAAATTCCCGAAACCCTCCAATGTAGCAGAATTAAGACGCTTCTTGGGGATGGTGAATTTCTACAGATGTTGCATTAAAAATGCTGCAGCCGAACAAAGTAAGCTGTTCGCATTAATAAAAACAAACAAAAAGAAAGATAAAACTCCACTCGACTGGACTGAAGAAGCTGAAAAAGCCTTCGACAACATAAAAGAAACACTGGCAAATGCAACATTACTAGCTCACCCAGACGAAAGTCTGCCATTATGTGTCGCAACTGATGCGTCCAACTTTGCTATTGGTGCAACACTGTACCAAAAGGACAATGACAAGAAGTTACCGCTCGCTTTCTTCTCCAGAAAGCTATCAAAAACCAAGAAGAACTACAGCACATACGACAGGGAATTACTGGGAATATTCGCTGCGCTGAAGCATTTCAGGCACCAATTAGAGGGTAGATGTTTCACAGTGTATACAGATCATAAACCCCTAACACATGCCTTCACGCAAAAGACAGAACCAGCTTCCCCGAGAAGAGCTCGACAATTGGACTACATAGGACAGTTGACTACGGACATCCAGTATATAAGTGGAGAACTCAACACTCCAGCTGATGCTCTTAGTAGGATCGAAGCTATCTCGGCACCGTCTCAATTACCTTATGCTGAAATAGCTAAAGAACAGTTAAGGGATGCAGAATTGCAAGAACTGTTGTCGAACGACGACACAGCTCTCAAATTGAGACAAAGGAAAATCCCTGGTACTAATGTTTTACTCACGTGTGACATTAGTACAGGCAAGAATAGGCCATTCCTGCCGACAAAGTATCGCAAATTGGCATTCAGTAGTGTGCACAATCTATCGCACCCTGGACCAAGATGCACTGCTGGATTAGTATCATCAAGATTTGTTTGGCCTCGGATGAAGTCCGACTGCAACAAATGGGCTCGCAGTTGCCTGAATTGCCAAGAGTCCAAAGTAGGAAGACATACTCGGTCGCCTCTCAAATCTTTTAAACAAACGGAGCGGTTCAAAACAATACACATAGACTTGGTGGGTCCATTACCCCCATCCCAAGGACACAGATACCTGTTAACGATGATCGATAGAGCAACTTGATGGCCAGAGGCAGTTCCTCTCCATGAGATGACAGCTCCTACGGTAGCTGCCAGGTTATACGACACCTGGATTGCCCGCTATGGCGTACCTGAAGTCATCATCACGGACCAGGGTCGTCAATTCGAAAGCTCGCTCTTTCAAGAGCTGTCTAAGAAGCTTGGTGTACAACACAATCACACCACAGCTTACCATCCTCAAGCAAACGGAAAAGTTGAGCGATGGCACAGAGCTTTGAAAGCCTCCATTATGGCTTGCGACACCAAGAGATGGGTTGACATACTACCAACCATCCTCTTGGGTCTTTGATCTGCTCTTCAAACGGACACGGGTCACTCTGCAGCGCAGTTAGCGCTCGGCGAAGAGCTACGCCTACCAGGGGACTTTTTCACCCATTCGAAAGAAATTAGCCCCGAAACGCTCGTCCAAGACATACGGACTGACGCCAACAACTTTTTGAATCAGGCAGCTCGTCATGGCCAACCAAAGGTTTATGTCTCCAAACACTTGGCCACAACATCTCATGTGTTTGTCAGAGACGAAAAAATAAGATCTTCGTTGGAGAAACCATACGCCGGTCCTTATAAGGTCGTATCACGAGATGACAAGAATTTCGTGATACTAATCGCAGGCGAACAAAAAACGATTTCAATTGACAGATTGAAACCTGCGTACCTTATAAACGACGACAAGAAAATGCTCCAAAGAGCAACAAGGAAGACGATACACAAGGAAACAATAAAGGAAGAACAGACTGAACAGTCCGAAACAACACAACCACGAAAAGTTGAGGACAATCCAGTCGAAAAAGGTGATAAATCACAAAAATCACCAGAAAGAAAAATAAAAATAAAGAAAACGGTGAAGTTCAATGACGAGATTGTCAAAATACAATACGATCCGTCGGCCCCCTTGTGCCCACGAAAAAGAGGCAGGCCCCTTGGCAGCAGAAAGCAGAAAAACCAAATTCCAACTCGAAAATCCGAGAGATTGGCACGGAGAAATTGAAAATATTCACGAAAGTTAATATCCGCAGCGGAAAAAATAAACCCGCACAAAAAGACGTACGAGAATCTGGGAATATTCGTAACAAAAGAAATTCTTCAGATAAGCAGAGAAAAAGTGCGTACAATAAAAATACGACACAAATAAACAAATCCACGTGCAATACGGAAGAAAAACATTGCAACGTGTTTCTATTGACAAACAATACCGATAACAAAATAGTCAATAGATCGTGACGTCACAAACGAAGAGTGCATTCCTTTGTGAAATACAAAATTCAAAGTACGAAAATTCAAACACGCTTAACTCTGCTTGTACTTAACCAAATTTAACCGGAAAACTTTTAAGCTAAAGAATATTGAATGCACTATCCCCTCCGAACAAGTCCCAAAAAAGATAACGACTTGGAATAAAGCTGCGATCGAAATTATTCTCGCAAAGTTTTTCATACGCCTTTTGACTGTCGACCAGAACACGCCGAAAAGTTTTCATAATTTTTCTTATTATTCTTTCTTTATTCTTGTACCTTGTTTCCTTCCTCATGTCGTCCTCTTCCAGCACCTCGTTCTCGAACCAGCCTTTCCAATTCGTAGTCCCGCCTGTGCCTCAGCCTATCAAGACAAAGGAACAGACGGAACGCGAAAAGGAATTGGAGCAGATCGAGAACGAGCTGCTCATGGATACGACTTCGGCGGCGGACATTGTAAAAGTAATGTCCGCCCCCCTTCCCCCGTTGATTTCGCCGCCAAAGACGCCGGAGAAGACACCGAGAGTGGCAATCCCACCCTCGGAGTCCTTAACCATTGCGAAACTGGAGACGAAGCAACCTCAGGTGGAAGAGGCGCGAATTCCACGCCCTCCCCTCACCGCTAGCCTGGCCTACAAGCCATCTGGGAGTTCCAACTCCCCGATGTACAGAAGGCCGAGGCCCCTAACGCTGACTGATCCCTGCCTGTCTCACCGCTCCCATCCCTACCATCCGGCTCCACATCAACGACCGCCGAGAAGAAGGGGGCAAAACAGCAGGGACGCCTACCAGGCCCGACTCAATGCACGAAAGCAATCGTATGAGTGTGTCGGGGCTGCGGTAGGCTCAGCCCTCGCGAAGTGGGAGAAAGACCAACGACAGTAAACTCGATAAGTCCCCCCAGGCACGCGACTTATCATTTTTGCGGCGCGAAAACTGGGGGGGAGTAGCTGTGGGGACATTACTTGTATGAGGTTTTAGGGGCTCGCACCCCTCGACGACAGTCGCCGCCCAAAGGCTGGCAATATTCGTCTCTATGACGTTAAACTAATACACACGAATGCGTTTGTATGTTCGTACCTGTATGTACGTACAGGTAAGATACATCGTACGAGTCGAGATCAATTACCTGATAACGATCTCGGTAATGTCACGACTCGGTACCAAACGCACTGCGTCGTTTCTTATCATCTCGACGGAGACAGGAAACGACGCAACGTATGACATAATTACGTATACATACGTACGTATGTGTGTCCGTGTGCGTGTGCCAAATCCGGTATATAAACTCTCAGAACCGGCTCAAAAATCGCCAGTGTTCGCCGAGGATTTGGCTCTCCCATACTTATTCGTATGAAGTGGCAGAACACGCAAATACTGTTGAAGACCTTCTAGTGTGAATATCTCTCACGACAAGGTATTCCACAACTCGCCATCAGGATATCATATAATTTATATAAATTAAAAAAAAAAATTGTATTTCTCATATACCGAAGATTTTTCTATCGGTAATTTTTATTTTTTTCCGCACCGAAGGTCTCCTCGTCTTCTGGATTCCAATGATGCGAGTCGGTTAGCCACAGTTTGGCGTAAATGTAGTTCTTGAAATTTGCACGTAGAACGAGGTCGTTGCATTGGCTAATAAGAAAGGTTAGCTCCAAACTAACGGAGAAGAGAAGTAAGTGAGCCTTATTTATTGACGAGCAGACAACCATAACCGAAGAAGAATAACCAAAAAGATGAGTCGTCGACGCTTTTTGGTGCAAAATATTGTCGGAGTACTTGGAGGGCGTATACCGTCAAGTTTTCCTTTTGGACTGGAAAAATGCATCGCCTTCGGTAGGTGCACTTATTGAGTCATTTGTTTTTTCACTTTCTCGATTTTCTTCGGCTCGAATGCGAATTTTGAGAAAGCGCGGCTATAGCCGAGCCGCCGGACCTTCTTGCGCAGTTGGCAAAACGAAACTTGAAACGGAGGGCAGGAGCAGTGGTTGTGGGGAAGGGACGCAGGCGACTCGACTCGATTCGATTCGACTCGCGATTAAGATAATTAATTCGATGCGACGCGCGCAGGTGACGCGGCGCGACGTTGAAAAAAAAAAAAGGGTTGAAAATATTGCGAAAGTGCCGAATCACGTTGCCTTTGCAAAATACTTTTATTTTTTATTTTTTATTTTTTATTTTTTTGCTTGTTCGACTTTTGGACCGACAACGCACACCGGCGTTCCGATTATTTGCGCGGTACGGCGATCCCAGCGACGCGCCATTTTAAAGGCGAACGTCGAATTATGAAAAATGAGTGCGCGATGAGGCGACTGTACGGTAATTTATCCTTTTATGGCCAATACCTTAACGAATTCGAGTCGATACGTTCGAATAATTAATAATTCGGTTTGTTAATTCGCACGCGAACGGCGGAGTAGAGGACGCTTATCGCCTTAATTACCCGTTTAGCCTGCATATGCGGAGGCCCGCTAACAGAGGTGGCGGCCCAGGCTAATAATAGGCCCACTTTGGGGCGAACTCGAAACGAACGGTTTGGGTAGGTACGTGGCTGAAACAGTTGTAACGATCACTTTCTGTACGCGCCGTGCTGTTACAGTTCATAAATTAGCGCTTATTGTTCAACCATTTTTGCGTATCCGCAAAATATTTTAAATATATACCTTTACCTATATACCTATATACCTATACCTATACCTATACCTATACCTATACCTATACCTATACACCTTTCTATTTGGAACTCGTCACCGTGACCGCTTAGTTAATTGGAAATCGCATCCGAAATTTGAATTCTGAATTGGGCAGTTGCGAGTACCGAAGGTCAGTGTGCGCCAGCATCGACTAGGCTGATGAGAAACGTACGAGTATTTTTCAAAATTTTCAAAAATTCGCCAAAAATTCAATTTTCCGTATTTTTAAGCACGGTTTGAGCCAAATAAAAGATGAGACTCTCTTCTTTGAATAACTGAATGAAACAAAAATTGTACAGAGTTAAATAAACCCGTACAGACTTAAGAAAAGGCGCCTTATTTGTAATAAAATTACAACGTTCAATTATACATAAGAAAATGCTAATTATTTCCATATCTGGATGAGCGCATATAATTATGTACAATTTTTCCTCCTACATCTAATTGAAGAAGAGGATATTTAATCTTTCGGTCATCTCCAACTGCATCTAAAAATTCCAAAAATTAAATTTTTGACTTATTTTTTGAAATGGTCAAAAATACATTGCCCCTTATGGGAGAAAAAAGATTGATCGCTTATACAGTTGATTAGAAGTTTTTCTACCAGATGGAGATTCTTTCGTTGGGACAGTCCCAATAATAATTCGCAAACTAAAAACTTTCGAAATTTTACATCATTAAGTGTTTCAAGGTCGGGTCTATCGACCATAAATATGTTATAGGCTATTAATTAAACCCTTCGAATGTATTTACGCATATGTCAAAACTCTATCTAAGCGAGAGCGGTAAAAATGAGTGTAGGTAAAAAATTTCTGAAGAAGCACTCGATTTTTTTTCTAATTTAATACAAAAATTGCAAAAAAACTGTCGAGTCTCAAAATAACGTTTGGGAAATGAGAACGTGCGAAAATTTTACTTATATTATGGTTATGGTATACCGTTAAAAGAATGAGCGCAGGTAGGGTCGTATTCTGCCTTTTTTTTTTTTTTAACTTTGTAAAACCGGAATGGGACAACTCAAAAAATGAATTTTCAAGAAACTACCAACAAAACAGTGTGAAATAGGTATCGTCTTTATTCATTTAGGCCTTTTTTTTTGTGGAAATTGTTACTTGTTTCGAGCTAGAACTGTAGATATTTACGACCAATGTACTTTTTAATGTCAAGAGACGCCGGCGAAGAAGTAGGCAACCCCAGCGACCTTCTGCCTATTTTCGACGTTTTGTTCGTGTCGACCAATTTAGAATTCGGCTGATAAAGACCTGCCTTAAATTCACGACGATAGCGTACATAAACACGAAGCAAAGTACGTCAAAAAGGTACACACTGGGGTTGCCTATTTAGCGCCGCCGGCATATGTCTAACTAGAACCAGAAATTATCTTTCTTCGCTGATCCGGTACTATATTGTCTAAGGTTAGAACCCTCTCTGGAGGCGACGGTATAATAAAACATCTAGGAGACTCAACATCTTGTAATTTTTTCCATAAAATAAAATAAATACAATTTGTTTCTCTTTTAACGGTTGATAATTGATATTTTCGATTTTTTTCCGCTGATGATTTTCAACTTGCATGCTTCCCGCCTCAGCTTAGCGGCTTAGCCTACGACCCTTTCGCTAAAAATGTTTCAAAAATAACTGGAAAACATAAAAATATCAAATTTCTGCCTCGTGAAAATATTTTATGGTGGCAACAGTGTTGGGCAGTCGATTCCACTTTTCAGTTAATCATAACCCGAGGAAAAACGACTGAGACGATGCAGAATTTCCTCGAAGGAGGGATGCTTTAACCCAAGAAGACTCGGGCTACCGGTGGGTTTGAAGATAGGCCGTAGTTAATCCTCCATAAGGATGTTTGGTCCTCGCTACTCGTTCACCCCAAAAATGTGGCCAGTAAATAAACCGAAAGCTTAGTCAAAATGCTGGTTAGGTACTTTTTTCTTCTTTAAATTTTGTCAATATTCTATAGACGCGACAGGCGTAAAAAAGAACGACTCGTCCTTCGACAAATGAGATCCTACTTTGCATTCGATGGCATTTGTGAGAGGATTACATGTCAGAATGTTGGCACCAACGAACGCCTAGGTATGTTTCGACTCTTGACACGTGCCTCCCGAATTATTTCCATATTAGTTTTGTGGGCTCATTTGTGGAGTCGACTTTGGCGGGCTGGCGTGGTGCCGAGTTAACGAGCCATCTCCACCCGAGTTTTTTTTTTTTTTTTTTTTTTTTTTTTGTGTTTTTTCTTGCCCGGTCAAGTACACGCTGATAAAATAATTAACCTCTTTAGTGAACTAATTTAAGCACTTTTCCAAATAGAACTGCGTGTGATGAAAAAGCGCTAAGATTTCTGCACTTTTTTCCTCGAATGGAATATACGGCGACTGTGTGATCGTTAAAAGAATTAAATGATTACGGTAATTACCTATCTACTTGGATCATATTTTTCCGGTGAAATATTCGACAAAATGGCTATTAGCTTAACTTTTAAGAAATGACACAACTTTCGTTCGAGAGGAGGCGTGGCGCCCTTTTTGGATCGGCCGATGGTATGGATAGCCAATTGTATACAGAAATATACGAGCGAAGCTTCTTATGTAACCCACTCACAGAACAACTTTTGCGATGACGCCATTACTCGTAGATGACACAACCAAAAATTACCAAAATTCTCGAATAACTATTGAGGATTGTAATTCTCATTTAGCCAGTACCGTAGACCGAGCACTAAAATGTTTACACATCAATAAGTACGACTGACTGAATAAAGTGCGCCTACAATTGAAAGGGAATAAAAGCACACCGGTTCTATTAAAAAGACAACTCGCCAAAATATCGAATACAAAAATGTATTTACGAAATAGTTTCAAAGAGGAATTTGTTTACTACGCCAGAGTAAACCTTAACATCAGAAAGCAAGACTGCTTTTAAGACTAACCGAAAACGAAGACAAATACGGTAAAGTTCGTCTAAATATTTATACGAAATTATAATGCTTTAAATGAACGAATTGTGAGCTTTCTGTGAAAGCTTTAATTTCATTGGTTTATTACAAACAGTTCACCAATTCAGTAAGTGGATGGTTAAATCAGAGGGGAAATAAAACTGAAGAGAAGAATAAGAAGATAGAAAATTTGAACAATAAAGACAACAGCAAATTTGGCCGGACTTGCTGATGTTGCAAAAGTTCGCACTTTAATAATTTGCATTATCGGTGTGTGGCATAGTATTGGAATCCAACCGGATGTGGTCTTTCCTGTGAAAGACATACTTTTTCGATTCAAAACTATAATAAACATTTTTATGGTAGTATTGGCGAGGAAAATGTAGACGTATTTTCGTCTACAATTTTCATCACATTAAACCACTCGTTTTATCCCCCTCCCGTGACCCAAAATTGGTTGATTAAGAAAAATTTTCACCATTTTATTGGGTGCTACATGCTCAGATTTGCTAAATGAAGAACAAAGTTTCTATTTCTAACAGCGATGTGGCCCAAGTGCACTTTTTTTTTTTTTTTGGGGGGGGAGGGGGAGGTTGGGGTCATTAAGGATAACCCACTTGGCTTCAGCTGTGGTTATTGGGTTCGTCAGCGACCCGCGAATTCCGGCCAGTATTACGTAAACAATACAGTGGCAGACCGCCGCGTTAAAACCTGCGCATGGTAATCGCAGTTTGCGACTGCGCATATCCACTTTGTGCACTCGAGCCGTTCGTTCGGGTCGAATAAGGATACCTAATTATTTTTTATGCGAATTTGCCGCACGAAATTGGCTCGCACGAGTTCGACGAATGTAAAACCAATTAGGTGGATACCCGAGTTATTAATAGGCAGGCCTGGGTCTACATACGTTAGCCTAAGCTGAAGGTAATTGCTGTTCGCTTACCTGCGGATATTAAGTCGGCTATACGGCTAACGATAATTGGCTTCGCGAATCGCTGCCCGATTCGTTATGGCGCGCCACTGTCTGCGCCACTGTTTCTCATTTCGACGAACAAAAAGCGAGCGAACGAGCGAACGAGCGAACGAGCGAACGAGCGAACGAGCGAACGAGCGAACGAGCGAACGAGCGAGCGGACGAGCTGCGAAATGAAAAATCGCACGTCGAAAGGCGCGACCCTCTCCAAAATGAAGTCGAAAGTGGAAAAGGTTCGGAAAATGGGCGGCGAAGGGTCGAGGCGTCGAAGCGTCGTTTTCATTGGCCGTCCCTTTCGCACTGGGGTTGGCTTTTCAACGGCCCATCGGCGCGCCCACCCCCTCGTCGATCGACGAATTTCGACCCCGTTTTCAACCACCTGTCGGAGTTGGCCCGAATATACGGCCGCCGCCGCCGCCGCCGCCGCCGCCACCCCCACCGCGCCAATATCATTTTCCACGCCGAACTCGCGCGCACTTTCGAATGATTCGCTGCGATTAACTATCGACAAATTTAGTTTTAGCGCGAAACTTTGGCCGTTTCGAAAATTTACGGCTGAGGCGATTCGAGTTTATTGAAAAACAGTTTGTGCGCAGATTCAGCCGCTGAACCGATGATGGACCGTTGTCGTCCGTCGAGCTTCGAAGAACAGCATCTGCACGGACTGCACGTATCCTCATTCAGACACCGACCTGATGAACGCTAGCGACCCCCACCTACAGCTGAAACAGCAGCTTCGCCAAAAGCCCATCACCGAAAAGTCAACTTGCCGAGGTCTTGCGTTTTGCGCTCGCTTCAAACCAACCGCTCGAGTGCAGCTGATGAGCAGATCGAAGACCAAGACTAAGACTATGGATCCAGCCCACAAATGAGCGAATTTCCCCTTCAAACGTCAAGAAAAAGAAAACTTCGAGCGTAGAATTCGTCGGGTAAAAACTGTCAAAAATTTATTGGTGAACAAAACAATAAAGAAGCTCAACTCCCACAAAAGTTTTGTTATTTCCCCGCCAAAAAAACGACACTCTGGACTCGCCGCTGCATAGTAAGCCGTACTAAAAGTCTTAATTCCAGTCATCGCCTCCGTACGCTGATGGGTGAAATAAACATAACGTACCGCAATCCGCCATAATCGCATATCCTGTTCTAAAGTAAAGTACTCGGAATCTCATCTCCGCTAATGATCGAATGCAGGGAGAAAGAAGAAACGTTCACAAGCTTTAGCGCAGAAAATCGCTTCGTTAAGTATGAAAATATATGTAGATATTCAAAAACTAGCCAACTACAAATGAAAAACAAAAAAAAAAAAAACCAAACCTAATAAATAATGCGGAAGAGACGCTGGCAACCTCTAGCGCCGTGAATAATAAAAAAATACTTCAAGCAACACCGCTGACTTACTTTTCTGCTGCCATTTTTAAGTAGATTTTTTCTAAAATCTACTTATTGAAATTGCCCGAGTGTTCGTACCCAGGGGTGGGAGTAGGTATGTTTTTCGTTTCACCATCTTAATCTCGGCATTTTGGCACTATATTTTTGAGAATTCATTTTTTTTATATGTACGCCCTTTTGCGTCGAGTCCATTTCCAGGCGTAATTTTGATCGGATGATTTCGAAATTTGAAACGAATATTCGGATTCACCTAAGGAAAAACCCTATTGTTTTTGGGCCGGATCGGGTGCATGGTCCGTCTGCTAGGTCAGTTTATACGAATTTTTTATTGAACATCGTACAGGTTGCAATTTTTAATCTATAAGCCTGAAATTCAGTATACGTACGTAATTTACGGCAAGGACAGTACTTACCGATTTTGGTGCGAACAGACATTATGGTACGTCTGGTGTAGCGATTTTGTTGCATTTTTGGCAGATTAATGGCTCTAAAAGGGGTAATTTTCATGCTACAGTCGCAAAATTTGGTACAGGTATTGATTCGAAGTATATTTAACATAATTCCAAATTTGGTTATTATTGGTATTATGGTTCATTCCCTGAGGCTGTTGAAGTTCCTAATTTCTCATGTTATCTCGATAAAAGTTGGAATTCTCTTTAAATAGTCACGAAATTTGGCGCAAACAGTACCTTTTGTACAACGACCAGACCTATTAGTTTTGGTTTTCATTGGTAAATTCGTCCTCAACTTATTAGTTATTCGGTGCGATTTTCCTTCCTCTACCCTTCTAACGATGATTCTGAAAAATTCGTTTTCCAGCCTTCGTCGAGTAAAACACTCGTTTCAGCCTAAAAACAACCCGATCTCCGAAAAAAGTCAATTTTCACCCAATGCCTACCCGCTGCCCCACATTAGATTCGAACATGGACACTAAAATCTCAGATCATATTTTTTTAACCAGCACGTAGACAACTGTACTATACTTGTTTTTGCAATAAGTTTTCAATGAAAATCTACTTATTAAAATTGATCCGGTATGCGGACCCACAGCTGGAAGATGAGTTTTTCAGTTGAAACCGCTGACCAAACCCAACAGAATATTTTAAAATTTTCCTATAAACTTGGTCTTATTCAGCAGATTTGAAATCGTGCTTGTTAGAACTTGGAATAATTTTTCATTTCACTTAAAAAATAATGATTTTCTGAAACAAAAATTAAGAACTAATTTATAAAATATTTTGAAAAAATAATACGGAATTAGTATATTTCATCGCATGCTATGTATATTTGTGTGGTATTGGTAATTCTTTGCGAAGAATATAAATATTACGTATATGTATTTCTTTAGTAGAAGAATGTTGGTGGCAGAGGTGATGTTTAAACAACGAATACCTATCTACTTTTTCTCGCGAAGCTTGCGGCGCCAGAGTTTTTTTTAATATATATTTTACATTTTTCTTGGAAACTGGGAAACTGCTTAACCAATAAGCGACAAACTCCTTTCAGATTCGGTCCTACGTGAGGACTACCTTTGGTGAAAATTTAAACTCTATCCCTTTTCTAGTTTTCTCAAAACCGTGAACCAAAAATTTAGGCGTACGTACGCGACCCGTAATTTTATTATAGGTATGCTACGTACCTATAATTATATCTATATATTTATATCTATATTTATATCTACACCAATATATAAAGAGGAAAACTAAATTCACATCATCGCATATGTTTTTTGAGGCGCTTCATTCGAATTTGATGTTCATTTTATTGTTAGGCCCATTCTTTGGCCCGAATGGAGCCTTAAAAGGGGAGAATTTTTTATTTTCAAATTTCATCGCGTAATATATCATTGGATATGTTTTTTGAGACGCTGAATTTTAATTTGACGTTCATTTCATTATTAGACACATTCTTCGGCCCTCATTGGACCACACTATTTTTTGCAATACCTCGCCCCTCCTTCCCCCAAAAAAAGGGAAAAATAAAAATTCTTGCCAATGGGAAACATATAAGTGCAAACTATCTGCAATCTTTCAACAAAACCTTGAGGCATATGGCTACGGTGCTGGCCTACCAACTCTGAAGTCGCAGATTCTAATTCCCATTCTCCGCATGCGCCTAAGGTGATGTATAAAGTGAAGACCGATGTATAAAATGAGTACTTTATACGTCGGTCCTGAATGGTTCTAAAATTGCCTGCTTTATACATCGTCAAAGTGCGTATAAAAATGGAGTTTGCGAACAGATGTTGCAAAAAATAATAAAACCAAATCTAGAACCTTGCTGAGTTCGTGAAGAATGCACGTACAAACATTCGTCAACATCGGTTAGGTAGATTCTCAGATTACCCTTCTTAACGTACACTTTTCCACATTTTCGTCTACATATATTAGTACCTATAGATTAATTAGAGTGCAGATATGGGTATAGATAGTGTATCGATAGATATACGGATTTCGGTGTGTGGTACGGTCATCGTCCCTCCGGGTGAAGATGATAGAGTGTACTAAAGGTTAACAGTTCCAAGAACGAGCGGGTACGGTATACAGCTCGATCGTAATCGATGGGCTTCCCCGTCTTCACGACCTTCCCTTCCGATCCCATCCCTCCCAACAATACCATTCCCACAAAGGAACGCGTAAACAATTTTTTTTTTTTTAGGTCGAGCTTTTTTTCGACTCTAAGGGGGCCCAGACTCCCACAACCGCCGAATATACGCATTTGTCTGAGAGCCATCAGCCGTCAAGAGGAAAAAATTACGAATAATTGAGAAATGGGTTACGTCTGCTGGAGGCAAAACGGTTGCACCGAGCGCTTCAACTACAAAATTACGCTATGTGTCGGGGTGTATTTTGAAAGAAACACGCCCAACTCTGCGTTCTCTTGTACCTAATTATGTACAAAGTTATTGCGAAAAAACAAGTTAAGCCTCGAGCTTCGAGTAAAATTAATTGTTTTAAATTATAGGCGAATACCGTAGTCAAATATCCGACGAAATTCAGTGCGAAACCTTACCACGTATTGGTACGTTCCACTGTGGGTATGGTAATTGGACTTATTGGAAAATGTCGACATTTGCCGGACGGTTCGGGGTTGCGGGTGAGGGTTAGGGTTGGGGTGGGAAGGCAAAGTGGGCCGAACAGCGGTATCGGCGCCCTGAAAACTGGAGCCAATACGACGCAGGTTCGTTCAAGGTTCGCACATATGGCTGAATGGTTCCGGTCTATGCCAGCATCGGTGTACGCAGCTTAGGGTTAGATTTAGGTGCAAACGTCGCGTTCGCTGCACGCGCATTGGATAGAAACGTAAGTAGGTACGCCTTGGCGACAAGAAATACTTACGTAATTTAGGCCGTATTAACGCATAGTATAGGTATATACTATATACGTACCTATGATATAATTATAGGTACACCTACCTGCTGGTAGCACTTACCGCGCCTTGCGATTAAGGTAGGTTACCTTTACACATTCCGTATAGAACGCGGAATTTCTCTGTCATGTATGGTGAAAAAAAAAAAAAAAAAAAAAAAAAGTAGAAAAAGAAGAAGAAGAAGAAGAAGAAGAAGAAGAAGCAGCAGCGAAATAAGAAGCAAATGTGCGATGCGACGTGAGAGAGAAAAACGAACGACAGGGAAGACGATTCGACAAAAGGTAAACAAGTTTTAGGAGATGCGGAGGGCGGATTGATCGGCTGCTTACACCGAACCGCTATTACTTTGTCATTTAAAACGATGTCTGCATCTGGCATTTTTCCCACTTGGTAGGCAGCCCGCAAAAGCTTTTTCTTTTTCTACAACTTTACACGATTTTTCTATCGCTTCGCCACTTACCACTGCGGCGTAGCTCCTTCCTTTCACTCCCTTATTTCACTCGCGTATCGCCACCTACTTACTCACTCGATACTCGTCCTTTCGGCTCTCCCTTTTTCCTCCCCTTCCCTTCCATTCCCATCTTCCGCAAATACGCTGCGCCGAATTCGGACGCGATCGAAAATTTCTCGTCGAAACAAACGCCGCTTTCGTCAATTTTGTTGCGCCTGACAAAAAAACATAGGTAACGTAATACCATTTTTTATTAATCGAAAATTGGTTGGCTGTCCGACTGTGCGCGGCCTCCACGCCAAACAATTTATTCGCCTCGAAAATCGAGCTTTCGTCGGTCCGAACCGAATGCGCGCGCATCCGTCGATAGCTGTCTCAGCAAGAGGTACCCCGCTGCTCTGCCGATAGCCACGGGCTAATTTTAGGCTTTCTTCTCGCAAAAATACGCACCTAAGCTGGTAGCTGCGGCCACTGAATCCGGCACCATCTCTCCAATTATTTGGCCATTTTGTGGCTCGTTCACCCGAAGGTAGGCACGTACTCCGCTACCAGCTACGTACGTAGTGCCTACCTCTACCGTACTCGGTCGAGAATGTGCAAAAGATCTTCGTTGCCAACCTTCGAGGTACGTGTCATAATATCGCGCTGGACCAGTAAACAAAGATTATTTCTGGTTCTAGTTGGACATACCAGTAGGCACTAACATAAACCACCGCAGCGTATCGTCTGATGTACCTACCTACCTACCTACCTACCTACTTTGCTTTGTGTTTATGTACCTACGCTATCCTTGTGAATTGAACGCATCTCTTCGTTGGATGTATTCTAAATCGGTGAGCTTGAATTGGCTACTTTCCCCCGGCCCATTGTCTTCACGTCAAAAACTCGACTGGTTCGGTTCTCTGTACGCGTCAGAGTTCACGACGCCACTTGGATCACAACCATTACAGGTAGGTGTAATGCCAGAAAATAGGTGGTTGTTTGATAATTGTTTCCTATTTTTGACGTTGACACTTTACTAAATATTTATTTATGGAGAACCACAAATAAATATTTACGATCAATAAAAACAAACTTTATAATTAAAATAGAGTTTCCTAGGTATCCACACACTATGGTGGACCTTAACTTTATTTGAATGAATTAGACTTCAATTAAATTTCAACAGGATACTTTTCATAAAAATATAATATTTTTCATTTACAACACATGAAATAATTAAATTGTACTGAACTTAGAGTTGAACATTAGAAATCATTAAAATTGAACAAAATAAATGAATTGAACATTTTGTTCTTCAGAGTTAGAGTTTTTATAATTTAATTTTTACGTAGTAAAAAGAAGAAATGGTAAGAAATAGTGGGATTAGTTTATTATGATTGGTTGTTACCAAAAAGAAGGAGAGTTGACGTTTTTCTAGTATTAGGCAGATATTTCAATTAAGGTACACGTGTGTGACATTAACTGAGGTCAACTACAATTGTTTTTTGTATGGAAGACAATTTTTCGTCGAATTCTGACTATACCATTTCCTGTTAGATTTATATCAAGAAGAAGAAGAGTCACAGAAGTGTAGAGAATTAGAAAATAAAACGAATTATTTCGTTTGCGTAAAAATATAGACGGACATTTAGAAAATGTTCGTCTATATTCGTTACAGTAGGTACAGGTACCTACTTGCGTATCTATACTGTTTTACATTTTTCAGCTACCATACCGAACCAAGTTTTCTTTTTCTCCATTAAAACAGGAGACGCAGGCCTACGGGCAGAAATCGGAAACGGAGGAATGGTACGTTTTCTAATCCGAAGATCGGCTGTTTGAATTATCGATCCTCGCCACATTCACACCATAATCCAAAAGACAAGTTTATAAAACTTAATAATTATTTTAGGTACGGCTTAGACGTACGATACAGCCGATACAGCCGATACAGCGTGTTTTATGACAAATGCCACAAACTGCTGTAAAGATCGAGTGTACGCAGGCGCACCTATAAATAACCAAAAAAATGGTTTTGCTGCGACCTTCCCGAAAGTACGTTTTTTTTACGTGCCTCGACCCAACAATGAATAGAGAATTTCGATACGTTGATTAATTTTTCGCGTGGGTTGGCCACTTTCGCAGTTTTTATTATTTCTCGCTAGGAACTAAGCGAATACCATTATTGTTTATCGCATTTTCATCGAATAAAGGAGGAAAATAAGAAGCCAACGACTATTCACACAAAATAAAGCGAAAAAGCTGACTTTTTTTTTCAATAGCTATATTAATACGATGTAAATTTTCAATAATAAATTGACAAAAATTTACACATCAAAATTTCATACGTAGGTATTTTCAAATTTGGTTAAAAAAAAGTAAAAACAGTAAAAAATTATTGTTCGTAAAAAAATTAAAAATTTTTTCCTAGGCGGAGGTGTGGAAAGTGTAAAGTGATTTTTTGGTTTAAAAAAATAAAATTATTAATTACGTATTATATGGATATGAAAAAAAAAAAATTTATTCCCATTTAATGGGGGATAGTTGGGGGGCGGTTGCAAAAAATAGTGTGTGACACGGGTGCAAAGTAGGTGATTGATATTCTCTCTCGTATCGAATTACCTACTTTTAGCCGAGTGCGTACGGAAGGAGGAGATTATGTTATATGTTTGGTATGTCTATCTCCGAAGCTAACGGAATTTCAGTCGTTCGGCGCAACTAAGTGTCTTACTTTATAGATTTTAACGAAAGTAGGCCCAAAATGTTGCCGATCATCCGGGAAATGTCCTAGGCTATTCGTATTTGAAAATTAAAAAATTAGAAGGGTGTAACTGAAGAAAATGACAATTTAAAGATTTAAACGGGTTATTAACGTAAATTTGGGTATATATCCACTGATAAGAAGCTACTCGTTCAGTTCAACACAGTCGTTTTTTTTTTTTTTTTTTTTTTTTTTTTTTTTTTTTTTTTTTTTAAATAAAATTTATTGCACTTGTTACACAAATAACTATTAATAAACGTGACGTGTCGTAGAGATAAGTGTACCAAAAGCGTGACTTCCCGAAATTTTCTTTGAAATTGTTATTTGTCTGGGTAAACCTAGAGTAGCCTATCGACCCACTAATGGAAATAATAAAGGTCTTCTGTATTTTTACCCTATCTTTTAGGTTACAGCGAAGGGGCTACGGGCTACCGAAATTACGGTAAAAAAATCGAAAATCCCTGGTAAATTCTCAAAATTAGTTGTAAAGTTAAAAATTCTAGCGCAACAATACTTGGTTAGAAAACACAGTTAGCCAATTTTCATCGGTGGGTAATTCGAAAAACAAACCCGAATTCTAAATTTCCAAATGCCTACTTGAAAAAATTTCAAAAAACTATCTTTATTTATCTATATCTGACAAAAATATCAATCTATCGATATTTCATCGCTGATTTGGTTTCACGTAAATAAATTACTATCGATAATTTTTCAACAAAAAATTATGGAGGTTGAGGACTCAAACTCGAACGAAAAAGAAACGTAAAAATAAATGTAAACGAAGTTACGTCTCGGAAGCGGAAGCGTATAATTCAGCAAAAGATTTGAGTAACGTAGAATAAAGTGTTTCGGTTGTGCGAGACGAATGTACACGAGCAAAGCCGAATGTGTGATGATTACAGAATCAGTGTTACCAGATAGATAATTGATATAAAGTATATAGATGAACAATGTCGAGTGTTCGTAAGAGTGTGAGGGGAGGAGGATTGGTGGTCCCTGTAACGAATATAGACGAACATTCTTTAAAATGTCCGCCTATATTTTTACACAGACGAAATTCATTCGTCTTACTTTTTATTTTCTCACACTTTTTTTATTCTTTTTATTCTTCGTACAAACCTAACAGGATATGGCATCGTCTGAATTCGATGAAAATTGTCTCTGTTACAAAAATACAATTATGGCTGACCTCAGCTAATATTACACACGTGTAACTTAGTTGAAATATTTGTTTAATTCTGGAAAACGTCAATTCTCCTTCTTTTTGGTGACAACCAATCGTAATAAACTAATCCCACCTGTTCTTACCATTTCTTCTTTTTTATCATGTAAAAATTAAATTATAAAAACTCGAACTCTGAAGAACAAGATGTTCACTTCTTCATTTTTGTTCACTTCGAATTTATGTACATTTTTCTAATTGTAGTCAACTCTGTTGCTCAATACTATTATTTGTGTGTTGTACATGAAAAATTATTATATTTTATAAAAAGATTTTTGTTGATTTTTAATTGAAGTCTTAGTCTCTCAAACAAAGTTAAGGTCCACTATAGTGAAGTGGATAACTAGTACCTTCAAGATTAATTTATAAATTCTATTTTATTTTATTATAAATATTTATTTGTGGTTTTCCTCAAATAAATATTTCGTAAAGTGTCAACGTCAAAAATAGGAAACAAATTGTGAACCAACACCTGTTGCTGGCGTTACATTATTGGCGCCCAACGTTGATTCCATTAAATTGGATCGAATCCTACTCTGGTAAATAATTTTTTTTTTCGGTTCTAAAAATTTTTTTTTTGTTTGAAAAATCTGAATTTTTTTATTTTTTCTTTTTACTGACGAAGTGTTTACGTCAGAAATAAATAAAATTAATTGTGTTCATAATTATTTTGACACAATAAAACGATATTCTCTAAAAATCAAACCCAACGACGAAGTCTCCAGGATCCAATCCAACGGTGCTGCTGCAAATACATGGTAAATCAATCTGATCCGAAGTACTTTGATCTGTAAACTCGAAAGTGAAAGTACCTTGAGAAAAGCGTAAGGCGCGCTCTTGGGAAAAAGCTAGTACAGAATTACTGCGAGTGGAAAAAGATCAGAGAGACTACCTGTACAAAAATTTACTACAAAAAAATAATATACAACAAATTTACAAAATTTTGGCTTCAACCTCCAGTCCCGAAGAAGACGACGTCGAACCAACAAATCATCACTGGAACCTGTACCAGATAAAAGAAAGTAAAGTTAATTAATATTTATTTTCCAAAATTTTTATTTTTTATTAAATTTTTAAAATTGTGAATTTCCGAAATTTTTATGCAAAACGAAGATTGGGATAGCTTAACCGAGCCTAACTATCCTAGTTTACCTAAAAATCACTGGCTTTGTACTGCCACAAATCGTGAATTAATTAATGTTTGTGAAAACTTAAACTTAGAATTAGATTTAAATTTAATATCTAGACCAAAAGCCCAAGAGAATATCTACCTAACTACAAAACTAAGTAAAGAATTAAAAAATCTTTTAACTCCAGATTATATTAAAATATTATTAAAAACTCCCCCAAAATCTCAACGAAAAACTTGTGAAAAAATACAAGAACTTGATAAACCCCCTGTAAGAAGAAATTTTGAACCTTCTTCTTCTAATAGTTCAACTCCTATAAAGGAAAACCTTGAAAAATTACACTCAACTGTAATAAAATTCAGGGAAAATACACAAAATAAGGTAGACGAGTTAAATACTCTTCTCCAAACAAAAATTCAAACTATATCACAATCTAAGACCACTGTAATTAAACAAACCTTACCTCAAAACTTTTCTCTCACTACTCTTAGTGAAGAAAATAAAATTCCCTTACCTACATTCGAGAGTCTTCTCCCTCGTAGTGTAAATCCAATTCAAACTACTGTAATACCCGCAGTAGAAAATAATAATAATTTCAAAAATCCTCCTATAAATTTTGATACTAACTCCGAATATTTAGAAATGGCTGTTGCAGTAAATGTTCGCCCTACTACCTATGCCCATGCTGCAGGAGAAGATATTATTTCTTTTCTGAAAAGCTTTGAAAATGAGGCAGAAGGATTTAATTGGGACGACACTATGAAATTCAAAAAAATTAAAATCGCATTCTCTGGCACAGCTAAAACAATGTTCGAAGATAAAATTCTAGACCATGAGGACTGTACCACATGGGCTAATACCAAACCTAAAATTATTGAAACTTTTACCCGAACTAAACCTCAATTACGAGAACTTTTGTATGAAAGAAAATACAAAGGTGAAACTGATTTCCCTGAATATATGATCTTTGTCTCCAAAATTTTAAAAAGAATTGAACCTGATATCACGGAAGAAAAAATTATTGAAAAAATTATTTCCAACCTTCCGGAAAAAGAAAAAGATTTCCTAATAAGAGAAAAACCACTAACTCTAGCCCAACTAGATAAGGCTTTCTCAAATTACTTAGATTATAAGGATAAATTTTATGGACATTCCGACCCCTTCTTGCGTGCCAAGATGGCGGAAATGGAAAAATTAATAAAGGAACTACAAGCTGGAAAAACTAGTTCAGAAAAAAAATCAGTGAACAATGTTTCTACAGATCCTGATTTAAAATCGGAACTCGAAAAACTTTCTGCTGCTATAACAAATATGAATAAAAACCAAAATAAAGGTAATAATAATAATCCTAATAAAAATAAAAATCCCCAAAACTCGAATCAAAATAATAATCAGAACCGAAATAATAATTATAATAATGAACAAAATTCTAACCAAAATCAGAATTCTAACCAAAATCAGAATTCTAATCAAAATCAGAATTATAATAATAACCAAAACTATAATTCAAACAGGAATTATAATAATAATCAAAACAGAAATTATAACCAAAATAATAATTGGAATAATAATCAAAACAATTTCCAATACAATCGAAACCCAAACTATAGAGGGAAAAATTATAATCCTAATTTTCGATGGAATAATAATAATAACCAATATCGAAACAATTATAATGGATATAATAATAATTTTAGGAACCAAAATTTTATTCCTAATTACCAAAATAATAACTACCCAAATAATAATTACTACCCAAATAACCCCCAACCCCAATTTCCCCAACAAAATTTCGTAACTGCTAATACACAAACTGCTCCGGCTCCTTTGATGTATTCGCAGACTGTCCCCAATCCCCAAATACAAACTCCCTCCCCCTCGGTATGTCAAAACACTTGCTCAAAAAACTAAGTTTCCCCCTTGCAGCTGATTTATCAACTGTAAGGGATGCCACGAACGAAAGGTCAAAAACAGCTAACTGTGTAGCTGAAGGAGAATTTCCGAATAAGGCTAAGTGCACAGCCGAATGCAAATTCCACCTTCCATTTTCCATAAATGGAAAACAAATTCTTAGCTTAGTAGACCCTGGTTCAGAACAAACTATTGTTGATGAAAATGTTTTAAAAAAAGTCAATTTTAAAGAAATAATCTACCCAACCACTGTCAGATTCCGTGGAGCAGGCAATCAACCTTTAGAGGTCAAGGGGATAACCAATGTGACATTCTCCATCGATCATTGTGTTTATCCACATCCTGTATACGTAGTCCGAAACTTGGTGGAACCGGTCATACTGGGTTATGATTTCTTATCAACCCACAAAGCAAAAATTGATTTCAATAAAAATAAATTCACTTTGCCCTGCGGCATCGAAGAGCGAAGTTTTGATATGCCCCAATGCCACAATGATTTAATTATTAAGAAAGGAATATATGGTCTTAAGAAACCAATAAAATTATTTTCTCCCCAAACATTTTATATTAAGCCCAAAAGCGACATGGTAATCGCAACTCTTCCCGAAAATATGTCATTTGTTGAAAATGAATCAACTGAATACCTAACTGATTTTTATTTAAGTATTCAAGATGATACCGTGATGGCCTTTAACTACGGTGATAGGACACGCGAAATAACTCAAGGTGAATACCTTGGAAAATTTATCGTTGATGACGACGAAGATTTTGATATTTGCAAAATCGAAACTGTCAAAGAGGATTCTATCCTTAAAGATAATCATGGAAATACTATTCCAATAAACCCAAATTTAACAAGGGAACAAAAACAAAAGGCATTTAAAGCCATAAATGAATATATTGAAATTTTTACGGGAAAAACTGACCAAGTAACAATTGCGGATGTACCGCCCCAACATGTTGAATTAGATGATTATTCACCATTAAGGTGCAAAAATTTTAAATTTTCACATGTTGAACACGAAGCTCTGCATAAACTAATCGACGATTTAGTAATAGCAGGAGTTCTTCGAAAACAAAAATCAAAATTTGAATCCCCTATATTTGTTAAGAAAAAACCCGACGGAGTATACCGAGTTCTTGTAGACTATCGTAGGTTAAACGAACGAATTGTTATGGATAACAACCGTGTCCCCTCGATAGACGTAATTTGGCCTCGGCTCCGAAATAAAAAATTTTTTTCCACTATTGATTTAAATAGCGGATATTTACAAATACCTTTAGATGAAGAATCTAAAGCGTATACTGGAATTAATGTAGACGGAATTGGATACGTTTACAACTCTACCCCAATAGGCTTAAGTATTTCCCCTTCAATCTTCCAAACTATTATGGATGATATATTCCACGATATTCTGTGGAAAAAAATGATTTGTTATTTAGATGATATTTGTATATTTGGTGAAACTTTCGAGGAATGCCTTGAAAACACTTCTGAAGTCCTTAAGAGACTAAAAAACAGAAATTTAAAAATTAAAACACCAAAATGTCAATTTTTTATGAATGAAATTGAAATTCTAGGGCATACTGTTCGATTTAACGAACTGTCCCCCCTAAATAAAAACATAGAAGCCATAAAAAATTTAAATGCCCCAAATACATTAAAACAATTAAGAGCATTTCTTGGTTCAATAAATTACCATAGAAAATTAATCCCCAATTTAGCAAAAATCATTGCTCCCCTTACCGACTTGCTAAGAGGAACAGACAGCAAATCGAATGCCCGAATTAAATTAACTTCGGAACATCTCGAAATTTTCGAAAAATTAAAAGAATTTATGATTACAAAACCTGTTTTGGCGATTTATGACCCAAAGCTCGAAACCTGTGTTGAGGTCGATGCTTCAAAAATTGCTCTTGGTGCAGTATTGCTCCAAACTAATCCCGAAACAAAACATAAACACCCAGTTGGCTATTTCTCAGAAAGAGTCCAACCAGCCCATGCTAAATTGTGCTCATTCGATCTCGAAATGATGGCAATTACTAATGCACTGGCACATTTTCGTGGATATCTGTTAAGCCTCCGCTTTACAGTATACACGGACCACAAACCTTTGATCTACCATCAAAGATTTAATACCCCAAGCCCCAGGCTAATTCGATTAATCTCCAAATTAAATGAATATAGTTTTAAAATTAAACATATCGCTGGAAAAAATAATTGCATGGCAGACATGTTATCTCGTCCTCACGACGAACCAGACGAAATAATATTTGAACAAGGAGAATTTTTAGTAGAAAAAAATATTCACTGGCTGAACCAGAAAAAAATATCTAATGTAATTAAAAATCTTTGTATGATACAAAGAATTGAAAATACTTACCCAATAATAATCCATTAACACTCCCCAAAACTCCCAAATGGTACCTACTATTCTGCGTTTTCTCCAAATCAGAATACATGGTTTTATACGAACCAATCCTCCTACCCTCCTTTACCCAATTCATCCTTCCCAGTTTATCAAGTGATAGAACCGGCTTTGGCCAACAATATCACACATTCCCCAAATTGCCCAAATCTTCCAAACAATATTACAACAAATGTAATAACCCCTGCCTCTTCAAAAGAAGACACGAAAAATACCTACGACAAAAATGTCGAAATTTCTAAAAAAATTCCCAATGAAAAAAAACTATTAAACCCAGTCTCAAATATTACTGAGGAAGATCAAATCGATCAAATTGAAACTCCTCTAAAACTTCCCAAAAACCCAAAGAGACACCAATTGAATTACCCCAAAATTTAAAATCCATGCAGGAAAATGATCCGCATTGGAAAAATGTATTTCTTTATTAAATTTTAAGGAATTAAAAAGAATAAAAATTTATTAAAAAAATTAAATCGTTCTATTCAACTGTATTTTACAGATGAAAACGAAATTTTAAAAAATTACCAACCCCGACTTCATCCTACGACGAAGCCGTGACTGTTATTCCCGAAAAATTAGTGCCACAAATTTTAAAAAAATTACACGATGATCCCCTACACGGAGGACATTTTGGAATAAAAAAAACAAAAAACAAAGTAAAATCCCAATTCTTTTTTAAAAATTTGACACAAAAAGTGACTGAATACGTAATGTCATGTCACGAATGTCAAATGGCTCAAAATTCCCCCCAACAAATTGGCCATTTGAAACATATACCAATTGAAAATCCAAAACCCTTCTCACACATTGAGATTGATTTTATAGGAAAACTTAATACAGACTACGAACACGGTTATGTACTCGTAGCTGTGGACAAAAGTACAAATTTTTGTACTATTCGTCCAACTCCAAACCCAAACGCAGCATGCGTAATTAAATTATTAAAATTTATAAACCATACATATGGTCCCCCATCAAAAATCTCTTGTGACAACGGAGCTCATTTTGCCAATGAAGCCGTCCGAAAATTTTGTAAAGAAAATAATATTACTTTAGTGTATTCATCGAAATATTCTCCCCAAACTCAAGGACTTGTAGAAAAAATTAACGGTGTAATTAAAAAATCACTCTCGAAATATCAACCATCTGACGAACCTGAATGGCTTGATACTTTGAAAAAAATTGTATTTGCCTATAATACAAGTCCCATTGAACACCTCAATAATAAAACTCCATTTATTTATTACATGGATATAACCCAAAAATTAATTTACCCGAAATCCCAATTAATATTAATTCAACAAAACCTCGCGAGGAAGAAATTAAAACTCTCCTCGAGACACGAGAAAAAATTCCCGATCTTGCAAAAAAAGCATCGGATAAAAATGCGAAACCTTA